>JAPPVO010000031.1:162073927-162491427 GCA_030407325.1 Camellia japonica | reverse complement strand
GGTGGTTGATTCTTTGGTTGTTTCTGATTCGAGTGTTGGACGTGTTAGATATGTTTTAATCAATGAGTTCATTGCTATACATCAGAAAACCCACTGCTTCATTTTTACCGGACTGAGTTCTCGAGTTTGTGACAATCCATCTTTCTTTTGGTTGGGTTGATCCTGTACTAACCCTTGGTAATTTTTATAATTTTTTTGTTTTTTAAAATGTAAAAAAAATTAAATGACTTTCTTTATTTATTTATTTATTTTTATTTTAAGAGATTGTGAAATAGGGCCTGAGAATTGACCAAAGTCGTTTTGGTTTTCAAGTCTTGACTAAGTGGTCTCTTGCTACGTCCCTATTTATGAACTCATAGAATGCTTGAATGCAAAATTTTCTTTTTTACTTTTCTTTTTTATGAAAGATTTAAATGCAGTTTATATATTGAACTTACTCTTATGTTGCGTTGTGTTGGTTGGAGGATTTAGAAAGAGGTTTGGAAAAAGAAAGGGAAAAGATAAGTGAAATGTGAATAAAATATATTTACATGTTATATAATTTTACACGGATTTTTTATTTTTTTTTTAAATTCATTCTCAAATCTTTCAACTCACTAAGTGCTAATTGTAATGTATGGCAAGTTGTTTAGATAATATAAGTTAAAATAAGTGTTATTAGTGCGACTTGACTCTTTGCCTCTGGTGAGAATCGAATCACAATTTGTTACATGATGAGAGGAAGGGGATACCTGTTGAATTAGAAACACTACAGTAGTGGTGCTCGGTGCGATTGGGTATGGTTTAAGGGTAAAATTATAAATTAGATCGTAAATCTCAGATTGATAAATAATCAAATCTCAATTTGGATGGTTTTAATTTGCTAATTGATTTAAGAATAATTTTAAACAATTATTAAGAATTTAGATAATATATAATGTTAATTTGTATAATAGTCTCATTATAACACTAATTAATTTGATATAATATTTTTCATATATATAACATTAATTTATAATAAATTTCACATTTTAATTTCTCTCTTATTTTGGTTTTTACTTTAACATTTCATTAGAGATATATATATATATATATATTAACTATAGCACTTTTGAAAAGCAAATATGAATTTCAAATCGTGGTTCAAACTGACGTGTGTTTAGCAAGCGGATTGATAGCCTTATAGTATCATGAGTTTTTAAATCTTTCCTTTATCTAATTTTTCAACTAGAGAAAAGATTTGTTGAGCCACTATTGGAGAGATCTTAATTCTGGTAAGAAAAGAGGATTTTGGGTGCTTTTGGAGTATGATCATGTGGTATTTCAAGGTGTTGTGATTGATAGAGAAGGTAAAACTCATGATTTTATGTTAGGTAATTGAGAAATATAAGGAGACATGATATATGATGATTAATCTTAGAGTGTAAACACATGGCGCTTCAGAAATATTGAATATTTTTTTCCATGTAAGGAGGTGTTTATGTGTTTGGATTCTTCGTAATTATTTGTCATAAAGTAATTTTGAAGTGATATTTTTAGATGATTGAAATTTATAAAAGTTGAAGTTATAATAGTCAAAAAAAATTGAGGGTATAAAAACTATACAAAAATTCATTCCATAAAAAATCACGCTAAAAGATTTGTACACAGTTTTTTGTTTTTGTTTTTTGTAAAGAGGGTTATTATATTTGATTAAAATAGTTAATCAAAACTCTTTATTTCTTAACTAACGGAATTAGCTCGATTGACTAGAATCTCTACATCTTATTAGGAGGTAAACGTTTTGAATCTCTTTAATCATGTATGGGTCTTATTCCCTATATATTTATTGAAAGTTTCTCTCAATTATAAGTTGTATTTGATCTTCATCATTATTATGATTGTAATTCATTGGGTTACATTGTAATATCATATATGAATCAAATAAAAAAAAATTATTTTTTATGTGAATTCTTATGTAGCTTGGTAAGTGTGGAAGGTAGAATTCTTCTCCACAGGAAAAATGAGATGATATGTCCATTTTTTTACTTTTTCAAGAGAAACCAAAACGTCAGTGATCACCCCCGACTAGTGTTGGTCAGGGGATCATCTGACGATCAAGTTAGAATATTGTTTGGCCATGATAATTTGTATTTAAAAAAGGATTTTTGGATTACCTCTAGTTTGTCCCCATTGTTTTACTTGCTTCGCCTTTTATAGTTTTCCTGATTTGAATCCCATTCATTGGATCATTATTTAATTTGAGGGTTCTGCTTGTTCCTGGCTCTGGTTGGGCAAGTGGTAAAGTTGACTTTGCTTTTGATTGTTGGATCATCCTCTTATGGACGGCTTAGATTATGTTAGATGCTAGTGGCCAACTTGTCAAGCGTTGTGTTCTTCGAATCAGGTTGATCAGACGGACTTATCGTCTAGTAGGCATGACCTATACTCATGTATTTGCTGTCTTAATGTTTCCACTGTTAGATGAAGATGAATCCGACATTCCTCTTATATTCTGGGGATTTCTTTCTAGAAGGAGATCTTTACTTTTCATTGCTCCTTACTATCTTAGTCACGTGCCATTGTACTGCGAGTTGTCTCTAATGTGCTTCTTAGAAATTCATTTGGGCCTTTCTTTTCCTTTGGGCTGCTTTGCCTAACTGCTTCAGGTTTGGGCCAATATTTTATCCCTCCACAATTGCCCCTCTTTGGTGACCGATTTGGGTTGGTTGTTGAAGACATTAGTCCGAACAAACGATGAGTTGTATCACTTTTATTTATGACATGCGTCTTTTGATTTCAACTTTAATGATGACATCCGCCACATCGTCCTTCTAGGCACCGTTTTGCCTTTGACACATTAAGTAGGAAGCGCCTCTTGCCTTCCATCACTCTGCTTCCAATCCTTTCAGAAACCTATATGCACATTTTTCTCTGTCCATCGTTTGAAGTATCAGTGTACCTTGTAAGTTCATTTTTTCTCATTCTCTTGCGATTTCTTCGTTATTGTTCTTTTCACTTCCTAGTTGCCATAAGTCGTTTTAGGCGTTTCTTTGAATCTAAAGAGAGCATTCAGGAATTTAGAACTCTCCACCATATTCTTGATGACGTTGTCGTTCGTCTTTCTTTAGATGGTGACGACATCATCGAAGGGACAGAGGAGCGGATTCCCTTACCCCTAATGGACATTGTTAATGGAGGCGTCTGATTCCCTCTTCACCTTTTCTCAGGGAGGTACTGCACTTCTATGGTGTACCCCCTTCTCAACTTGCCCCTAATTTCTTTAGGATAGTCATGCATTTTAGGAGTAAACCTAGGGCTTTAAGAGATTAGATACTGCTATAATTTTGTCCTTACTACCAGAAAAAGGGTTAAGTTTTATTTAAAGCACAGATCGACGAAGTGCTAGTTAGTTGAAATGCTTCCTGATTCTGGCATGGGTGTCAATGACATAGTTATAATAGTGGAGGGTAACTAGGAGTTTCCTCTTGGCGCTGATAGGGACCGTCCCATCCCTAAGGTCCCCAACTAGCCAGGTTAATGCTCTCATTTTTCTTGCATATGAATTTTATTTTTTGTGGTATTTGCTGTGATACCCTAAAGAACGTCATGTGTTATGGCTATATTAATAACCACTCTTAAATATCCTAAGTCAAACCAACCATCCTTGTATGTTGAATATTTAAAATAAAGTATAAAATCAAATAGTTAGAAAACCTTAAGGAAAGTATGTTTAAAAAAAAGAAGAAGAAGAAGAAGAAGAAGAAGAAGAACTTGGGAATGCTTATGATTAATGAATGAACCTAATGTGATAGCCAAGCATGCATAACATTCATGCATCTATTTATGTTAGGAAATTCTTTTATTTCATGGGCATAATGCATATAATATGTTTGCTATGATAGGACTTGAGATTTGTTGAGTTGAGTAGGAAGCCTTAGTATTTTTGAGGGACTTGAAAATGAAACCTAAGGATGGAAAACTAAGCAAACAATGAAAAGTTAGGGAAGTTACTTGAATTGGAAAATTGAATATCTAGATAACTTAGAAAACCTTAAGTAAGGAGCTTAATGAACTTAGTCTAATGAATAAAACCTAATGAATACTTAATCAAAAATTAAGTAGGATTAACAAAAGTTAAATAAGATTAGCTTAAGCCTAAGTGAGGTTAATTAGACTAACTAAGATTAGAAATTAAACAAGGTTAGTTAAAACTAAGCCTAATTAACTAACCTAATGAGATAATTAATAAACTACGCTCATCATTCCTACAAAAGCTAGAATGATGGAGAAGAATTGAGGAAGTTGGAGAGAATTGGTGTTCTTGAAGCTAAGAAGAAAACAAGGGAGAAAAGGAAGAGAAAAAAAAGAAATTCAAAATAAAGCTAGGATTTAAGCCTATAAATCCAAGGAAAATCACAAGGAGGTAAGGAATTCAATCCCCTATTCTATACTACTACTTTAGCCTAGCTAGAACATCAATTGAACTAAGTTTTGGAAGGATTTAAGTGAAGAAAAATAGAAAAGTTGAAACTTAAGAAAATGGTTTGAAGAATTGATTGAAAAACTATATTTTGAATTCGTTTCATGTTAGATTTGGATTATACAAGTGTTATACCATGAACCTATACTAATTTGATACACTTAGAAGCTTTAAAATCTTGTTCTAGACAATTAAAAGTGAAGGAATGAGGAGAAGTATAGAAAAGAATATGAAGCATGAATTAAATTCTGTCTTTTGCTAGTTTTAACCTTAAATCAATGCATACAAATGTATTTTTATGAAACATACATCATATGTCCATGAATCAGGATGTCATATATCAAGTTTTGGGTTTTGAAAGTGAGAAAAATGAATTTTGGAGGACAAGAACAGCTAAGAACAGCCTAGCCCAGTTTTGCCTAGAATCATCTGCACGTGCGGCTTGAAACACTGCACATGCGAAATTGGTCCCCACACATGCGGCAACCGCTACCCATAACCAATTCGAGACTGCATTAATTGCACATGCGACCCGTCTGTGCGGCCAGGGTTCCGCACTTACGGCCATGTGCCCTATACGTGCGGATTTCCGGGCTTTTGCCCATTTCATTTTCTTTCTATTTTCTTCGACCCTCGGGCACCCTTATACGTGTTTTGAACCTTATTAAAAGTTGAATGTGATTAGAAACAAGCTAAATCAAGTTAATTTAGAAAAGAAAAACGGATATTTAAGATAGTTCGATTATTATGCTTTTATTTCATTGGCATTTGTATTCTATTGTGTTGGTCAAGACTAATAAGGAGTTTTGTCGAGCGCGAGCCATCTGTGAGTAATATTATTGTAAAGTTATATTTGAAAATTAGTTTTCAAAATATTGATGATATGTTATCCTAATTTTGTTTCCAAATGATTGAATATTCTATATTTTTTGTAAATCTAGTAGTGGCATCTTTTAGTGAGTCCTAGCCATTGAAGGATGTTTATTTTCGTGTCATGGCATTATTGAGATCTCCTGTTGACAACCATGTATGGTTGGATGGTTTACTCTATTGAATGTACCATGTTATCATGCTTTCGATTATAAGCTATTCGTATGAATTATTCGAATGCTTTTGAAGTTATAAACTAGAATGAATTTTTTGCAAATGTTTGGAATTCATTCATTTACCACTTTACGTTAATATTATTCACTGGGTAATAGCTCACCCCTCACCTTATATATATGTATATGCAAGAGAAGCATTATGAAGAGGATAGCTGTGAGGAGTTTTTGTATATATGCTAGAGTCAAGGAAGTTGCAATATGTCTTGTATATGTTGTATCTTTCTTTTAAGAATGTGTAATTAAGAATGATGTATGTTTCATTTCATATAGCTAAACATTGCTCTGAATGAATGCCTTAATGAACTTAATGGACTCAACTAAAGAATTAATAGCTTTCGCAACTTGAGACAAGATTTGCTCCAATTAACTTAAGAGTCTAACTTGATTTGATTTTTGTTTAGGCAGGCCTTTTGTAGTTAAGGACTACTAGCTAAGGATGCTCACACATCCGTGCAACCCGACCCACCTGACTGCCTATATCGGCCCGAAAGTGATACGAACGGTTTCAAAGTCCCATATGGTCGGCAACAGTTCTAAATTAATAAAATCTGTAGTTCTCGATTCGGATAGCGGTTCCTAATATAATGTACTTGTCGAAACCAATCCAACTTGATTTATATATATATAACACTAGTGTTTTTTAGCCTATTAAACATTAGGCCTTAGTTGTTGTGCAAAGCTTACCCAGGAAGCTTCATCAAGTCTCTCTCACATAATCATCACATTTTAACTTCCAAAATGGAAACAGAGAGAAACATTCTCTCTCTTTCTCTCTCTCTCTCTCTTAGAGATTGACTTGCTCTGTAACCCTCTTCATCATAATACGTCTTGTTCTTTACATCTCCCCATACTTTTGTCTTCCCTATATCTCTTAACTCCCTATATCACTACTATCCATATCCGAATCCGGATCCTCCGTCGCACTCCTCTGCAGCTCGTTCCTGTCGCCCTCCAAAACGACGTCGTTTTGGAAGTTTTTTTTTTTTTTTTTTCTTTTTCTTTTCTTCTTCTTCTTTCTTTCTTTCATTTGATTGCCTACTCTACGCAGGTTCTTCGCCACCTCCATTGCAACCACGGTCGCATTTCTAGAAAATCTGCACTTTTAACAAAATAATGCAAATTCAAGCTTTGTGGGAGTTAATTGTAATATTGAATTCCAACAACTTGAAAAATCAAATCATCAACTTGCCTGCCCAAGAACTCATCCCCTACAGTGGATTCCAACAGCTTAAAAAATCAAATCATCAACTTGAAAAATCAAATTATCAACAATCATCGACCCAAACCACCCCCTCGGCCTTCTACGATGGTGCCAACGCCTCGACCCAAACCACTCTCCCATGCGCCACCAACCTCCACCTCAAAACCACGATCTGGTCCGAACTCGGGGGCTCCATTGGCGACCTCACCACTCTCATCTTCACCTCCCTCTACAACATCTCCACCGGCCTCCTCTTCGGCACCCCCATGCCCGTCCAATCCATGAAATCCATCGCCGCCGTCGCTATCTCCAAATCCCCTCACCTCAACATCTCCACCAGCCTCCGAATCCCCTCACCTCACTATCCCCCAAATCGCCTCCGCCGGAATCTCCACCGCCTCCGTGCTCCTCCTCCTCGGCGCCACCGGCCTCAATAACCGAAACCCATCAACAGAAGAGAGAGAGAGAAAGAAAGAAAGAAAGAAAGAAGAAGAAGAAAAGAAAAGAAAAGAAAAGAAAAAAAATCCTCCAAAACAACGTCGGGCGACAGGAATGGGCTGTAGGGGAGTGCGACGGAGGATCTGAATTCATCCATATCCCCTCTCTCTCTCTCTCTATATATATATATAAACAACTGTAAGTCCCTTTCTCTACAAATATGTTTTTCCCACCTTTTTCCCTAATTCGTCTCACCTAGGGTGTTCAAATATCTCAATCTGTTTGTATTTCATTCGATTTGAGTTAGACCACTAAAACCACTCTTTATTTGTGGTCAACAAGCGTGGTGTTTCACCCATTCTTGAAATCGGAGGCTTCAATGCTAGTGATGGTGTTCGCTTACTAACGGAAACCCTAGGTATGAATTTATTTGTTGGGTTTTTGTTTAATTTTCTCGATTAATTGAAACCTACATGGATTTTGAAATTTTCTTTAATTTTTCTTATTAGCAAAAACCCTAATGTGTTTTATATATTTTTGAGCTTTTTTTAGATTAACATAAACCCTAGATGGATTTTGTATTTTTTTTGTTCTTTACAAAAACCCTACATATAAAAAGAAGTTTTAAGTCATTGTTTTTGTTTAAAAGAAGCAAAATGAAAAAAGTTAAAATATGAATCCTCATATTTGTGTGTGTTTTTTTTTTGTTAAAAATTATAAGTTTTAAATCATTGTGTTTATTTAAAAGAAGCTAAACGAAAAAAAAAAAAAAAAACCGAATGCTCATATTTGGGTGCTTTATGTTAAAAATTAGAAGTTTGAAAGTCTCTGTTTTGTTTTTGCTTAAAATATAGTCAATAAGCATCCTTTCGTTTATGTTTTCTTGTTTGTTCTTGTATTTGTTCTATACAATAATGTTGAGAGCTCGAAATATTGCTCCCCCGAATCCCCCTAATGCCCAAAACGACGTCGTTTTGGGCATTAGGTTTTGTTTTTCTTTTTTCTTTTTTTTCCTCCATTTTCGACCATTTTTCGAGCTCAAACGCAGGGAAGAGGGAGAGGGAGAGAGAGAGAGGGAGAGCGAAGAGCAGAGAGGGAAAGAGAGGGAGAGAAGAGAGAAGGAGGGAGACACACACACACAAATGGCCCCTGCATTCCGGCGAGCGTCCGATCGTCGCAGCTCCGTCCGATCGTCGCAGCTCCGCCGATCGTCGAGCTCCGCGTCTGCCTTCTTCTCCGCCTCTGCCTTCTCTTCTTTCTTCTTCTTTCTTCTTCTTTCTTTCTTCTTCTTTCTTCTTCTCTTCCTTCTTTCTTCTGCGTCTGATTCTGATTTTCTGATTCAAAAAAAAAAAAAAAAAAATTCGAACGACGAAACGACGTCGTTTCGTAATTAGGGGGATTCGGGGAGGCTCAATTCGAGCTCTCTAGCACGGTTGTTGTTCTATATTAGAATGCAGAATTTTGTTTTTGTATGCATTAGTTTTTTAATAAATCATTGTGTTAACTGTTTACAAAATGGGAAATTACTAGCATGTTTGATTTGTTGATAATATTGTGCAGTAGATAATGGATCATTCATGTTTTTTAATACCCTAATTTGTTCAAATATTAGAATGCCATCTATTCCAGTATGCTTCTTTTTCTGTATTTTTTCTCTTCAGATTAACAGAAACCTTAGATTTATTTTGTTATTTTTTTTTTCAATTAACAAAATCTTTACATGTAAAAAGGATCTTTAAGTCAATTGTTTTGTTAAAAGAAGCTAAAATGAAAAAAGGAAAAAAAAATAAAAATGAATGCTTATATCTGTTTGTTTGTTATAGTTTTTACAATTGGAAGCTTCATATTTTTGTTTGTATTTGATCAAATATGCATGCTATCATTTCTTTTTTTGGATGCTTTAATAATTTTTTAATATTAGAATGCAAGATGCTCTTTGTTTTTAGTTGTTTTCTCTGTTTTTATGTGTTTTTAATTATGAATGCTTCATAGTTTTTTATGCTTTAAAAATTAGTTTTTTGAATGTTTGTTTTTGTATTTGTTTTGTATTAGAATGTAGATTGCTCTTTGTTTTTGTATTTGTTTTTGTTTTCATGTATATTGTGTAGTAGATTTATTTGTCGTATTTTGTTTTTAGATAATGGTGGTGTTTGGGAAGTTTGTGTGTTGGGTTTTTTTTGATTTTTTACACTAAAAGATAAACTTTTTGCAAAACTAAAAAAATAAATCCAAACAAAATATCACATCTAACCCCATAATCATTTCACTTTTTCTCTCACAAACATCACATCCAACCACAAAAAAATCCAACTATCTTCCCAAACACCAAGGGTGTGTTTGGTTTGTGTTTGTAGAGTAGTTTTTGAGATAAAAAGTACGAAAACTTGTTTGATTTGCCTTTTTTCATAAATGGTTTTGAAAAATTATTTTGGGGAGAGAGTTTTAAAAAAAGTGATTGATTTGATGTATATGAGAGAGATAGTGATTTTGGAAAGTAGGTAACCAAACAAAATTTTGAGATTTTTTTTGGAAAAATTTGTTTGGTTTGATTACTCTTGAAAATTTGTTTGTAGAGAATTTTTTCCCAAAATGTTTTATGAAAAACAAACCGAACAAGCCCCAAAATTTTTTTATCCAATAATATTCTACAACTAAAAAAACTTACATAAAAACCCACTTCTCAAACACCCACAACGGATCATGATTCTCCTAATGAAACAACCACTGTTACTACTGTGCCTAATGAAGGACAAACTGTTGGGCCTCTCCCTTCTGATAAGCCTCAATTACCACCCAAGGAGAAGGGTAAGGTGTAGGAAGAAGGTAATGGTAGGAAGCCATCAAAAGCATGGGATCACTTTGATAAATTTAAAAGTGATGAAGATGGGAAAACACGGGCTGTGTGTAAGTATTGTAAAAAAGAATACATGGCTAACTCTAAGGGTCATGAGACTAGTAATTTATTGAGTCATGTAGCTAATTGCTTAAAATATCCTTACAGAAAACAAGAAAATGGTTAAAATACATTATCCTTCCAAAACAAGAAAGATGGAGAGGGGGTCGGTCTTGTGTCTACAACCATTACAGTAGAAGGTGCTAGGAAAGCTCTAGCTGAAATAATCATACTTGATGAATTGCCACTTAGATTTGTTGAGGGAGTTGGTTTTTGTAAGTATTGCAATGCCTTACAACCTAAGTTCACCATGATTCCATCCCTTAACACAATTGCTAAAGATGTTCTTGGGATTTTTAACACCGAAAGGACTAAGTTGAGAATTTTTTTGAGTCATAGGGATTGTTTTACAACTGACACATGGACATCTATACAAAATCAGAATTATGTGTCTTACGGGTCATTTTATTGATGATGCTTGGAAATTGCAAAAAAGAATTTTAAATTTATGTCAAGTTGAGGATCATAAAGGTAAAACTATTGGTAAGAGGATTGAGTTGTGTTTGCTTGAATGGAACCTTGGTAGTGTTTTTACTATGACTGTTGATAATATGAGTTCTAATAACACAACCATAAAATTTTTGAAAAAAAAAAACACATAAGATTGGAAGGGCACTATTTTGGGTCATGAGTTCCTACATATGCATTGTTATACACATATTTTGAATCTTAGGGCTGGTTTGGCAACCTTCCAAAAAGCCAAAAAGTCAAAAAATTACCAAAAAAGTTAAAAAGTTATCACTATTTACCAAAAAAAATATTAAAAAAATAATATACAAATATTCATTCAAATCAACTTTTCGTCCACTGACGTGATGAACTACTCAGTGAAAGGAAGGAAAATTTTTTTTCCATGTGTGCCCCAAACTAAATTGGATGATAAAGTTCGGCCCATGGGGGCTCACTATGGGTCCTGTTTTGATAATCTGAACCGTTTCAATATGTAGAACTCGTCTAGTACTATATGCCTGTTAAAAATCACGTCTATCGAATATCGTTAACTACATGATCAAATCAGTGTTGTATAAAAATGGATGGTGTTATAGTTAACAGTTAACAAAAAAACTAACACGATCAGATAGCTATCGATATCCAATCTACGTGATTTTTTACAAATATATAGTACTCGACGAGTTTTATACATTGAACGGTTCCGATTAGAAAAACAGGACCCGTGGTGGCCCCACGCACCAAACAACACCATCCAATCAAAGCCCGAGAAGGAGACAATAATTTCTCATCTACTCCATCAGCCCACTCACTGCCAGTCCGTACCGCCTCCTACACAATCTTCTCCTACACACTTCTTTATATAATTTTTTAATACACATTTTTTTCATAAAAAGTCAAAAAATCAACTTAAACATCCATATTTTTTCCCTCAACTTTTTAGTCGAAAAAGATAAAAAGTGCACTTATTTAGTATACTCCAAACAACCCCATGGTGAGGGCATAAAAGAATTGGATACTTCTATTTCTTGTGTACGTGATGCTGTTAGATATGTGAGGTTGTCTCCAAATAGGTATGAAGCATTTAAGAAATGTGTAGAGATGTGTCAAATTGAGTCAAAGTCTCTTTTATGCCTTGATGTACCTACTAGGTGGAATGTGACTTACTTGATGTTGGAAAGTGTTGAAAAATTTGAGAAAACAATTGAGCGTTTAGAGGATGAGGACTCAAGTTATCGATCGTACTTTTCGGAGAGTGATGGGGATGATGCAAGTGGTAAAAAAAAAAAAAAAAAAAAAAGAAGAAGAAGTCATGGGGAGCTCCAACTGATAGTGATTGGAATAGTTGTTGTCACAACCCAAATCTACTCTTATAGGTTTAGCATCGTTACCGACCAGTAATCCTGGGATTACCAAAGGCCTTTGAACAGATTAAACAAAAGTAAAGGGGCTAGCAGAAGCAAATACAAACATACAATGTCCAGAGAGCTATGCAGACATACATGAGACATAAAATTTTAAACATTTACATACATATATCATACCATCATTACTACGCCAACCAAATGCAGATATAACAAAAAAAGATTTAGCCTTGTATACAAAATAAACAAAAGACATTAAGAGCTTAAAACTTGGTCACAAAACGTTTTGATCACATTGACTTTTAGGAACCTCCACGTGAGGCACGATGGTTGGCTTGACAAAACAGAAGTCAGACAGAAGCCCTTAGGCCTGGTCTTGCACATGCTCACCTACATATATATATACAAACAGTGAGCTAAAGCCCAGTGAATAACATTAATGTAAAGAGGTTAGTGTACAAATTCCGAACATATCATATTCATAAAACATATCATTACAAAATCAATTCTCATATCAGAACATAATAATGGTACATCCAAATATAACGTATCACATTGTCATCTGACTAGAGTAATCGGTTCTGGGTACCGATTAAACACATCACCACTTTGACAAGTGGCTAACGAGATCTCGTAATCACATATATGTCATAGATCCGCATTAACATGCCGTCCCCCATGATTTGGGACTATCTATGGATACCATAATAGATTTCAAACATAGGACATTTATTCACATAAACAAATATTATTTCGGAAATCATAACTTATCCAATCACATTTGGAACATAATTCATATGAACATATCTTTACAATAACATTATTCACAGTGGGCTACCAGAAACGATTGGTCAGTCTCCAATTCCCGACCTACAAAAAAAAAAAACACGTACATAGCACAAAACACATCTTATCATCACATATTCATATGGCCATCATGGCTTAGGTTTCTTTACATTGATTCTTATTCAGTCCATTTCTCATAACTTGTACACGAGAACCACATTCTCGGATTTGCCTCAAATTTTCTAATTCAATTACTCATGTCATTTCTTAGCTTATTACTCTTTAATGACTCATAATTCATGCCTAAATATGCTCAGAAAAGGATGAGAACAAAAATGTGAACACCGAATGTTTTTAAAAAATATGCTGAATTTGGCCTGGCCTCTTGAGCATAACTTAGGTCGCTCGAGCGGACTGCTTTGTCTACAAAAGTATTGGATGGGTGAAAAATACGCTCGAGCCAACAACTCTTATGCTCGAGTGGTCCGATAACAAACAAGGGTTCGCTCAAGCCATAATTCATGCCTTAATTCATTTCTTAGCTTATTACTCTTTAATGACTCATAATTCATGCCTTAATATGCTCAGAAAAGGATGAGAACAAAAATGTGAATACCAAATGTCTTTTAAAAAATATGCTGAATTTGGCTTGGCCGCTTGAGCACAACTTAGGTCGCTTGAGCAGACTGTTTTGTCTGCAAAAGTACTGGATGGGTGAAAAATACGCTCGAGCAGTCCGACAACAAACAAGGGTTCGCTCAAGCCACCAAATGGTCACTCGAGCGGTCTGCAAATTTTCTGGGTTTTCAAAACAGAGTCTTGAGCTTCCAAATGCAAATTCAAAGGCAAAACTCATGCATGGCTTGTCTTTAAAGCTTGAAAACTTATCTATAAACATGAATACATGATCCTTTACAAACCCTTTACTGAAAAGTCATGAATTTAACCAAAGTTGGGCTCAAAACTCCCATGCATGCCTTTTTTTCTCAAATACCATGTTTTTAACAAACTTGAGCTCAAAAGCCCCATGCATGACCAAAACTCTTTTTCAAAACATGATTTTAAGAGGTAAAATGTGATGATTCAAACATGCATGTACCAATTACTAATAATTTCTACATTAATGGTCAAAATCAAACTTGACATAGCAAAACTCAACATGTTTATGCATGCATGTAGAATTCTCTTCTTAATTCCTTACCAAAACTCTATAAACATGGAATTTACTCACAAAACTTGGTAAAATATACATGCATGTATATTTCATGCTCCAAATTCAACACAAATGATGAAGTTCATGATTAAAATGATGATTTAACACTTATATATGCATGCATGTATGGATTGCAACTCAATTCTCCATTCTAAAACATATGCAAACACATTGGGTGTGTTTGGTTTGTGTTTGTAGAGTAGTTTTTGAGATAAAAAGTACAAAAATTTGTTTGGTTTGCCTTTTTTTAGAAATAGTTTTGGGAAATTATTTTGGGAGAGAGTTTTAAAAAAAGTGATTGATTTGATGTGTATGAGAGAGAGAGAGAGTGATTTTGGAAAGTAGGTAACCAAACAAAATTTTAAGATTTTTTTTGGAAAAATTTGTTTGGTTTGATTACTCTTGAAAATTTGTTTGTAGAGAATTTTTCCAAAAAATTTTTTGAAAAACAAACCAAATAAGGCCATCATCTTCATGCTAAATGACTTAAATTCATAAATTAGGAGTTGAATTCTTACTTAGATTCTTCAAACATACTTGTTCTTACACAATCTTGAGTTTACAATCAATGATTTTTAAGTTCTCCTTCAAATTTTACACTTTCTCTCTCTACAAGTGAGCTTTCTCTCTCTAAAACTTGATTTCAGATTTTTGCACTAAGGAAGGCTCAAGAGTGAGCTCAAATGAGCTTAAGATTCATATATTTATAGTTATGAATAATGCATTAATTAGAACATTTGGCTTGCCAAACGCAACTTAATTAATCGATCTGAATCCATTGTTTTTAATAAAATTAGCCATATGATTTTAAAAATTGCAAACAACATATTGATGTAACCAATTTTGGTTTCGGAGGCCAATAAGGCTTTCAATTTTCAAATCAAAGCAGAATTCCAAACAGATATTTCTATGAGTAATAGATAGAAAACCAAATAGCAAACAAAATACACAATTAGCACGTAATTTTATTCTAAGCACTTACTTAGCATTCTTAATTACAGATTAATAGTTAATTACGGATTAGGGTTGTTACAATTGTAGATTGTTTTTAAAATTCTTAAGGCTTTTCTATAATGCCACTAAGAGGTTTTCGGGCTCTCTTTATGTAACTTCTAATTGTTTTTTTGATGAGATGTTTGTTATTCTTACAAAGATTGAGCAATTGAGTAAAAAAGATGAGAAAGAAGATGAAGTGCTGTTTTTAATGGCTAAGGGAATGAAAGCTAAATTTGACAAATATTGGGGTAATAGAGATAAAATAAATATGTTGATGTATGTTGTTGTGAGCTTGGTCCTCAAAAAAAATTGAGGTATGTTAAGTTTTGCTTTAATTGATTGTTTGGTAAAAGTGTGGTGAATCAAATGACCGGTCAAGTGGAAGAATGTTTGACTCGTTTATATGAGCATTACCTTGCAAATGATTCAAATTTTGTGGAAGTGTCTGACACAGGTGAAACATCTAGAATGGTGATTGATGATGATTATGGTGATCTTTATATATTGATAGAATCTCAATTCAATACCTATTTGGATGCTAAATATTCTGTTATGTATAAGTCTGAAGTGGATAAGTATTTGGCTGAATGTTGTGAAGGATGGAGAGATGAGAAATTTGACATTTTGGTGTGGTGGAAGGCTAATTTATCGAAGTATTGAGTGTTGTCCCAAGCTGCTTGTGATGTATTGGCAATGTCGGTTTCAACAGTGTCTTCAGAGTCTGCATTCAGTACTGGAGGTCGCATTCTTGATCCTTTCTATAGTTCACTTTCTCCAACGATGGTTGAGGTATTTATTTGTACTCATAATTGGTTTTAAAGCACTGTGTTAATCTCCCTTCCTAAGGTAATGGATGATGTTTAAGATTTTGAGCAGAATGTCTGTCACGCTCCAATTTTTAATTACTCGGAAACATTACCAAAAGTCTTTAATTTAGGTCCATTTTTTATTTTTTATTTTTTATACAAATATCTATTATCGTTGAGTAATAGAAACATAATAACACATGTTCTCTTTTGCAATGAATACAACAATAATAATAATACATACCAACTTCCACTACAGAGCTATTAATAAATAATTACAAATGTCAATGTTCTGTATTCATTTTTTTCACATCTACGATGAAATTACATATAAAAGACACATGAACTTCTTAACTTTCCAACCAATAAATCTGAATTCTCTTCCTGTAAAAAAAATGAAACAACAAGGGATGAGCACAATTGCCCAGTAGGAATCTCATAGTTCTACAACAATAACTAAAACACAGATAGAAATGATCATGCATGCAAGGTGATGCCATATAGTAGGTGGCGTTTTGTAATTTCAAAATATTATACGTAGAGTATTTTTTTCTTAAAATTTCATTTGAACACTCAAGAAAATTCTTTGCCATAAATGTTGTTTCTCATCATTAGGAAGTCATAAATTCTCTTTGAAAACAAGTATACTTAAGAAAGAACATCATCTTAAATTTATTAATCCGATTCCAAATTATTTCTCATTTCATTTCCATTTTAATATTCCTCATACACTTAACTCCCACTTGTCTAACAATTACATCACATTAACGTTTACATTATCAATTAGAGTTCAAACATAACACAAGAATAACAAATCCTTTTTAATTCAATTTCACAATTATTTACAAAACAAAACTCATAATCTTCCCTTATAGTCACAAGCAAACTAGTGAGTCCATCATCACTAGCCTCTAATCCAATTACCATTTCATTTTCCATTCTTTCAAATAATGTCATATCAAATACCAGATCAACTAACAAGTCATCTCCATGAGTCACACGCTTTAGTGGTCACAAGCTAGAAGGAACGCGAAACCTCACGCTTTACCGGTCATAAGCCGAAAGGAACGCGGAACCTTAACATATCTCAACATGCCACACGCTTTACCGGGCGCTACTCCGAAAGGAAAGCGGAACCTATTTTAAGCGCCACGCTTTGCCGGCTCAATACAGCGGGAAAAGGACCCCGAAACATCATTACATTCCATAAATTTTCTCGAGTCATCTGTCATTATGATTAGTGGGCAACACCGACACATCATCCATTATTCTCATAACGCATTCATTCCATTATTCCCGTAACACATTAGTTCAAAACACATCCACTATATGTTAAAGTTCCATTTATATAACAAGTACACATTATCTTACACCACCTTATCTATTATCCATCAAATCATTCATTGTTTTCGTTATAAAAATATAACAGCACATTTAAAGTGTTCACAATTCTTGGGTTCAAACTATTTCTTTATTCTTCTATATTATTATCAAGTCTTCAAATTCAATTTTTCACACCACATTGATTATCAATTACTACGCGAGGCTACAAATTAAATCTCCCAACATTAATTTCTTTGATACAACTCTTTCATATAACACAGTCATATTTCACAATCTCTCATTTATCATTACTCACACTCATCTTAACCCAACATAGACTTAACACAATTTAACATAACTCAATGCAATTCAACATAACACAATGAAATTCTTAAATATTCACTTAATCATTTTCTCACAAATCTCATATCATCCATACCATTAACAATTCATTTATCCAAATTTGGTTTCATATTATAACATAGTTTAAAAGACCAACAATAAGAGTTCAATCGCAACTTTTACATAAATTTTCAAACACTTCCAAAATTCAATTAAATTTGTATATGTGAAACTTAACACCTCAATTTCATGATTTTACTTTCACTTTATTCAAAATCATCAATCGTCTTCATGTACCAAGCTAGGGTTTTAAGAGAGATTAAAGCTTTTCACCCAAACATTTTTTTTTTCAACACTTCTATTAATTATACACCCAAAATCATAACCCAACAAGTAAATCCCAACACTTCAAATCCTAAACCCCCAAATCCCATGATTCGTCACAATATGCTAAAAAAATAGATTTTGAATTTGTATAAGGAAAATACCAGAAATCTATCTATAAATGGGAGTATTGAAGGAGAACTAGAAACCCCTACCTCTCGAAGAGAAGAGAAGACCACCCAAAAATCATCGGTAATGAAACCATGAACTATTTGAACCATAAGGAAGCCCTTGACGAGATCTACAATCTTTCTCAAAGGATCAAGGTGAAAAGATTACTCTAGGTGAGTAGATCTAAAGATCTAAGTGAAAAAGTTTGAGTTTAGAGAGAGAGAATAGGAACTCACAATGTAGAGAGAGAAAAGAGGAGGAAAAGTGAAATAAACAAGTGTTTGGAGCCTATTTATAGTAGCAAGGTAATAATAGAATAATAGTCCCAAGTTCAATGAAAAGAATAAGTCAAACCCCCAAAAGTATGGCCCAAAACAGAATCAAAAATCTGGAAATTTACTCACAGGGGTTGACCCTTCAGACAAAGGTGTCAACCCTTCAGGAAGAAAAGCTGAGATATTAATGTGTAGAGGGCAATGTGTCGACACCTCCCAGACTGGTGTCGATACTAAATTTTAGAAAGCAAACCCCATATTCTGCAATAGACAAGGGTTGACACTTTCCAGATTGGTGTCAAACCCCAAAGGCCAACAAAAAAAGGCAAGTGTCGACACCACCAAGGGCTGGTGTTGACACTAAATTTCAGTAGTGATCTAGGAACACAGTAGTGAGATGGTGTCGACACCTCCAAGGCTGATGTCGACCCTAGAACAAAATTTTTAAGTTTCCAAAGAACTTTTCAACGTAAACAAGCGTGAACGAACAATCACAACAAGATTAAATCAAATTGTATTCCTCCAAAACCAAAATACAACTCCAAAGACTCCCAAAATGAAAATAAAGTAAAGGAATTAAATACACTCTCCAAAAGCTTAAAGGATACAAGTGTTACAATGTTGTAGGTAATTTCGATTATAATATGTAGTTTGTAATTTTGTTTGTAACTTTTGATTTAATTATTTAATTTTGTTATTGACTTTGTTTTATTTTTTAGCTTTTCCAGAATCAAGTTCATCCCCAAACTTAACTTCAAGTCCAATAACTGTCTAGCGTGGAGATGGAGCATAACTTGGTAAATAATCTCTATTCTTTGTTCATTTTATACTATGTTGTTTGCTTTAATTGTTGTTTATGTTCACTTTTATCAAACTGTTTATGTTTGCAGGTTGTTAATACCTGTTGATAATACCACATTTTTGTTATGGTAGACTGTTGATCATAGTCTTTTTTGTCTATTTTATGTCCGTCATTTCTATTATTTTGCTTTAGTTTCTATAGGTGGATGAATGTAATTAAAAATAGTTACGGACTTCCAATACTTTGGTTGCTTGGTTTTATGAAGTTTCTTGGTTGGCAAGTGGGATAAGTAGAAGTAGTGATTTTTTTTTGGTAGCAGCTAAGTATAGTTATATTTTTTTTGGGCTTTGACTGTGAACATGATAGATGATATTGATGCTCTTGCCAATCAAAAAACTTAATAGTTGATCTTGAGTTAGCTATTTTTATTTATCAATTGGAGGTTGTTGCCTACACAGTTGATCTTGAATTTGAAATTTTCTTGATTGTTTGTGTGCAAAGGCTCAAACCAGTACTTTTTATCTTAATTTGAAGTTTTGTGTGTGTGTGTAAATAGATTTAAAACAAGTTGTATTTGAAATTTAATAGTTGAGTATTTTTTTTTATTTGATTGATTTTGTCGTTTATTTGAAATTTATAGTTTGTTTGGTTAACAAAAAAATAAAAAATAAATAAAAAATCTTTTTATAATAATAGATTTTAGAATTGTAAATTTATAAATTTAATAATTATTAGTGAGTATGCTTTCAAGTTTCAATTGTAAAATGTGTTATTTTTAGAATTATTAAAATTTTAATTGGGTAATAAAAATCATTTGAAAAATGTTTGTTTTTTTATAAAAATTAGTACTATTGAAGGCCAAATTTGTAATGGCCCAACTGAATTTAGTGTTATAGTCCAACCCGTGAAATCCACCATGTCCGACTACTAACCTGACTAATCTAGACGGACAGTTTCGAACCATTATTTGGTCAAAATCGGATATGAGGGGTATGTTTGGTTTACATTTGAGAGATGAGTTTTAGAAAAAAATTTCTAAAAAATTGTTTGGTTTGAGTTTTTCTCAAAAAAATTTCAAAATCACTTTCTCTTTCTTACACATCAATCAATCACTTTTTCTCTCTCCTCTCTCCTTCTCAATTACTTTTTCTCTCACACACATCTACTCAAATTCTCCCAAAATATCAAACCATCCCAAACTCCCAAAAAATAACTCTCCCAAAATATACAACTAAACAAACCAAAAAAATTTCTAAACTCTCTCTCCAAAAAAATTTTCAAAAATAACTCTCCCAAAAACAAACCAAACAAGCCGAGATGTTTCCACCCGAACATATTCGGTCAGTTACCGGTTGATGGGTCAATCCGAGCCGATCTGACCCGTGTGCAACCCTACCACTAGCTGATCACCTCACTATTCTATTTGGGGCGGGTTAGGGTCATTTGTGCTGATGTTCTTACTTTGTTTCTCATTTTCCAGCTGTAGAGGTCTTTTCCCATTCAAACGAGTGGGAAGATCAGGTTAACATTCCCCTCCTTCAATAAGTCTGGACATATAAAGGTCCTCCCGAGCAGGCCAAGGTCGTGCCGCTTACGTGGTTATCTCATATATCCCATACTATAGCACTGTGGTCTCAACCGACAGCATCCCCTTTAGTGACGACGGTGGCTTTGATTTCTACGTTCTTTCCCATTTTCGGGAGAACATTAAGAACTAGTGGCCGAAGAAGAGCAACCCCAAGAAGAATCATCTAATTCTGAGACCACTATCTCCAACAATATGCTACCGAAAAACTTCCTAGAGATTGTTGTTGCTCGGAAATGCCAAAAGGAAGGTGAGTTGGCTTTCGCCTCCTAAGCAGTTTTTGGTTCAAATACTTCTGATTGGCCTTAACAATCACTGATCATGGTAGTTGACGACGCTCCTCATTCCCCTGCCGCTGCTGCTTTTGGGAGCACTGCTCCCCTATCTTTGAGGCAGAGGCTCGGCAAGCACCCGGCTGATCAATTTGTAGAGGTGCGAAAGAAAAGTTAATCAGACCATTCTCTCGTTCCTGCTGTTGTATCTTCTTCTGTCTTTGCCTCTAAGGTGGCTGCCATTGGCTCCTCAATCGTCTTTATGCCTGCTTTGAAAGATCGACAGCTCACAAATGTTGATATGGCCATGAGGAGTACCCAAGTGGTCACTGTCATTGTTCGCAACTCCATCGTTCATGTCGACGCTACTCAGCTGATTGAGCAATCGGATGCAACTGTCTTCTCTCAAACCTTGCACTTCTCCTTAGTGACAAGTGTTCACATTTGGCCCATGAGCCTGCAGCCAACCCGAAGCTTGCCCGCGGCCTGGGTGGGCCCAGCTAGGCCTGAGTTTAGCCCAATCCACTTGGCCTGGCCTGAGTCTGGCTGTTAGCCCGATCCAAAATTTTTTTTCCCACCCACTTAGCTTGGCTTGGCCTAGGACAGCTCTTTTCCTAGTACAACAGTCAAAATTTTCAAAAAATTCAAACAGTTATATGATTGTTATTCATCCAATGGCCAAATTTTTTATTTTTATTTTTATAATTTAACCCCTTCTTCCCCCAAGTCCTATAATACCACACATCTCCCATTTTATTTTTCACAAACAAATCTCTCTCTTTCTTTCTCTCTCTCTCTCTCTCTCAACTCTTAACTCTCTTAATTAATTTTCAAGTCTCATCTGTAAGTGGCAATTGCAATTGTACAAGAATATACTTTCATCAGAAGAAGCTAATTTTTATATTGCATTTGCCAATCGGTAATATTAATGATTTGAATTAATATTTATTAGCTACTTTTTTTAACGTTAATTATTTCTTAACATATATTACTTGTTATTGTTTACTCATTATTTTAATTAATTGTTAGTTAATATATATTATTTTACTTAAATTACTATGAATCCTAATATTTCTAATATTTATGTCGATGTTAATGAATATGTACTACACGAATCTATTGATTTTCCTTCTACTAGACCTAATATCCTTCTTCCAACAAAAGCATCATTATCTAGGGGTACAACTAGTACTATTTAGGAGCATTTTGAAAGAAAATCTATAACTAATTCTGATGGTACAACTGTATGGAAAGCAAAATATAACTATTGTGCATAATTACTTAGTACTGCATTTGCAGGGGGTACTAGTCATCTAAAATAGCATTCTAATAAAAATTTACAAAGTCAATAACTTGATATTATAACTCAAATGTAATTAGGGGGTTCATCAACTAATAATTTACAAACATTTTTATATAATCCTATATGTACACAAAATGCTATAGTTGGTTATATTATTAAACAAAACATTTTACTACTAGTGAATGTCCCCATTTTTTAGAAATGAATCACAGAGGTTTTGTATCGCAATATCAAAGTTTTTTGAGAAATATTACTAGAATCAAGATTTTAAACAAATTTGAGAAAAATTAAAAGTGAATTATTTGACATTTTTAAAAATTTGAATAAAAGAGTTTGTTTAACATCTTATCTATGGTCAAATAATGGTTTAAAATATCAATATATCACTGCACATTTTATTGATAATGATTGGAAATTAAATAAAAGAATCATTTCATTTAGATTAGTTGAACTTCTATACACTAGTCATTCACTTAGGATAGAATATGAGTAGATTTTGCAAGATAAAATATTTACCATTAGTTTAAATAATGTATCATATTACAATTAAATTATAGCGCATTTGAAATCAACTTTACAATTACTTGTTGATGGTGATTTATTTTATGTTTGTTGTTATGCTCATGTTTTAAACTTGATTATTAAAGAAATTATGCATGTATATGAGACTTTGTATTAGTAATAAAAAATGCAGTTCTTACTATTATGTCTTTTGTTAATCGAATTTCATAATATAGGAAAATTTGTCAACGACAAGGTACACCATTTAAAAAATTAATTTTAGTTATAAACAATAGGTAGAATTCAACGTATAACATGTTAAAGAGAGCTTGTAAATTAAAAAAAAATAATAGATTTATTTTTTATAACAACATCAATAGGAGGAGTATGTAGACACCCCATTTTTGACCGACCTCAAGACTCAGACGTCACCGATTGAGCGCTCGGTGGTGTTGCATATCGTGCTCGTTCAGAAGTCTCAGAGTCGCGGCCGTGAGCCCTGCCTCCGGACTTCCGAACTCTCTTCTGTGCCTTGCCTCGGTTTGCGAACCGGACTCGATTTTCTCTGTTTTCTTTCCTGAGGGGAGGGAGAGGTCCCGTAGACCATCTCTCAGTGGCCGTGGGCTACATTTCGTGGCCGTAGGCTATTTTGCCCATTTCGGAGCCCGGTTCCCGGTTTTCGGAGCCATCAGGCCGTGTGCCTCGGTTCGGGACCACCCAACCATCTCCGATTCCTCCGGTTTTTGGCATGCATCTCATTTACTCCCTTTCAAGGGACACTGGGGTCTTAGATACCCACTTCGTGGCCGAATGCCACTTTCGGTGCTTAACGGCCTATTTTCGGGATCCCAAACTGCGTGTTTTGGCCCCCGAGCATTTGTTTTGCATCGGTTTTTGTTCATTTTTGGCAGGTACCTCTGTTTTATCACCAGGAAGATCACTGGAGGGTGGGAGGCCAGCAATTGTCTCAGCAACTAGTTATGCTCTTCCGGCGCCCTCCGACGCCCATTTTTCTCACTTCCGGGCTAATGTTGAACACCCTAGGGCCATTTTCTTTGAGCCAAAACCACATATTTGTGTTGTACACACATGGGAGGACCCTAAAAACACATGGCCGGCCAGTAATTGTTATTGACCCTTTTGAACCCCTTTTAAAAGTGGCTTGTTGTCTCTCTTGTTTCAGAGTTGCCAATTTCCAACCATAGGGTCTTGTTGTACACACATGGGAGGACACCAATCTTTGGTGGCCGGCCACTAAATCAATTTGGCCTTTTTGACCCTTGGCCGGCCGGCCATAGGGGGTGGCCGGCCGGCCACCTGCAACAAAAGTGGTTGGCCGGCCATGCTCCTTGGGGGGTGTGTATGGCAGCTGTATAGCTTTTTCTTCCAAAAGATCTGTATCCGGGGGGACAGCTGGTGGAGGGAAGCTTGATTCACCTTTTTCCCTCCCTTTCTCCCCCCTTTTGGTCTATATAACCAAGCTCCAAAACCTGATTTTAGGGTTGACAAAAAACCCTTGAAGCCTCTTACATTGCCTCTCCCAATCTCTCTCATTTCAAGCTCCAAACTCCAAGTTCCAACTCCATTTCTTCATTACTACCAAGCATCACCACCACTACTCTATTTCCAGCAGCTAGGAGAGCTTTCCAGCAGCTAGAAGGCATCCATTCTTCAAGCAAAAGGTAGCCAAGACTTGTCTACAAGGGTAAGTCTCAATCTCCCTCTTTTGTAGCACTATCTTGCCTCATTTCTTAAGCCTATTTGCTTGTTGTTTTGGGCTCCGACCTTAACTAAAACTAGGTCTATTTTGAGCTATTCTTCATGTTTGTTCAAGGGCTCAACCCTGTTTGAGCCCTCTATGGCACACTTGTTTCAATATCATCTTATATGCCATTATTTTGCATGAAATTTCTAGCCCATGTGTGATCTGTTTTCGAGCATAATGTAAACTTTAAGAGGGCCTATTTTGAGCCCCTCTTCAACATTGAAGAAGGACTCAACCCTGTTTGGGCCCCCTATCTTGCACTTGCTTCACAATTCCTCCAATTTACCGTAAATTTGCACGATTTGTTTGGCCTATATTTAAATTGTTTTGGAGCATGCCATGAACTGTGAGTAAGCTTATTTTGTGTCCCTCTACAACATTGTAGAAGGGATAAACCTTGTTGGGGGGCTCCATGTTATACTTGTCATTATACCCCTCTTTGACCCCTATTTTTGCATGCTTTTTTAACTTATCTAGCTTCTGTTTTCGGCCATCATCAGAACTGGAAAGAGTCATATTTTGATCTTCTTGACATATTTCATTAAGGGTCTTTGCTATTTTGATGAATGTTTGGGGTACCTCATGTTATAGCCTTATGTATCCTAGTTCTTGCATGACATTTTTAGCATGTTTGAATATTGATTTGAGGCTTTCCATCTACTGTAAATGTTCATATTTTTGGTCCCTCTTCAGTGTTGTAGAAGGGTATTTTGTTGTTTGGGCTTTGCATTTACCATCTACTTCAATACCCCTCTCTTGGCCCCTATTTTTGCATGCTATTGTCACCCTATCTATGCTTGCTGTTTGGCCTTGTTTTAGACTGAAAAATTCTTGTCTTGGGGCAGCCTTGCTACTGTATTTTCATTCCATGTCCATATTGTGCATACATTGCATAGCTATAGGCCATTTCGGGCGCCTAAATTCGCATTTCGGGACCATTCCTTGCATTTGGTGTCATTTCGCCATCTTCCGGGGCTGTTTTCCCCCCACATTTCAGTGCCAAATTCGTTTGCATGTTTGCACATCATTTCCATGTCATTTCATGCCTTACAGCCATCGCCTCGGTTTGCGCGCCCGTGTGCACGCATTTCGAGGCGCTTCATTTTCATCCGACGGCCTCCCGTGTGAGTAGGGTTGAGGCTCTCTCATGTTGGTGTAAGCCCATATTGCATCGCATATCTCATTTTAGTCCTGTTGCATTCCGTATGCCATTTTCTCGGTTTGCGTGCCCGTGGGCACGCATTTTGAGACATCTCATTTTAGTCTCATTGTATATCATATTTCATGCCATTTCATGCCTTAGGACCATCGCCTCGGTTTGTGCGCCCGTGTGCACGTATTTCGAGGCATCTCATTTTCATCTATCGGCCTCCCGTGTGAGTGTGGCTGAGGCTCTCTCATGTTAGTGTAAGTCCATTTTGCATTGCGTATGCCATTGCCTCGGTTTGCGTGCCCTTGTGCACGCATTTCGAGGCACTTCATTGTCATCCATCGGCCTCCCGTGTGAGTGTGGCTGAGGCTCTCTCATGTTGGTATAAGCCCATATTGCATTGCGTATGCCATTTCATCCATAGCATCGTGTATGCCCGGTTGTATATTACCTCGTATAGCGTGTATGCCATTCCATGACATTGTGTATGTTAGGATTGCATATTAGCTACATTTCATGCATATCACGCATATTGCATTGTGTTCGGGATAGGAGTTAGCCCGGGCACGGGAAACGAGGCACGTTTCGTACTCCGAGTAACGGAACGGGTCTCAATTCCCAAGTCACCGACACTCCGGATTACCCATGATGGAGTTAGGTTTTGCTGTTATGTTCATATGCATTCATTCTATATTGAGTTGTGCAATCCGACTCCTCGGCCATCATGCATCGATATGCGTGATTGGTGGCACGAGGATCGAGGCATGCATATATTTGTGAAATACATTGCTATGCCCCTTTCCTGCTCTCTGTTGCAGCAAAATCAAGAATCAGCAACTTTTCGGAACTTGGCACGCATTTCAAGAAAATGTGTAAACAGAGGCTAATTGGGGCATCCCAGTGGATTTCCGCGCAAAGGCAGCCCAAACATACATCATTCAGCGGAAGTGAGGCAGCCCCTGGCTTGCATGCCAGTTTACAGTTTTTCTTAGTTAATTTGTTAATTAATTAGGAATTTGTATATTATTCGGACTATATTTCGGACTGTATTATTCTTTCATTCGGACTGTATTATTTATTCGGACCCTCTGCGCGAGGGCATAATTGTAATAAGTGTGGGTGAGTGTGGTGTATGTCTTCCAACCCCACGTCTTTCTTCCCTTTTTTTTACCCGCTTACGATGGTTAGATATAGGGCATATTTCAATTAGCATACAGTATGACAGCATGTTTGCATCATTCATCTGTTTTGCACGCACCAGGCTCGGCGCATCATACAAACTGCATTTGTATTTCAATTCCAAATTGAATACATGTTAGTTGCTGCATTTCACATGCCATGTTTAGAATAGCCGAGCCTGCTATAGTTGCATCTTTGCATGTGTTGCATTAGGCATTTCTGTATACTTAGGATTATGCATGATTTCTAATGTAGTTTCTGTTTTGGCTTGGAGTACTAGGTGAGTTTTATGCTTTAGCATCCTTGCATGCGTGTGAGTGTTGCCATGAATAGCATGCTTACCATGAGGCTATGTGCTTATGTGATATAACTGCCTGAATGCCTGTGGGTGAAGGTTGGGTTATCTGAATTGGGACAATTCATTGACTGTTTGTTTTAAGCCCACTAGATAGTGGCAAAATCATGTTTTCTAAGCCCACCTGAGGGTGGCAAATCCACGTCTTAGCCTACCTGCGGGTAGCACCATCAAACCATTTTCACAAACAAACATGAAGTGTTTTGTTCCAATTCAGACGACTCAGTCTATACTTGTTTGCTGCGAGCATCACATAGTAACCTAGGCTAATAATCGGAATAAGAACTCACATTGTTTTCAAAATAAGATATCATGGTTAGTAGAGGCCGGTCTTTGACCGGGCGAGCGGGGGTGCTCACGAAGTGACCTTCCCCAATCGTACCCAAGTTCCCGAGCCGAGGCAACTTTGGTGATGACGGACACGTGGCCTTTGGCACCGAGTCAGGGTTTCCTAAATTTCCCATTTTAAAAATATTTAGGTGGCGACTCTGTATCTGGCAAAGCAGTCCATGTTTGGCACTTCTTTCAAAAATCTGTTTTCCAAAACGATTTGCCGGATTTGGACTCTTTGGTTCAAGATTAAGAACCGTGACACGAAATCGAGTCCGAGCTGTAGCGAGGTCCCCCGCGGGCTTGTTACAGTTTCTGGCGACTCTGCTGGGGATTTAGAGAACTTGACTCGAACTCGTGATATCTGGTTTTGACTATACTTGTGTGTTTCTTTGCATTGCATTTGCATTTACATTGGTGCGCCTAGGACACCGTGTTTGCCATATGCCATTCCCGAACGATTTGCCGGAGGCTTGTCTTGTCAAGGCATGACCATAAGGCTGATCGGCTCTGGGCTCTGACAGCATGGGAACACAAACCCCGGTTTTACCGGGGCACCCCTTTTGACCATTCGACCTAGTGCATATTCGGATCCGTAGTGACCATTCCAAATTAGGACAGGTTGCTTACCCGTTTATAGGTTGTTTGAAACCGCTGCGTGCGTAGTGAAACCCTAGCTCCTAACAAAATAGGACAGGGAAACCCTTACCCCAACATAGGGGTGTTTTGGCTCTCACTTATCTGTTATGTGCTTTAGAGTGCGTCTCTACAGGAATGCATGTATCAGTGTATGAGTTTGGGCATCAGGCCTGCGGGCACCAGTTCAGTAGTTTGGGCATCAGGCCTGCGGGCACCAGTTCAAAATTTTGGAATTCAGTTTACCTGAGGGTATCAGTTTACGGGCAGAATTCTGTAGGGGCACAGTCATTCAGCTCGGCTCATGTGGGTTATCGTAAAATTAGGCTGAGATGCTGTCCATTTTCTCTTTTGCTAGGTAGTCTTGGGACCATAGCTTCAGAAGGCTCCAATATCCCCCGGGTACACCGAACTTGTGTTGATAGACTTTGTCAGGTCAGAGATTCAGTTCAAGGGCAATCAGTGTTCCTTTACCAGAGGCAGGGTGGAAAGGTCGGTTAGGCACAGACCACCAGTACAGCAGCTACCAGCTCAGTGGTCATTGAACAACCAGGTTGAGATTTCGAGTCTACTGCAGAGATAGATATACTGGTGGTTCAATCAGATCAGGATAGTATGTCAGGCTTAGAAGAGATGGTGCGCCAGCTCCAGGATAGTATGAAAGCCATGCAGCAAGATGCTGTCCGTCAAGCGGAATTTGCCAAAAGCCAGGCAGAGATTATAGCCCAACAGGCAGAGACAATTGCCAGGCTAGAGCAGCAAACTGGAGTATCTACTTCACACCAGGCTCCTCCCCTACCCAGAGTTCCAACGCTCGGGGAGACAGCTAATGTCCAGGATGATACGGACATTCCAGGCAGGCCAGCTCCGCCCCTGGTTCTACCCCAACTATCTAAAACACTCACCAACCTACCAGACTCCCCCTTTGAGTTCGAGACGGACCCCACAGCATTGAAAGTGAGCAAGCTTGAGAAATTGTTCAAAAAGTCTCAGGGGGCCCACTCTATTCCTGATATAGAGGATGGTTATACCGACTCAGTGGTAACATTACCGGAGCGGTTTAAAATGCCGCATATCGATCGGTTCGATGGCTCTGAGGACCCAATGGTGCACCTCCAACTGTTTTCTGATATCTTGAGGCCAATGGGTTTGACCACAGCCCAGAAATTGTCACTATTCGGCCGAACCTTGTCTGGGATGGCCGCAATCTGGTATGCAAAATTGGAGAACTCTGTGAAACAGAACTGGGAAGAGCTGGCTGAGGCCTTTATCGCTCAATACTCCTATAACACACAGATCGAGGTCACAACTCGTGATCTCGAAGTCACCCGCCAAGAACCAAAGGAGGGTTTCTCGGAGTTCGTGACGAGATGGAGAGCAAAAGCCTCAATGATGACCACTAGGCCCACTAACAAAGATCAGATTCGGATGATTGTGCGCAATCTCCAGCCCAAGCTTATGCAGAAAATGATTGTTCTTCCCTTCCCCACCTTTTCAGATCTGCATGAGATGGGGGTTCAAATCGAGGATGCCATCAGACAAGGGATCTTCGCAGAAGATAATGAGCCTTTGAGGAGGAATGTTGCTCGCAGTTCCAATGCTACTACTGATGGTAGCACAGCTGCGAAATGCTCAGAAGTAGACACTATCACCACTTCCTCCAATGACCAAAAACCAACCACTTCAGCTCGGCCCCAAGCCCGAAAATTCCATCCTCTTTACATGAGTCTCTCCCAAGCTTTGAAAAAGCTGCAAGAAGAAGGGCACCTAGAACTCCTAGAACCCCAACCCCTCCCAAATCCTCTTCCACCAAGGTATGACCCAGCTAAATACTGTGCCTACCATCAACAGCACGGTCATGATACGAACCGTTGCATCCGCCTCCGTCATAAGATTCAGGACCTTATTGATGAAGAGACCTTAGCTCCACCAAAAGGACCTCAAGTTAGTACCGACCTATCACCTCTACATCTCAACCTCATCCATACACTGCCATCCACCTATGACCCCAGCATATACATCACCCCGGCCCATCTACCCAAGCCTGAGGTGTTTATCCCAGAAAGCATGGACTTATGCATGATGGGTGCACCTGAATCCCAATCATCTCAAACCCATGAACCCACTACTTCCGAGCTGATGAGGATGATTGAAGATCTTCAAAGAACAGTGACGGATTTAGCCTTTGGAGTTTTGGCTCCATCATCAACCACATCGCCTACCAGGGAGTTCATGTCAAAAGGCTCCCCAGTCCTGAGGCGGGCTACATCTGAGGAAGGCCAATCCCGTGGCAAAGTGGAAGCGAGTGGAAAGAACAAGGTAAGGGTAGACATGGATCCCCATGAGTATCTTCTGTTGGCTGTTGAGGCCTTGAAAGCCGAGGGACTGAACAAAGAGCAAGTGCTCGCAGTTGTTGCAAAAACTGTGGACGGCATTTTCGCCACTCAAGTCAGGGGCAGTCCGAATCAAAGGGAAAACCGGGAGAAGGGCCGTTATACCAGAGGCAATCCTGTTAGCTCTAATCCTCCACTTAGAAGAGATCAACAAACCAGGCCAGCACCTGCCAATCCCTCTACTGGTGCATCCAGCAAAAATCCACAAACCTTGAAGTACCAACCCCGAGGTCAGAGGGTCTTCCATGCCCTTCACATGCCTTTATCCAAAGCTTTCCAAATCCTTGTTGGACAAGGCCATCTCAAACCCCTTGAGCCTCGGTCTCTCCCGAACCCTCTTCCGGCTACACATGATGCTACCCAGTACTGCGCATACCATCAGCAAACTGGCCATGCTACCAACAACTGCTTCCGTCTTCGCCATGAAGTACAGGATCTATTTGACAACGAGGTCATCCTCCCGCCGAGCTCAGCAAAGTCTATCGGCACTGGGTCAGTGAACTTGGGGGATAATGTTATGTGAATGGGGGATGAACCACCTGCGGGCGGCACTCAATCAACCCCAGACGTGGGAATGGCACGCACTGTTCTGAGCAATATGCAAATGCTAGTTTTGAAGTTTCCGACTTGGGTGTTGAATCAGTTCTGTAATTTTGTTTTGAGTCTGTCTCTTCGTCTTGAGTCAGTCTTTTTGATTAAGGGTCTGTCTTGTTGTATCGAGTCAGTCCTGTTGTACAAAAGGTCGGGTGATTCTGGGGGGGTGTTACCTCGGGCGTCACCATTTTGTTTCGCGTTTGTCTTTTTGTTTTGTTTTGAGTCTGTTTCTGCCAGGGAGCCAGTTATGCCAACAGATTTTGAATGAAACAGCAGTGATTTCCATACTCTCGCATTTGTTTCTGCCGTGTGCTAGTTTTGCCGGGATTTGAATGAAATGGCAGTGCATTCCACCTGCTCTCTTATGCCTTGAAGCCATTGTATTGACCTAAGTTTTTCAAAACCTTTTTGAACACTGCAGTGAAAACAAAGAGGGAGGAATTCCTCGGGATTTGCAAAACTTTGATCAAACTGAGAGAAAGAGAGGCGTGCTAAGCCCTTAATGAATGAAATCATGCTTGTTAGTGTGAGTACTGAGAAGGACCCTGGCTTTGATCCAGATTGATCCTACACTGTCTTCAGCGCGAGCGATTTGTCGCTTTCTTAAAAACTTTCAAAAAAATGTTTTGCGCGGTCCTGCAAAGACATGTGTGGAATCGCTCTTGAGATTGTGCAGCTTAGGATCGCTCTCAGCCTCGAGACTCGACCCCCCTTGGCTTTCAAACCTTGAACTGGCATTCAGAATGTTCAACGGTCGACCATGATGTAAGGCCTGTGTGGCCAGATTTGAAGCAACCCTCGAATAAGAGGCACCAAAGTCAGATCAAGAAGATCAGACCTCATCAGAAGAAGCTTGCAAGGCTAGAGCAGAAGCACCCCTCGAACTAGGGGCAAAAAATGTCCGATGTGCTCGAAGAGCCAAAGGTGGATCTTTCTGCAAGTCAATACAACAGCCACTCTCCTGGATATAGAGGGCTTCAATCTCAGAACCATTTGGCATGGACTGGTTACATTTTTACCCTTTGAGAGGCTCGCTGGGTCGAAAACCCGAAAGGGCGACCCAGGCAAAAGTTAGAGCGAGACAAGAAAAATATATATACAAAAATGCAAAAAGAGAAAAAAAAATGCAAAGATACAAAAAATGCAAAAAAAAAGAAAAGAAAAGAAAAATGCAAAAAAGAAGAAGAAAAAGGAATGAAAAGAATAGAAAAAAAGAAAGGAAAGAAAAACAAAGCTCGCAAGGTCGAAAACCTGCAACAGGCGCCTTGGCAAAAGTTAGAGCATAAAAAGGAGAGGTTAAATACCCGAGTGTACCTTAACCCCCGAACTACGTAAGGCTTGATTCCCATCTTTGGGATACGTAGGCAACTTCATCCTGAAGTCCAGCCGTAAAACAATTCAAATTCGAGTGTGTCCATGCAATGGTTTTGACCATCCTTGTGTCCTCTGTATCCGAGAGTTCGATTGCAATCATCGCTCTGAGGACTGACTACAATGCGCTGCGGTGCCTTTCAAACGAGGGGCAACTTTCCGTTGCCATTCAACGCGCTGCGGTGCCATTCAAACAAGGGGCAACTTTCCGTTGCCATTCAATGCGCTGCAGTGCCGTTCAAACAAGGGGCAACTTTCCGTTGCCATGCAGCTCTCTTCAAGTACGGGGCAGTTTTCTCTTGGATCCGAGGTTGTGCATCTCAGGAGTAGGTTTCATGCTCGTTGAGCAAGTGGCCGTTTGCAAAAATAGTTTTTGAGAATTTTTACTGAGGTTGACTAATTTTCTCGAAAGTTGTTCCATCTTTTCCAAAAACTGGACCATTTCTTGGACTCAAAAAAGAAAAAATTTCAGTGCTCATAGCCTGACTTGCGTGATTTCAAATCAAAAATTGAACAAGCATGTTAATCTAACTCTCATTTTGGTTAAAATTGTTTTAGTAGAAAGCCAAAAACAAAAAATGGTCAAAATGATGAACTAGGGGCGCAGTCGAGTCAGGAGTTCTGTTTTTTTTCCCCCTTTGTCAAAATGCTCGCCAAGAAGGGCACTCTACCTGCCAGAAAAGGCACAACTGAAGGGCACAACAAAAGGCTGAAAGCTCTCACATCCTCCGAGCAATGAGGTATCAAGCCAAGTGCGAAGCACGAACTGGAATGAGACCAGAGATTCCACTCTCTCTTCTGGACAGATCTGATCACGGCCAAACTCCAAGCAGAGCATCATCAATCGACGTCAGCTACAGATTTGCTACACACCCAGTTGTAGCACAACCCCTCTATGGGAGAAGTTCACTGCTGTGCGCAGGAGAAAAAGAATCTAGCAGCATGCTAAGGGCAAGAGCCCGCAACTTCCTGTTTATCCATCAACCACCCAGGGGAGGGATTGAAAAATGAGAGATTGAAGAATAGAGAGATGTGCGATGAGAGAAAAAGTGAGAAAAGGGCTTTTTCAGAAAAACAGAGCTTGAGGGCCGAGTGATGTGAGAACCACAAACGAGAAAGGGTGGGAAACACTACCCGGTGAAACAGGCTCCCTGTGCACGTCTGAGTGTCGTGTCTTTTTTATCTCGATTCTTGTTTTGAGTCGTTTCAAGTGTTACTCGATGTGTCTAGGTTGTGTGCCTTTTATTTCCGTGTTGAGTCGTTTTGCTGTGTCCAGTCGTAGGCTTAATACCTGATCGAAAACTCATCTCTCAATTTCAAAAATAAAATCGTTTTGTGCTCCGAGTGCCGTGCCGTGCCGTTCTCCACATTTGTGCAAAACAGAATTTGTTCTTTCATAAAACTGCAGGGTTCAACCCAGGTCATGTGAGAACAGTAAAACCAGGACCTATCTGAAGCTGTGAAAGTTCCAGGCTGCAAAGCAAAAGAAAAGAGGGAAAATGTTGGGCATCTGAGATTGTTTCAACTTCTGCAAGTTCTGTCATTGCATCCTGTATGTTCAAAATGAGCTGTGCGCCCGAAAAACGAGCTGTGTGCCCGGAAATATACTATGTGCCCAAATGAGCTGTGTGCCTGAAGATGCGCTGTGTGCCCAAGATGAGCTGCGTGCCCGAAATGCGCTGTATGCCCCAAAAGAGTTGTGTGCCCAGATTGAACAGAATTTTGTGTTGCGAGTTGCGCGCCTAACGAACGGAGTGTCGTGTTATGAGCTGTGTGCCAAGTGAATGGAATGCTATGTCGTAAGCTGTGTGCCAAGTCTTGCATTGTGCACGCGTTTCATCGTACTTTTTGCATTTATTTGCATCTTGTGTTATCTCTGATTGTTTATCCTTTTACGCTGAGCAGCGTTTAGGATCGTTGTCCCCCGGGACTTAACTTAGGTTGTGTGGAACACGCTCCCGAGTTGTTTGACCTCTTTTCACGATTTCGGCGTGGTTAGAGTTTGGTTCTTTCCTCACACGATTTCAGCGTGTTTGGATTTTATCCCAGGTTGCGTTGTAGACGCATTGGGCGGTTTGTTTTGATCTCTTCTCACGATTTCATCGTGATTTGAGTGTCCCGTTCCTCACACGATTTCAGCGTGTTTGGATCTTATCTCAGGTTGCGTTGTGCGCGCACTTGAGCGGTTGTTTTCAGACCTCTTCTCACGATTTCAGCGTGGTTAGAGTGTTCTTTTCCTCACACGATTTCAGCGTGTTTGGAATTTATCTCAGGTTGCGTTGTGCGCGCACTTGAGCGGTTGTTTTGACCTCTTCTCACGATTTCAGCGTGGTTAGAGTGTTCTTTTCCTCACACGATTTTAGCGTGTTTGGAATTTATCCCATGTTGCGTTGTAGACGCGCTGGGCGGGTTGTTTTTGTTTACCTCTTCTCACGATTTCAGCGTGATTGGAGCCTCCCTTTCCTCACACGATTTCAGCGTGTTTGGAATTTATCCCAGGTTGCGTTGTAGACGCGCTGGGCGGGCTTGTTTTGACCTCTTCTCACGATTTCAGCGTGATTTGAGTGTCCCGTTCCTCACACGATTTCAGCGTGTTTGGATCTTATCTCAGGTTGCGTTGTGCGCGCACTTGAGCGGTTGTTTTCAGACCTCTTCTCACGATTTCAGCGTGGTTAGAGTGTTCTTTTCCTCACACGATCTCAGCGTGTTTGGAATTTATCCCAGGTTGCGTTGTAGACGCGCTGGGCGGGCTTGTTTTGACCTCTTCTCACGATTTCAGCGTGATTTGAGTGTCCCGTTCCTCACACGATTTCAGCGTGTTTGGATCTTATCTCAGGTTGCGTTGTGCGCGCACTTGAGCGGTTGTTTTCAGACCTCTTCTCACGATTTCAGCGTGGTTAGAATGTTCTTTTCCTCACACGATTTCAGCGTGTTTGGAATTTATCCCAGGTTGCGTTGTAGACGCGCTGGGCGGTTTGTTTTGACCTCTTCTCACGATTTCAGCGTGATTTGAGTGTCCCGTTCCTCACACGATTTCAGCGTGTTTGGATCTTATCTCAGGTTGCGTTGTGCGCGCACTTGAGCGGTTGTTTTCAGACCTCTTCTCACGATTTCAGCGTGGTTAGAGTGTTCTTTTCCTCACACGATCTCAGCGTGTTTGGAATTTATCCCAGGTTGCGTTGTAGACGCGCTGGGCGGGCTTGTTTTGACCTCTTCTCACGATTTCAGCGTGGTTAGAGTGTTCTTTTCCTCACACGATTTTAGCGTGTTTGGAATTTATCCCAGGTTGCGTTGTAGACGCGCTGGGCGGGTTGTTTTTGTTTACCTCTTCTCACGATTTCAGCGTGATTGGAGCCTCTCCTTCCGCACACGATTTCAGCGTGTTTGGAATTTATCTTAGGTTGCGTGGAACGCGCCTGATTGGTTTTCTTTGTTCTCTCTCCTCTCACGAGTCCAGCGCGGTTGGAGTATGTCACCATTTTGCATCTATTATACTCTCTGTTGCATCGCATCTATTATCTATTGCATCACATCTATCACATCCATTGCATCATATCTATTTTATTACCTGGTCTAGGAGACCTTAAATCCTCTAAAGATGCAATTCCTTTGGTGTTTGTCGTGCCCGAACGACTTCCAGTGGTTTGGTATAGCCACCTGCCTGTGTTAGCGGTGAGTTCCTAGGAGACCAACTGAGACGGTGGAAACTAGAGTTCGAATGGCTTATGCCTAGAACGCAAAGGTTCGGGATTTCCGAGACTAAAGTCTGGTTTAAATACCCAGGGGTATATCCTCGGCTTGAAATCTGTATGGCAGCCCCATAGATTGAGATAGCATGTGTATGCGCCTCAATTCTGGATACTGAATCAACCTAGTCTGTCACCCTGTTGGAGAATAGGGAAAGCTGCGACCATAGTCAGGGAGAAAAGTAGTACCTGTGGTTCAACCAAGAAGAAGCGGAAGATTCTCACATCAGCATAAGGTAGGACATTGCTGAGGTAAGTCATTGCCAATTGCCCCTGTAAGGTACCTCCCTTTTCCTAGCTATCACATTGCATTTTAGCCACTACATTACAGTGCATTGCATGAATCCTCAATTTTCAAACCGGCTTCGCTTAGCGTATAAGTCCAATTTTCAAACCGGCTTCGCGTAGCGTATAAGTCCAATTGTCAAACCGGCTTCGCGTAGCGTATAAGTCCAATTATCAAAATCTCCCTGCACATCATTTTGCATTTTGCCCCTGCCTGCGGGCATGCCTGCGGGCACACATATCTCTGTTTATCTTGTAGGATTGTCTAAGTCTTCGGCCTTGTCAAAAATGGGTCGTCTCTGGGCTTTGACATTCACTCCCGTCATTGTTATGACTTCCGAGTTCTGTCAAAGAGGGGCAACTGTAGACACCCCATTTTTGACCGACCTTAAGACTCAGACGTCACCGATTGAGCGCTCGGTGGTGTTGCATATCGTGCTCGTTCAGAAGTCTCAGAGTCGCGGCCGTGAGCCCTGCCTCCGGACTTCCGAACTCTCTTCTGTGCCTTGCCTCGGTTTGCGAACCGGACTCGGTTTTTTCTGTTTTCTTTCCTGAGGGGAGGGAGAGGTCCCGTAGACCATCTCTCAGTGGCCGTGGGCTATATTTCGTGGCCGTAGGCTATTTTGCCCATTTCGGAGCCCGGTTCCCGGTTTTCGGAGCCGTCAGGCCGTGTGCCTCGGTTCGGGACCACCCAACCATCTCCGATTCCTCCGGTTTTTGGCATGCATCTCATTTACTCCCTTTCAAGGGACACTGGGGTCTTAGATACCCACTTCGTGGCCGAATGCCACTTTCGGTGCTTAACGGCCTATTTTCGGGATCCCGAACTGCGTGTTTTGGCCCCCGAGCATTCGTTTTGCATCGGTTTTTGTTCATTTTTGGCAGGTACCTCTGTTTTATCACCAGGAAGATCACTGGAGGGTGGGAGGCCAGCAATTGTCTCAGCAACTAGTTATGCTCTTCCGGCGCCCTCCGACGCCCGTTTTTCTCACTTCCGGGCTAATATTGAACACCCTAGGGCCATTTTCTTTGAGCCAAAACCACATATTTGTGTTGTACACACATGGGAGGACCCTAAAAACACATGGCCGGCCAGTAATTGTTATTGACCCTTTTGAACCCCTTTTAAAAGTGGCTTGTTGTCTCTCTTGTTTCAGAGTTGCCAATTTCCAACCATAGGGTCTTGTTGTACACACATGGGAGGACACCAATCTTTGGTGGCCGGCCACTAAATCAATTTGGCCTTTTTGACCCTTGGCCGGCCGGCCATAGGGGGTGGCCAGCCGGCCACCTGCAACAAAAGTGGTTGGCCGGCCATGCTCCTTGGGGGGTGTGTATGGCAGCTGTATAGCTTTTTCTTCCAAAAGATCTGTATCCGGGGGGGACAGCTGGTGGAGGGAAGCTTGATTCACCTTTTTCCCTCCCTTTCTCCCCCCTTTTGGTCTATATAACCAAGCTCCAAAACCTGATTTTAGGGTTGACAAAAAACCCTTGAAGCCTCTTACATTGCCTCTCCCAATCTCTCTCATTTCAAGCTCCAAACTCCAAGTTCCAACTCCATTTCTTCATTACTACCAAGCATCACCACCACTACTCTATTTCCAGCAGCTAGGAGAGCTTTCCAGCAGCTAGAAGGCATCCATTCTTCAAGCAAAAGGCAGCCAAGACTTGTCTACAAGGGTAAGTCTCAATCTCCCTCTTTTGTAGCACTATCTTGCCTCATTTCTTAAGCCTATTTGCTTGTTGTTTTGGGCTCCGACCTTAACTGAAACTAGGTCTATTTTGAGCTATTCTTCATGTTTGTTCAAGGGCTCAACCCTGTTTGAGCCCTCTATGGCACACTTGTTTCAATATCATCTTATATGCCATTATTTTGCATGAAATTTCTAGCCCATGTGTGATCTGTTTTCGAGCATAATGTAAACTGTAAGAGGGCCTATTTTGAGCCCCTCTTCAACATTGAAGAAGGACTCAACCCTGTTTGGGCCCCCTATCTTGCACTTGCTTCACAATTCCTCCAATTTACCGTAAATTTGCACGATTTGTTTGGCCTATATTTAAATTGTTTTGGAGCATGCCATGAACTGTGAGTAAGCTTATTTTGTGTCCCTCTACAACATTGTAGAAGGGATCAACCTTGTTGGGGGGCTCCATGTTATACTTGTCATTATACCCCTCTTTGACCCCTATTTTTGCATGCTTTTTTAAGCTTATCTAGCTTCTGTTTTCGGCCATCATCAGAACTGGAAAGAGTCATATTTTGATCTTCTTGACATATTTCATTAAGGGTCTTTGCTATTTTGATGAATGTTTGGGGTACCTCATGTTATAGCCTTATGTATCCTAGTTCTTGCATGACATTTTTAGCATGTTTGAATATTGATTTGAGGCTTTCCATCTACTGTAAATGTTCATATTTTTGGTCCCTCTTCAGTGTTGTAGAAGGGTATTTTGTTTTTTGGGCTTTGCATTTACCATCTACTTCAATACCCCTCTCTTGGCCCCTATTTTTGCATGCTATTGTCACCCTATCTATGCTTGCTGTTTGGCCTTGTTTTAGACTGAAAAATGCTTGTCTTGGGGCAGCCTTGCTACTGTATTTTCATTCCATGTCCATATTGTGCATACATTGCATAGCTATAGGCCATTTCGGGCGCCTAAATTCGCATTTCGGGACCATTCCTTGCATTTGGTGTCATTTCGCCATCTTCCGGGGCTGTTTTCCCCCCACATTTCAGTGCCAAATTCATTTGCATGTTTGCACATCATTTCCATGTCATTTCATGCCTTACAGCCATCGCCTCGGTTTGCGCGCCCGTGTGCACGCATTTCGAGGCGCTTCATTTTCATCCGACGGCCTCCCGTGTGAGTAGGGTTGAGGCTCTCTCATGTTGGTGTAAGCCCATATTGCATCGCATATCTCATTTTAGTCCTGTTGCATTCCGTATGCCATTTTCTCGGTTTGCGTGCCCGTGGGCACGCATTTTGAGACATCTCATTTTAGTCTCATTGTATATCATATTTCATGCCATTTCATGCCTTAGGACCATCGCCTCGGTTTGCGCGCCCGTGTGCACGTATTTCGAGGCATCTCATTTTCATCTATCGGCCTCCCGTGTGAGTGTGGCTGAGGCTCTCTCATGTTAGTGTAAGTCCATTTTGCATTGCGTATGCCATTGCCTCGGTTTGCGTGCCCTTGTGCACGCATTTCGAGGCACTTCATTCTCATCCATCGGCCTCCCGTGTGAGTGTGGCTGAGGCTCTCTCATGTTGGTATAAGCCCATATTGCATTGCGTATGCCATTTCATCCATAGCATCGTGTATGCCCGGTTGTATATTACCTCGTATAGCGTGTATGCCATTCCATGACATTGTGTATGTTAGGATTGCATATTAGCTACATTTCATGCATATCACGCATATTGCATTGTGTTCGGGATAGGAGTTAGCCCGGGCACGGGAAACGAGGCACGTTTCGTACTCCGAGTAACGGAACGGGTCTCAATTCCCAAGTCACCGACACTCCGGATTACCCATGATGGAGTTAGGTTTTGCTGTTATGTTCATATGCATTCATTCTATATTGAGTTGTGCAATCCGACTCCTCGGCCATCATGCATCGATATGCGTGATTGGTGGCACGAGGATCGAGGCATGCATATATTTGTGAAATACATTGCTATGCCCCTTTCCTGCTCTCTGTTGCAGCAAAATCAAGAATCAGCAACTTTTCGGAACTTGGCACGCATTTCAAGAAAATGTGTAAACAGAGGCTAATTGGGGCATCCCAGTGGATTTCCGCGCAAAGGCAGCCCAAACATACATCATTCAGCGGAAGTGAGGCAGCCCCTGGCTTGCATGCCAGTTTACAGTTTTTCTTAGTTAATTTGTTAATTAATTAGGAATTTGTATATTATTCGGACTGTATTATTCTTTCATTCGGACTGTATTATTTATTCGGACCCTCTGCGCGAGGGCATAATTGTAATAAGTGTGGGTGAGTGTGGTGTATGTCTTCCAACCCCACGTCTTTCTTCCCTTTTTTTTACCCGCTTACGATGGTTAGATATAGGGCATATTTCAATTAGCATACAGTATGACAGCATGTTTGCATCATTCATCTGTTTTGCACGCACCAGGCTCGGCGCATCATACAAACTGCATTTGTATTTCAATTCCAAATTGAATACATGTTAGTTGCTGCATTTCACATGCCATGTTTAGAATAGCCGAGCCTGCTATAGTTGCATCTTTGCATGTGTTGCATTAGGCATTTCTGTATACTTAGGATTATGCATGATTTCTAATGTAGTTTCTGTTTTGGCTTGGAGTACTAGGTGAGTTTTATGCTTTAGCATCCTTGCATGCGTGTGAGTGTTGCCATGAATAGCATGCTTACCATGAGGCTATGTGCTTATGTGATATAACTGCCTGAATGCCTGTGGGTGAAGGTTGGGTTATCTGAATTGGGACAATTCATTGACTGTTTGTTTTAAGCCCACTAGATAGTGGCAAAATCATGTTTTCTAAGCCCACCTGAGGGTGGCAAATCCACGTCTTAGCCTACCTGCGGGTAGCACCATCAAACCATTTTCACAAACAAACATGAAGTGTTTTGTTCCAATTCAGACGACTCAGTCTATACTTGTTTGCTGCGAGCATCACATAGTAACCTAGGCTAATAATCGGAATAAGAACTCACATTGTTTTCAAAATAAGATATCATGGTTAGTAGAGGCCGGTCTTTGACCGGGCGAGCGGGGGTGCTCACGAAGTGACCTTCCCCAATCGTACCCAAGTTCCCGAGCCGAGGCAACTTTGGTGATGACGGACACGTGGCCTTTGGCACCGAGTCAGGGTTTCCTAAATTTCCCATTTTAAAAATATTTAGGTGGCGACTCTGTATCTGGCAAAGCAGTCCATGTTTGGCACTTCTTTCAAAAATCTGTTTTCCAAAACGATTTGCCGGATTTGGACTCTTTGGTTCAAGATTAAGAACCGTGACACGAAATCGAGTCCGAGCTGTAGCGAGGTCCCCCGCGGGCTTGTTACAGTTTCTGGCGACTCTGCTGGGGATTTAGAGAACTTGACTCGAACTCGTGATATCTGGTTTTGACTATACTTGTGTGTTTCTTTGCATTGCATTTGCATTTACATTGGTGCGCCTAGGACACCGTGTTTGCCATATGCCATTCCCGAACGATTTGCCGGAGGCTTGTCTTGTCAAGGCATGACCATAAGGCTGATCGGCTCTGGGCTCTGACAGCATGGGAACACAAACCCCGGTTTTACCGGGGCACCCCTTTTGACCATTCGACCTAGTGCATATTCGGATCCGTAGTGACCATTCCAAATTAGGACAGGTTGCTTACCCGTTTATAGGTTGTTTGAAACCGCTGCGTGCGTAGTGAAACCCTAGCTCCTAACAAAATAGGACAGGGAAACCCTTACCCCAACATAGGGGTGTTTTGGCTCTCACTTATCTGTTATGTGCTTTAGAGTGCGTCTCTACAGGAATGCATGTATCAGTGTATGAGTTTGGGCATCAGGCCTGCGGGCACCAGTTCAGTAGTTTGGGCATCAGGCCTGCGGGCACCAGTTCAAAATTTTGGAATTCAGTTTACCTGAGGGTATCAGTTTACGGGCAGAATTCTGTAGGGGCACAGTCATTCAGCTCGGCTCATGTGGGTTATCGTAAAATTAGGCTGAGATGCTGTCCATTTTCTCTTTTGCTAGGTAGTCTTGGGACCATAGCTTCAGAAGGCTCCAATATCCCCCGGGTACACCGAACTTGTGTTGATAGACTTTGTCAGGTCAGAGATTCAGTTCAAGGGCAATCAGTGTTCCTTTACCAGAGGCAGGGTGGAAAGGTCGGTTAGGCACAGACCACCAGTACAGCAGCTACCAGCTCAGTGGTCATTGAACAACCAGGTTGAGATTTCGAGTCTACTGCAGAGATAGATATACTGGTGGTTCAATCAGATCAGGATAGTATGTCAGGCTTAGAAGAGATGGTGCGCCAGCTCCAGGATAGTATGAAAGCCATGCAGCAAGATGCTGTCCGTCAAGCGGAATTTGCCAAAAGCCAGGCAGAGATTATAGCCCAACAGGCAGAGACAATTGCCAGGCTAGAGCAGCAAACTGGAGTATCTACTTCACACCAGGCTCCTCCCCTACCCAGAGTTCCAACGCTCGGGGAGACAGCTAATGTCCAGGATGATACGGACATTCCAGGCAGGCCAGCTCCGCCCCTGGTTCTACCCCAACTATCTAAAACACTCACCAACCTACCAGACTCCCCCTTTGAGTTCGAGACGGACCCCACAGCATTGAAAGTGAGCAAGCTTGAGAAATTGTTCAAAAAGTCTCAGGGGGCCCACTCTATTCCTGATATAGAGGATGGTTATACCGACTCAGTGGTAACATTACCGGAGCGGTTTAAAATGCCGCATATCGATCGGTTCGATGGCTCTGAGGACCCAATGGTGCACCTCCAACTGTTTTCTGATATCTTGAGGCCAATGGGTTTGACCACAGCCCAGAAATTGTCACTATTCGGCCGAACCTTGTCTGGGATGGCCGCAATCTGGTATGCAAAATTGGAGAACTCTGTGAAACAGAACTGGGAAGAGCTGGCTGAGGCCTTTATCGCTCAATACTCCTATAACACACAGATCGAGGTCACAACTCGTGATCTCGAAGTCACCCGCCAAGAACCAAAGGAGGGTTTCTCGGAGTTCGTGACGAGATGGAGAGCAAAAGCCTCAATGATGACCACTAGGCCCACTAACAAAGATCAGATTCGGATGATTGTGCGCAATCTCCAGCCCAAGCTTATGCAGAAAATGATTGTTCTTCCCTTCCCCACCTTTTCAGATCTGCATGAGATGGGGGTTCAAATCGAGGATGCCATCAGACAAGGGATCTTCGCAGAAGATAATGAGCCTTTGAGGAGGAATGTTGCTCGCAGTTCCAATGCTACTACTGATGGTAGCACAGCTGCGAAATGCTCAGAAGTAGACACTATCACCACTTCCTCCAATGACCAAAAACCAACCACTTCAGCTCGGCCCCAAGCCCGAAAATTCCATCCTCTTTACATGAGTCTCTCCCAAGCTTTGAAAAAGCTGCAAGAAGAAGGGCACCTAGAACTCCTAGAACCCCAACCCCTCCCAAATCCTCTTCCACCAAGGTATGACCCAGCTAAATACTGTGCCTACCATCAACAGCACGGTCATGATACGAACCGTTGCATCCGCCTCCGTCATAAGATTCAGGACCTTATTGATGAAGAGACCTTAGCTCCACCAAAAGGACCTCAAGTTAGTACCGACCTATCACCTCTACATCTCAACCTCATCCATACACTGCCATCCACCTATGACCCCAGCATATACATCACCCCGACCCATCTACCCAAGCCTGAGGTGTTTATCCCAGAAAGCATGGACTTATGCATGATGGGTGCACCTGAATCCCAATCATCTCAAACCCATGAACCCACTACTTCCGAGCTGATGAGGATGATTGAAGATCTTCAAAGAACAGTGACGGATTTAGCCTTTGGAGTTTTGGCTCCATCATCAACCACATCGCCTACCAGGGAGTTCATGTCAAAAGGCTCCCCAGTCCTGAGGCGGGCTACATCTGAGGAAGGCCAATCCCGTGGCAAAGTGGAAGCGAGTGGAAAGAACAAGGTAAGGGTAGACATGGATCCCCATGAGTATCTTCTGTTGGCTGTTGAGGCCTTGAAAGCCGAGGGACTGAACAAAGAGCAAGTGCTCGCAGTTGTTGCAAAAACTGTGGACGGCATTTTCGCCACTCAAGTCAGGGGCAGTCCGAATCAAAGGGAAAACCGGGAGAAGGGCCGTTATACCAGAGGCAATCCTGTTAGCTCTAATCCTCCACTTAGAAGAGATCAACAAACCAGGCCAGCACCTGCCAATCCCTCTACTGGTGCATCCAGCAAAAATCCACAAACCTTGAAGTACCAACCCCGAGGTCAGAGGGTCTTCCATGCCCTTCACATGCCTTTATCCAAAGCTTTCCAAATCCTTGTTGGACAAGGCCATCTCAAACCCCTTGAGCCTCGGTCTCTCCCGAACCCTCTTCCGGCTACACATGATGCTACCCAGTACTGCGCATACCATCAGCAAACTGGCCATGCTACCAACAACTGCTTCCGTCTTCGCCATGAAGTACAGGATCTATTTGACAACGAGGTCATCCTCCCGCCGAGCTCAGCAAAGTCTATCGGCACTGGGTCAGTGAACTTGGGGGATAATGTTATGTGAATGGGGGATGAACCACCTGCGGGCGGCACTCAATCAACCCCAAACGTGGGAATGGCACGCACTGTTCTGAGCAATATGCAAATGCTAGTTTTGAAGTTTCCGACTTGGGTGTTGAATCAGTTCTGTAATTTTGTTTTGAGTCTGTCTCTTCGTCTTGAGTCAGTCTTTTTGATTAAGGGTCTGTCTTGTTGTATCGAGTCAGTCCTGTTGTACAAAAGGTCGGGTGATTCTGGGGGGGGTGTTACCTCGGGCGTCACCATTTTGTTTCGCGTTTGTCTTTTTGTTTTGTTTTGAGTCTGTTTCTGCCAGGGAGCCAGTTATGCCAACAGATTTTGAATGAAACAGCAGTGATTTCCATACTCTCGCATTTGTTTCTGCCGTGTGCTAGTTTTGCCGGGATTTGAATGAAATGGCAGTGCATTCCACCTGCTCTCTTATGCCTTGAAGCCATTGTATTGACCTAAGTTTTTCAAAACCTTTTTGAACACTGCAGTGAAAACAAAGAGGGAGGAATTCCTCGGGATTTGCAAAACTTTGATCAAACTGAGAGAAAGAGAGGCGTGCTAAGCCCTTAATGAATGAAATCATGCTTGTTAGTGTGAGTACTGAGAAGGACCCTGGCTTTGATCCAGATTGATCCTACACTGTCTTCAGCGCGAGCGATTTGTCGCTTTCTTAAAAACTTTCAAAAAAATGTTTTGCGCGGTCCTGCAAAGACATGTGTGGAATCGCTCTTGAGATTGTGCAGCTTAGGATCGCTCTCAGCCTCGAGACTCGACCCCCCTTGGCTTTCAAACCTTGAACTGGCATTCAGAATGTTCAACGGTCGACCATGATGTAAGGCCTGTGTGGCCAGATTTGAAGCAACCCTCGAATAAGAGGCACCAAAGTCAGATCAAGAAGATCAGACCTCATCAGAAGAAGCTTGCAAGGCTAGAGCAGAAGCACCCCTCGAACTAGGGGCAAAAAATGTCCGATGTGCTCGAAGAGCCAAAGGTGGATCTTTCTGCAAGTCAATACAACAGCCACTCTCCTGGATATAGAGGGCTTCAATCTCAGAACCATTTGGCATGGACTGGTTACATTTTTACCCTTTGAGAGGCTCGCTGGGTCGAAAACCCGAAAGGGCGACCCAGGCAAAAGTTAGAGCGAGACAAGAAAAATATATATACAAAAATGCAAAAAGAGAAAAAAAAATGCAAAGATACAAAAAATGCAAAAAAAAGAAAAGAAAAGAAAAATGCAAAAAAGAAGAAGAAAAAGGAATGAAAAGAATAGAAAAAAAGAAAGGAAAGAAAAACAAAGCTCGCAAGGTCGAAAACCTGCAACAGGCGCCTTGGCAAAAGTTAGAGCATAAAAAGGAGAGGTTAAATACCCGAGTGTACCTTAACCCCCGAACTACGTAAGGCTTGATTCCCATCTTTGGGATACGTAGGCAACTTCATCCTGAAGTCCAGCCGTAAAACAATTCAAATTCGAGTGTGTCCATGCAATGGTTTTGACCATCCTTGTGTCCTCTGTATCCGAGAGTTCGATTGCAATCATCGCTCTGAGGACTGACTACAATGCGCTGCGGTGCCTTTCAAACGAGGGGCAACTTTCCGTTGCCATTCAACGCGCTGCGGTGCCATTCAAACAAGGGGCAACTTTCCGTTGCCATTCAATGCGCTGCAGTGCCGTTCAAACAAGGGGCAACTTTCCGTTGCCATGCAGCTCTCTTCAAGTACGGGGCAGTTTTCTCTTGGATCCGAGGTTGTGCATCTCAGGAGTAGGTTTCATGCTCGTTGAGCAAGTGGCCGTTTGCAAAAATAGTTTTTGAGAATTTTTACTGAGGTTGACTAATTTTCTCGAAAGTTGTTCCATCTTTTCCAAAAACTGGACCATTTCTTGGACTCAAAAAAGAAAAAATTTCAGTGCTCATAGCCTGACTTGCGTGATTTCAAATCAAAAATTGAACAAGCATGTTAATCTAACTCTCATTTTGGTTAAAATTGTTTTAGTAGAAAGCCAAAAACAAAAAATGGTCAAAATGATGAACTAGGGGCGCAGTCGAGTCAGGAGTTCTGTTTTTTTTCCCCCTTTGTCAAAATGCTCGCCAAGAAGGGCACTCTACCTGCCAGAAAAGGCACAACTGAAGGGCACAACAAAAGGCTGAAAGCTCTCACATCCTCCGAGCAATGAGGTATCAAGCCAAGTGCGAAGCACGAACTGGAATGAGACCAGAGATTCCACTCTCTCTTCTGGACAGATCTGATCACGGCCAAACTCCAAGCAGAGCATCATCAATCGACGTCAGCTACAGATTTGCTACACACCCAGTTGTAGCACAACCCCTCTATGGGAGAAGTTCACTGCTGTGCGCAGGAGAAAAAGAATCTAGCAGCATGCTAAGGGCAAGAGCCCGCAACTTCCTGTTTATCCATCAACCACCCAGGGGAGGGATTGAAAAATGAGAGATTGAAGAATAGAGAGATGTGCGATGAGAGAAAAAGTGAGAAAAGGGCTTTTTCAGAAAAACAGAGCTTGAGGGCCGAGTGATGTGAGAACCACAAACGAGAAAGGGTGGGAAACACTACCCGGTGAAACAGGCTCCCTGTGCACGTCTGAGTGTCGTGTCTTTTTTATCTCGATTCTTGTTTTGAGTCGTTTCAAGTGTTACTCGATGTGTCTAGGTTGTGTGCCTTTTATTTCCGTGTTGAGTCGTTTTGCTGTGTCCAGTCGTAGGCTTAATACCTGATCGAAAACTCATCTCTCAATTTCAAAAATAAAATCGTTTTGTGCTCCGAGTGCCGTGCCGTGCCGTTCTCCACATTTGTGCAAAACAGAATTTGTTCTTTCATAAAACTGCAGGGTTCAACCCAGGTCATGTGAGAACAGTAAAACCAGGACCTATCTGAAGCTGTGAAAGTTCCAGGCTGCAAAGCAAAAGAAAAGAGGGAAAATGTTGGGCATCTGAGATTGTTTCAACTTCTGCAAGTTCTGTCATTGCATCCTGTATGTTCAAAATGAGCTGTGCGCCCGAAAAACGAGCTGTGTGCCCGGAAATATACTATGTGCCCAAATGAGCTGTGTGCCTGAAGATGCGCTGTGTGCCCAAGATGAGCTGCGTGCCCGAAATGCGCTGTATGCCCCAAAAGAGTTGTGTGCCCAGATTGAACAGAATTTTGTGTTGCGAGTTGCGCGCCTAACGAACGGAGTGTCGTGTTATGAGCTGTGTGCCAAGTGAATGGAATGCTATGTCGTAAGCTGTGTGCCAAGTCTTGCATTGTGCACGCGTTTCATCGTACTTTTTGCATTTATTTGCATCTTGTGTTATCTCTGATTGTTTATCCTTTTACGCTGAGCAGCGTTTAGGATCGTTGTCCCCCGGGACTTAACTTAGGTTGTGTGGAACACGCTCCCGAGTTGTTTGACCTCTTTTCACGATTTCGGCGTGGTTAGAGTTTGGTTCTTTCCTCACACGATTTCAGCGTGTTTGGATTTTATCCCAGGTTGCGTTGTAGACGCATTGGGCGGTTTGTTTTGATCTCTTCTCACGATTTCATCGTGATTTGAGTGTCCCGTTCCTCACACGATTTCAGCGTGTTTGGATCTTATCTCAGGTTGCGTTGTGCGCGCACTTGAGCGGTTGTTTTCAGACCTCTTCTCACGATTTCAGCGTGGTTAGAGTGTTCTTTTCCTCACACGATTTCAGCGTGTTTGGAATTTATCTCAGGTTGCGTTGTGCGCGCACTTGAGCGGTTGTTTTGACCTCTTCTCACGATTTCAGCGTGGTTAGAGTGTTCTTTTCCTCACACGATTTTAGCGTGTTTGGAATTTATCCCAGGTTGCGTTGTAGACGCGCTGGGCGGGTTGTTTTTGTTTACCTCTTCTCACGATTTCAGCGTGATTGGAGCCTCTCTTTCCTCACACGATTTCAGCGTGTTTGGAATTTATCCCAGGTTGCGTTGTAGACGCGCTGGGCGGGCTTGTTTTGACCTCTTCTCACGATTTCAGCGTGATTTGAGTGTCCCGTTCCTCACACGATTTCAGCGTGTTTGGATCTTATCTCAGGTTGCGTTGTGCGCGCACTTGAGCGGTTGTTTTCAGACCTCTTCTCACGATTTCAGCGTGGTTAGAGTGTTCTTTTCCTCACACGATCTCAGCGTGTTTGGAATTTATCCCAGGTTGCGTTGTAGACGCGCTGGGCGGGCTTGTTTTGACCTCTTCTCACGATTTCAGCGTGATTTGAGTGTCCCGTTCCTCACACGATTTCAGCGTGTTTGGATCTTATCTCAGGTTGCGTTGTGCGCGCACTTGAGCGGTTGTTTTCAGACCTCTTCTCACGATTTCAGCGTGGTTAGAATGTTCTTTTCCTCACACGATTTCAGCGTGTTTGGAATTTATCCCAGGTTGCGTTGTAGACGCGCTGGGCGGTTTGTTTTGACCTCTTCTCACGATTTCAGCGTGATTTGAGTGTCCCGTTCCTCACACGATTTCAGCGTGTTTGGATCTTATCTCAGGTTGCGTTGTGCGCGCACTTGAGCGGTTGTTTTCAGACCTCTTCTCACGATTTCAGCGTGGTTAGAGTGTTCTTTTCCTCACACGATCTCAGCGTGTTTGGAATTTATCCCAGGTTGCGTTGTAGACGCGCTGGGCGGGCTTGTTTTGACCTCTTCTCACGATTTCAGCGTGGTTAGAGTGTTCTTTTCCTCACACGATTTTAGCGTGTTTGGAATTTATCCCAGGTTGCGTTGTAGACGCGCTGGGCGGGTTGTTTTTGTTTACCTCTTCTCACGATTTCAGCGTGATTGGAGCCTCTCCTTCCGCACACGATTTCAGCGTGTTTGGAATTTATCTTAGGTTGCGTGGAACGCGCCTGATTGGTTTTCTTTGTTCTCTCTCCTCTCACGAGTCCAGCGCGGTTGGAGTATGTCACCATTTTGCATCTATTATACTCTCTGTTGCATCGCATCTATTATCTATTGCATCACATCTATCACATCCATTGCATCATATCTATTTTATTACCTGGTCTAGGAGACCTTAAATCCTCTAAAGATGCAATTCCTTTGGTGTTTGTCGTGCCCGAACGACTTCCAGTGGTTTGGTATAGCCACCTGCCTGTGTTAGCGGTGAGTTCCTAGGAGACCAACTGAGACGGTGGAAACTAGAGTTCGAATGGCTTATGCCTAGAACGCAAAGGTTCGGGATTTCCGAGACTAAAGTCTGGTTTAAATACCCAGGGGTATATCCTCGGCTTGAAATCTGTATGGCAGCCCCATAGATTGAGATAGCATGTGTATGCGCCTCAATTCTGGATACTGAATCAACCTAGTCTGTCACCCTGTTGGAGAATAGGGAAAGCTGCGACCATAGTCAGGGAGAAAAGTAGTACCTGTGGTTCAACCAAGAAGAAGCGGAAGATTCTCACATCAGCATAAGGTAGGACATTGCTGAGGTAAGTCATTGCCAATTGCCCCTGTAAGGTACCTCCCTTTTCCTAGCTATCACATTGCATTTTAGCCACTACATTACAGTGCATTGCATGAATCCTCAATTTTCAAACCGGCTTCGCTTAGCGTATAAGTCCAATTTTCAAACCGGCTTCGCGTAGCGTATAAGTCCAATTGTCAAACCGGCTTCGCGTAGCGTATAAGTCCAATTATCAAAATCTCCCTGCACATCATTTTGCATTTTGCCCCTGCCTGCGGGCATGCCTGCGGGCACACATATCTCTGTTTATCTTGTAGGATTGTCTAAGTCTTCGGCCTTGTCAAAAATGGGTCGTCTCTGGGCTTTGACATTCACTCCCGTCATTGTTATGACTTCCGAGTTCTGTCAAAGAGGGGCAACTGTAGACACCCCATTTTTGACCGACCTTAAGACTCAGACGTCACCGATTGAGCGCTCGGTGGTGTTGCATATCGTGCTCGTTCAGAAGTCTCAGAGTCGCGGCCGTGAGCCCTGCCTCCGGACTTCCGAACTCTCTTCTGTGCCTTGCCTCGGTTTGCGAACCGGACTCGGTTTTTTCTGTTTTCTTTCCTGAGGGGAGGGAGAGGTCCCGTAGACCATCTCTCAGTGGCCGTGGGCTATATTTCGTGGCCGTAGGCTATTTTGCCCATTTCGGAGCCCGGTTCCCGGTTTTCGGAGCCGTCAGGCCGTGTGCCTCGGTTCGGGACCACCCAACCATCTCCGATTCCTCCGGTTTTTGGCATGCATCTCATTTACTCCCTTTCAAGGGACACTGGGGTCTTAGATACCCACTTCGTGGCCGAATGCCACTTTCGGTGCTTAACGGCCTATTTTCGGGATCCCGAACTGCGTGTTTTGGCCCCCAAGCATTCGTTTTGCATCGGTTTTTGTTCATTTTTGGCAGGTACCTCTGTTTTATCACCAGGAAGATCACTGGAGGGTGGGAGGCCAGCAATTGTCTCAGCAACTAGTTATGCTCTTCCGGCGCCCTCCGACGCCCGTTTTTCTCACTTCCGGGCTAATATTGAACACCCTAGGGCCATTTTCTTTGAGCCAAAACCACATATTTGTGTTGTACACACATGGGAGGACCCTAAAAACACATGGCCGGCCAGTAATTGTTATTGACCCTTTTGAACCCCTTTTAAAAGTGGCTTGTTGTCTCTCTTGTTTCAGAGTTGCCAATTTCCAACCATAGGGTCTTGTTGTACACACATGGGAGGACACCAATCTTTGGTGGCCGGCCACTAAATCAATTTGGCCTTTTTGACCCTTGGCCGGCCGGCCATAGGGGGTGGCCAGCCGGCCACCTGCAACAAAAGTGGTTGGCCGGCCATGCTCCTTGGGGGGTGTGTATGGCAGCTGTATAGCTTTTTCTTCCAAAAGATCTGTATCCGGGGGGACAGCTGGTGGAGGGAAGCTTGATTCACCTTTTTCCCTCCCTTTCTCCCCCCTTTTGGTCTATATAACCAAGCTCCAAAACCTGATTTTAGGGTTGACAAAAAACCCTTGAAGCCTCTTACATTGCCTCTCCCAATCTCTCTCATTTCAAGCTCCAAACTCCAAGTTCCAACTCCATTTCTTCATTACTACCAAGCATCACCACCACTACTCTATTTCCAGCAGCTAGGAGAGCTTTCCAGCAGCTAGAAGGCATCCATTCTTCAAGCAAAAGGCAGCCAAGACTTGTCTACAAGGGTAAGTCTCAATCTCCCTCTTTTGTAGCACTATCTTGCCTCATTTCTTAAGCCTATTTGCTTGTTGTTTTGGGCTCCGACCTTAACTGAAACTAGGTCTATTTTGAGCTATTATTCATGTTTGTTCAAGGGCTCAACCCTGTTTGAGCCCTCTATGGCACACTTGTTTCAATATCATCTTATATGCCATTATTTTGCATGAAATTTCTAGCCCATGTGTGATCTGTTTTTCGAGCATAATGTAAACTGTAAGAGGGCCTATTTTGAGCCCCTCTTCAACATTGAAGAAGGACTCAACCCTGTTTGGGCCCCCTATCTTGCACTTGCTTCACAATTCCTCCAATTTACCGTAAATTTGCACGATTTGTTTGGCCTATATTTAAATTGTTTTGGAGCATGCCATGAACTGTGAGTAAGCTTATTTTGTGTCCCTCTACAACATTGTAGAAGGGATCAACCTTGTTGGGGGGCTCCATGTTATACTTGTCATTATACCCCTCTTTGACCCCTATTTTTGCATGCTTTTTTAAGCTTATCTAGCTTCTGTTTTCGGCCATCATCAGAACTGGAAAGAGTCATATTTTGATCTTCTTGACATATTTCATTAAGGGTCTTTGCTATTTTGATGAATGTTTGGGGTACCTCATGTTATAGCCTTATGTATCCTAGTTCTTGCATGACATTTTTAGCATGTTTGAATATTGATTTGAGGCTTTCCATATACTGTAAATGTTCATATTTTTGGTCCCTCTTCAGTGTTGTAGAAGGGTATTTTGTTGTTTGGGCTTTGCATTTACCATCTACTTCAATACCCCTCTCTTGGCCCCTATTTTTGCATGCTATTGTCACCCTATCTATGCTTGCTGTTTGGCCTTGTTTTAGACTGAAAAATGCTTGTCTTGGGGCAGCCTTTCTACTGTATTTTCATTCCATGTCCATATTGTGCATACATTGCATAGCTATAGGCCATTTCGGGCGCCTAAATTCGCATTTCGGGACCATTCCTTGCATTTGGTGTCATTTCGCCATCTTCCGGGGCTGTTTTCCCCCCACATTTCAGTGCCAAATTCATTTGCATGTTTGCACATCATTTCCATGTCATTTCATGCCTTACAGCCATCGCCTCGGTTTGCGCGCCCGTGTGCACGCATTTCGAGGCGCTTCATTTTCATCCGACGGCCTCCCGTGTGAGTAGGGTTGAGGCTCTCTCATGTTGGTGTAAGCCCATATTGCATCGCATATCTCATTTTAGTCCTGTTGCATTCCGTATGCCATTTTCTCGGTTTGCGTGCCCGTGGGCACGCATTTTGAGACATCTCATTTTAGTCTCATTGTATATCATATTTCATGCCATTTCATGCCTTAGGACCATCGCCTCGGTTTGCGCGCCCGTGTGCACGTATTTCGAGGCATCTCATTTTCATCTATCGGCCTCCCGTGTGAGTGTGGCTGAGGCTCTCTCATGTTAGTGTAAGTCCATTTTGCATTGCGTATGCCATTGCCTCGGTTTGCGTGCCCTTGTGCACGTATTTCGAGGCACTTCATTCTCATCCATCGGCCTCCCGTGTGAGTGTGGCTGAGGCTCTCTCATGTTGGTATAAGCCCATATTGCATTGCGTATGCCATTTCATCCATAGCATCGTGTATGCCCGGTTGTATATTACCTCGTATAGCGTGTATGCCATTCCATGACATTGTGTATGTTAGGATTGCATATTAGCTACATTTCATGCATATCACGCATATTGCATTGTGTTCGGGATAGGAGTTAGCCCGGGCACGGGAAACGAGGCACGTTTCGTACTCCGAGTAACGGAACGGGTCTCAATTCCCAAGTCACCGACACTCCGGATTACCCATGATGGAGTTAGGTTTTGCTGTTATGTTCATATGCATTCATTCTATATTGAGTTGTGCAATCCGACTCCTCGGCCATCATGCATCGATATGCGTGATTGGTGGCACGAGGATCGAGGCATGCATATATTTGTGAAATACATTGCTATGCCCCTTTCCTGCTCTCTGTTGCAGCAAAATCAAGAATCAGCAACTTTTCGGAACTTGGCACGCATTTCAAGAAAATGTGTAAACAGAGGCTAATTGGGGCATCCCAGTGGATTTCCGCGCAAAGGCAACCCAAACATACATCATTCAACGGAAGTGAGGCAGCCCCTGGCTTGCATGCCAGTTTACAGTTTTTCTTAGTTAATTTGTTAATTAATTAGGAATTTGTATATTATTCGGACTGTATATTTCGGACTGTATTATTCTTTCATTCGGACTGTATTATTTATTCGGACCCTCTGCGCGAGGGCATAATTGTAATAAGTGTGGGTGAGTGTGGTGTATGTCTTCCAACCCCACGTCTTTCTTCCCTTTTTTTTACCCGCTTACGATGGTTAGATATAGGGCATATTTCAATTAGCATACAGTATGACAGCATGTTTGCATCATTCATCTGTTTTGCACGCACCAGGCTCGGCGCATCATACAAACTGCATTTGTATTTCAATTCCAAATTGAATACATGTTAGTTGCTGCATTTCACATGCCATGTTTAGAATAGCCGAGCCTGCTATAGTTGCATCTTTGCATGTGTTGCATTAGGCATTTCTGTATACTTAGGATTATGCATGATTTCTAATGTAGTTTCTGTTTTGGCTTGGAGTACTAGGTGAGTTTTATGCTTTAGCATCCTTGCATGCGTGTGAGTGTTGCCATGAATAGCATGCTTACCATGAGGCTATGTGCTTATGTGATATAACTGCCTGAATGCCTGTGGGTAAAGGTTGGGTTATCTGAATTGGGACAATTCATTGACTGTTTGTTTTAAGCCCACTAGATAGTGGCAAAATCATGTTTTCTAAACCCACCTGAGGGTGGCAAATCCACGTCTTAGCCTACCTGCGGGTAGCACCATCAAAACCATTTTCACAAACAAACATGAAGTTTTGTTCCAATTCAGACGACTCAGTCTATACTTGTTTGCTGCGAGCATCACATAGTAACCTAGGCTAATAATCGGAATAAGAACTCACATTGTTTTCAAAATAAGATATCATGGTTAGTAGAGGCCGGTCTTTGACCGGGCGAGCGGGGGTGCTCACGAAGTGACCTTCCCCAATCGTACCCAAGTTCCCGAGCCGAGGCAACTTTGGTGATGACGGACACGTGGCCTTTGGCACCGAGTCAGGGTTTCCTAAATTTCCCATTTTAAAAATATTTAGGTGGCGACTCTGTATCTGGCAAAGCAGTCCATGTTTGGCACTTCTTTCAAAAATCTGTTTTCCAAACGATTTGCCGGATTTGGACTCTTTGGTTCAAGATTAAGAACCGTGACACGAAATCGAGTCCGAGCTGTAGCGAGGTCCCCCGCGGGCTTGTTACAGAGTACTGACTCCTATAGAACATAATTGACACCAAGTAGACTTATATAAAGATTTTTTTAAAAATTTGATACTGTAACACAATTATTTTCTTATATATATGTATATATTCCTACTTCACTATTTGTTTTACATATGTTAGCAAAAATAATGAAAGTTTTCACAAAATATATGGATAATGAATATTATATAACCATTATTACGGCAATAAAAGCAAAATTTGATAATTATTTTGATCTATTGCCTCATCTTTTAGGTTTAGCCATAATAATTGATCTTAGGTGTAAAGAAATTGGTTTGCAAGAATTTTTAGATCTTATTTTCACTGATCAAGAACAACTTGCCCATATTATGAAAATATGTAAAAAATTATTTGAAGAATATAAGGAAGCTGTATCTACAACTAGACCTACACACTACACCAACCTTATCTTGAGATGGAAGATTAAGTTTTTTTCAATAATAAAAAGTATAAAAATATCTCAAAATACAAGAGTAAGTAGAAGATTAAGTGTTTTTTAAATAATAAAAAGTAGAAGAATATCTTAAAATAGAAGCGCAATAAAAAGAGGGCTTGAACATGAAAGTGCAAAAAAAAGTAAGCAGTCTAACCACCAAGTCATCAACATAATTATTGACAATGTAATAAGTATATATACTATGGGGGTGTTTGGTGTGGATTATAGGGGGTGATTATAGCTTATTTTAATTTGATGCAACTTCTGCTTATAGCTTTTTAGGCAGAAATAGTTTAAATAAGTTGAGAAAATCAGATTATTTAGAAACTGGGGAAATGGTGCTTTTGGTTTCTGCTTTCTAATTATCAACTTTTGACTTACAATAAGCTGCACCAAACAACACATATATATTCAATATTATCTTATTTATTTTTATTAAAAATCAATGTATAGAAAACGTAAAATAAATTCTAAGAAAAATATATATATTTTTTGTAATTGTTAATTATTATTTTTAATTTTAATAGCTATATTTTCTATACTAATAAATTTTAATATATTTATGACAAAATTATGACATCACGGTTCAATTCCAGTTTATCCACCATTGAACTAGTGACCTGTCTACCTGGTCACTTTTTCAGTTTGCTTATCGATCTGATTTTCAAAACATGGTTAAGAAGACAAGATAATTACTCATTTTTATGGGTTAGGATTTCATTTTCTTCACATTCCATCGTCATTAAGGGTGTTTGTGATATGATTTGGACGGTTTGAGAATAAAATTTTAAACCAAACTATGAATGGTGGATTAACAAATAATCAAATCGTTGTTTGAGGCAATTTCAATTTGCTAATTGATTGAAGAATAATCTTAAACAATTATCAAGCATTTGCATAATATATATAATACAAATTTGTATAATATTTTTCATATATATAACTATTGATTTGCAATAAATTCCACATCTTAAATATCTCTTACACTGATTTTTACTTTGATATTTCATTAGAGGTTAAAAAAATATAGTATTAGCTATAGTGGAATGGAACGGTTTCGAATATGAATTATAAATTTTAGATCGCGGATCAAACTAACTTGTGGTTAGTGAACGGATTGGTACATATTGGGCAATATTTTACACAGCTCTAATTATTATAAATAAGCCCATGCCTATATGCTATTGGATTTAAAAGCAAGGAAATTTAATTTTCTCCCCCAAACTATACTCATTTGATCAATTTTACACATGGACTTTTGATATTGTCAATTTACCTCCTCACCTATTTAAGTCATTATCAATTTACTCTCTATTGTCACACTTAAACCGAAAAAATTAAAACAAATAACATTTTGGTCCCAAATTTAAAAAAAACCACCTATTTTCTTTTCCTTTCTCACCCAAACCACCATCTCTCTTCCATCAACCAAACAACCATCACCATCACCATCATTACCACCATTGCCATGTCGGTGTACCACCCCCGCCACCACCAACTATCCTAAATACTAAGAAAGTTTATTAAAGAGAAAATATACTTCAATTCACAAACAATCCTACATAATAATTATCAAAAATTTTGATTTTTGGGAAGTATTGATTCTAACAACAGATTGCAGAGAATAAGTTAAAGCAAACACTTTCAGGAGCCTCAATTGAAAATGATGTCTGATTACATTACCTTGGTAAAGGCTCAAAGTTGATAAGGTAAGACAAGAACTGGTCTCTAGTGATCAATAAGCAATTGGTATTGACAAGGGCACCTCTGACTTTTGCAGGAGAAACTTCTGATATGTAAAGAGGGGATGTCATCGGCACCATTCAACACCGAATCCTATGAAAACTCACCCAATGATAAGAAGAGCTAGGTTTGGTGTTGCAGCCATGATCACAGCTCCAATAAAGAAGATAATAAAAAATTAGGCTTGTAGTTATCCTTCCAAACTGGTCATTAAACGACCCGCCAATAGCAGCACCAATCATTGCTCCTGCAACTGCTATGCTTACTATGCTTTCCTATTGAATTGAAACAGCACCATATAACCAGAGTAACTAAGGACTAAAACATTAGTATTGGAAAGTTTTGAGTGCCAAAAGAATGAGAAAATTTCATTTTTACCCCTATACTTTGCCTCGATGATCAATTACAACCCCAAATTTTGAATAATTTCAATTTTACCCCTAACATTTTTGAAATCGTATCAATTTTACCCATGCTGTCACATTTGAAACGAAAAAAGTTAAAAAAAATTACATTTTGACTCCAAATTTCAAAAGAATGATGCAAACTCACCCTCACCTACCCAAACTCACCCTCTCTCATCTTTCCTCTGCCCTTGTAAGTGCTGCCACCACTATCAACCACTACCGTAATCACTCAATTCTCCAACACAACGTCTATCAACCACTACCGTAATCACTCAATTCTCCAACCCAACGTCTCTCAAACCCAAATTCACTCACTCACCAGTAGATTCCAAAAGATGTTTCCATCTAGTAATGACAGTAAAGCTCCTGGGGATGTAGCTACTAATGTTTTGCAGGATGGGTCGGTAAGAATGAGCAAATGAAGAGATGGTGGATTGGAGAATAAACTACAAATTGGGTTAATAACCATGGTTGGTTAGGGTTGAAACCTCTTACGCTTTATGAACAAAACAACATCTATTAAATCAACAAAAAAAAAAAAGAAAAAAAAAAGAAAAGAAAAGGAAAGACAATCTAATGTAGTAGGTTATGGTGAATTCATTCTTGTTGAAGTATTTAACAATGTTAATGAAAACTACCAACTCCTAAAATATAAGTAAAATATATTCATATATAAAAATTATACGAGGGTTTTATGAAGAACAAGGTAAACTTGATTCCTTGAACAACAATGTTTAAATTGCACTCAAAAAATTTAAAATAAATAAATAAACCAGACGAAACGCCAGAAAATAATCTAAAATTAATCACAAACGTAGTTATACATAAAGGGGGAGAGAGAGAGATAGAGAGAGACCTGGTATTTGAGCTCTAATGGCACCTATGAAAATAAGAAAAGAGAAGGCAAGAAGAGAGAGAACTAGAACACTATACTCCTTATCTCTTATTGTACGAGAAGAGGGAACACAGAGGATGAGAGCATAAAAATGGTGGGAAAGAGAAGGAAAACAAGAAAGAAAAGGAGGTCCAAATTAACCAAGGGCATCCTGGCTAACACCTGGGCTATACCAATATTGGTGTGAGTTCAATTTACTTGTTTTTCCATACAACTAAGTTACCAACTAAAAATTCAAATGAGAAAGACTATTTCCAAGTTTAGAATGATTCGCAATCTTGTAAAACAAAAAAATATATATAATATTCCAGAAACAATTTTTTTTTAAAAAAAGTAGTTTGATTTTAATTTTGCAAGAGCTAAAAAGCATCAATTTTGTTTGAGTCACTGGTGAAAGAATGAGCTAAACATTTACCTGCTAAGTTTGTCCTTGTAGCATCATAGAACACTTGGCCTTGACTTGACAACAACTTTAGTAAGCATGTAGTAAAGATTCACAATCTATACAAATCAAAACCAGTTACCACTGATGGATACAAACTTTATACACACTTTTACATGTATACAAATATATATATATATATATATATATATATAGAGAATGGAAAGAACCTGATCATGAGATTTGTTGCCGATAATGAAGAATGGAGCGGTGTCTGGTTTTGATGCCATTTTCGATGAGAGTTTGGAAGAGTAATTTTTGATTGGTATAAGTTGGGTTTGAGGGAAGTTGGGTTGAGTTAGTGAATTTGGGTTTGGAAGAAGTTGGGTTGGAGAGTTGAGTTATTGTGGTGGTGGTTGGTGGTGGTAGCAGCACTTGCAAGGGCAGATGAGAGAGGTAAGAATTGGAGGAAAAGGAGAAATGGTGAGTTTCGGTAGGAGAGGGTGAGTTTGCATCTTTTAAAAAAAAAAATTTAAATTTAAAATGTAATTTTTTGAACTTTTTTCGTTTCAAATGTGATAGTAGAGGCAAAATTTATACAATTTCAAAAACTTTGGAGGTAAAATTAAAATTATTTGAAATTTGGGGGTATAATTGATCATCGATGCAAAGTATAGGGGTAAAAATGAAATTTTCTTTAAACAAAATTTGAAGTACTAAATTTTTATTTATTTATGTAAGGTGGCAATGGTGGTGGTGGTGGTGGTTGTTTAGTTTATAGAGAAGATAGGTTGGTTTGGGTGAGGGGGTAGAAGAGAATAGGTGAATTTGAATCTATAATTTGAATTTTGGGACAAAAATGTATTTTTTTAAAAACTTTTTCCATTTAAATGTGACGGTAGGGGGCAAACTAATAACGATTTACATAGGTGAGGGGATAAATTGACAACGTCAAACGTTCAGGTGTGAAATTGATTAGAGGAGTATAGTTTGGGACGGGGGAAATAAAATTTATAAATTTAAATTTGTGGACTAACCGCCCAATAAAAAATAACATAAAATAGGAATAAAAATAAAAAATCAAATTATATTACCAAACCTTTTCTTAATTTATTCCTTGTAGTCATTATTTTTTGAGGAAATTTCATTTTCCCCCAAGCTATACCTGTATGATCTCAGACTCAAACTTTTGATATTGTCAATTTACTCCATAATCTATTTAAATCGCGATCAATTTGCCCCTTATCGTTACATTTAAACAAAAAAATATTTTTAAAAAAATTACATTTTGGTCCCAAATTTTAAATTATAAATTCAAACTCATCATCTCTTATCCAAATTCACTCTTTCTGATCTCTGAATCTCTACAACTCCTTTAGCTACCACCACCAGTGGCTAACCCTCCTCCTCTCTCCACCACTGCAACCCCTCCTCCAACTCTCTCATTCCATTTCCAGTTACCCTCTTTTCGTTGCCCCATTCCTTCTCCATTACCACCCCAACACCATAACAGTATGCATCGATCAGCTTTGAGAACACCCCAACATCACATAAGTTCTCAAATTGAATTCATGTACAAAACCCGTGTTCAATTCAACCAAGCATAATCAAGCTAAATTGAAATTTAGTAACTAAAATCAATAATACATCTATATATATATAGTGGTGTGAATGACTTACTAGTTGCCATGATGAGAAGAAAATGAACAGAACAAAGACGAGAGTTAGAATTATAGAATCTACAAGAGAAGGAAACACATAGAACTGAAAAACCTAACAAATTAACAAGAAAAATTGTAGGACAATAGGGTTTGGAAATGAAAATCAGCATTTATACAATACTAATGCAACAACAACATTAAATTCCTAGTTAGACATATCAATATATACATATACATATATTGTTGTATGGATTACCTGAGAGATATTATTTTGCAGAGAAAGAGTTGTGATTGAGAGCTTCACCTTGTATTTCACTAACGCTGTATTTGGTTAGAGGATTTGGAGAGGGATTTAGAAAAAGAAAGGGAAAAGGTAGGTAAAATATGAATAAAATATGCCTCTATTTTTACCTAGTTTCACACATCTTTTCATTTTCCCTTTCTCTTTCTAAATCTCTCCCCAAATCCTCCAACCAAACACAACGTTAGTGAAATACAAGGTGAAGCTCTTTCTAAATACATATTTTATTCATATTTTACCTACCTTTTCTCTTTCTCTTTCTAAATCTCTCTTCAAATCCTCAAACCAAACACAGCGTTAGTAAAATACAAGGTGAAGCTCTTTCTAAATACATTTTATTCATATTTTACCTACTTTTCTTTTTCTCTTTCTAAATCTCTTTCCAAATCCTCCAACTAAATACAGCGTAATAGATATAGAGAGAGAAAGCAAGAGAGAAACCCCCAATTAGACATATCAATATATACATATATATATGTTTGGATTACGCGGGAGATATTGTTGTACGAAGAAAGAATTGTGATTGAGAGCTTCACCTTGTATTTCACCAATGTACATAGAGAGAGAAAACAAGAGAGAGTGGTTGCTCTGGTTGGTTTTTCTTGTTCTCCATCTATCTATTCCTCAAAACCTTAGCTTCCCTAAACCAAACTCCACCTAGATCTCACTTACTTCACTTTTCCAATCTGTTTGGTCTTAATGTATGATTCAGATGACTCTTTTGTCTGAAATGTTTTTTGGGTTTCGCTATAATTATTTTGATTTCACTTGGGTTTTTTCCAATTTCAATGTCGTAGTTTTTACAACCACATCACTTGTGTTCTTGTCTAAAAAATATTGGCTTCTTTGGTTGCATTCAAGCACCCCCGAATCGAAGTTTCAAATACAGTTTGTTCTTCTGTCTCTTTCTCTATCTATCTCTATATGTGTAAGCTCTATTTGGTTGCTGTGAAAATGGAAGAGAAAATGAGGAAAATTTTGGATCTTTCTATTGAACTGAGTGAAGTAGTAGTGTTAGATTAGACCAATTGAGTGGAAATTTGAAATTCAAAATTGAACTTTCCCTCTTTGTCTGCACTTTTTTCTTTCTTTCTTCTAGAAACCAATTGTGAAGTAGTGCTATGAGTGTTGTTTTCATGATTGATTAAAAGAAATATCCTCAATAGTAGTAGTTGAATGCACTTTGTTGTTAGTGATATTTTTTATTTGATGATTGAAAGGGAATGAAGCAATAAGAAGGGGGTGACTGGAGGCAGAAGGAGGAGGGCTAGTCACAGCGACGGTGGCTAGTAAGGTTATAGAGCTATAGAGAGGAAAGAGAGTGAGTTTGAATAAAAGATAGTGGGTATGAATTTATAATTTGAAATTTAAAATTAAAATCTAATCTTCTTTAAATTTCTGTCATTTAACTATGACTATAAAAAATAAATAGATCATAATTTAAATAGATTAAAAGGGTTAACTGATAATATAAAAAATTTAGGTGTAAAATTCGGGTATAATTTGGAGAAAATGAAAATCCCTTTCATTTTTTTCCCTACACTTTTTCCTCCTCCGCTCTCTCTCTCTCTCTCTCCGATCCCACTTTTGTTCCTTTCGTAAGGTTCTTTTGAGCAAAGTTTCCTCTAAAACTCGTCTCTGTCTCTCTTATACACAGATCGCTCTGAACCCAAATTTCTTCGTGAATTTTTGTTTTCTTTGATTCTTTTTTCCTCACTTCAAATTCCCAGCATTTCATTTTCTCCACATCTTCTCTCTATCTGTATATTCATTGCATCTTTTTTTCTCATCTACTTTTTTGACTAATGTATCAAGAAACTAGGGTTTCGATTCGCTACCATTAGTTGCAGATTTAGGGTTTCCACTCACCCAATGATGTAGATTCTAGGGTTTTCTTTTTCGATTCATTGATTTATTGTTAATTTTGTTTGGTTGGTCAAGATTGTAGAAGGCAGAAGATACATGACACGTTGATAGACTAACACGTATAATATTTTGGGTTTTTTTTTTTTTTTGGATGTAATTGTTGATTTATAATTTGGGGACTGGAAACAAACCTTTGGATGGTTTTTGAATGGTGGGTTTTTATGGATCTGAGAGTTATCTGGAGATTTTAGTGTTGGGCAACTGATTGAGGAAAAGTTTGGGTATTGTGTGGTTTTGGATGGTGAATTGGATTGAAGTTGAAAACTAGAAAGAGGTTGGATTATTGGGTTCTTAAAAGGGGGTGATTTGAATTGGGGATCAAATCATGGATCATGTGATTGGTGGAAAGTTCAAGCTTGGGCGGAAGATTGGGAGCGGATCATTCGGCGAGCTGTATTTGGGTATATGTGATTTGTGTTCTCAAATGGCATTCAATTATTTTCCCCAAACTTTTCTTAGTTATGATGATTTTATATTCATGGTTTTTTAATTTGTTTCAGGAGTAAATATACAAACTGGAGAGGAAGTAGCTGTGAAGATGGTATGTATTTGTTTTCATATGGGGACAACTTGATTGTGGTGTTGGATGCTTTATATTTAGTAGCTATGCTAAATGTTTTAGAAATTTGGTAGTGATGTTGTGAGGATTGAACTTTAATCAACATTAGACAAGGCTATTAAAATCTTTCATCAATCAATGGTTCTTTAATATATGTAGTAGTTGGTAGATATGTGGTATATAAATGTACAGGAGTAAATGTACAAACTGGAGAGGAAGTAGCTGTGAAGATGGTATGTATTTGTTTTCATATGGGGACAACTTGATTGTGGTGTTGGATGCTTTATATAAAGTATCTATGCTAAATGTTTTAGAAATTTGGTAGTAATGTTGGTAGATATGTGGTTGATGATTTTTTTTTATTATTATTAATGATTTTGTGAAGCAATTTGCATGTGTGTTTATGCCAGTTCACTTGATTTTCAGTTGTTCACATATGTTATTATAGATAGGTATCCTACCTTGGCCTCGACTGCTTGTTTGAGTACCAGGAAAAAAAATTCTTAGAGATGCTCTATTTTAGCTTGTTTTAGTACCGTTAGAGTTTGGAAGGAAGATTTTGACCTTTTCTCTGGTTTGGAGGAGGTTCGGAATCAGACCGTGATGTCAGGAGTTCATTCCGAGCAACCTGAAGTCTTTCCAAGTAACTGGAAAATGGCTTTCAAGAATAGTTTATATGTTTTGTACTGAACTAATGGGTAGCAAACTAGTGAAAAGAGACTTGTGGATATAGTTTAGATATGGACATATGAGTTGAGCTGCTTTTTCTAGTTTATTTGTCAATGTTTACATTAAAATGAAATGCTAATATGGACTAATATCAATTTGTTTTATCTCCTTATTGGAGTTAATTGGGTATCCATGGTATGACTCACTTATTGCTTGGCATTGAGTGCAGTTGTAATTGCAGCCCTTGCTTAGGGCTGTTTGGTCGAAATAGTAATTGACTTTTTATTTTTTTAAAGAAGAATTCCGGATGCAAAAGTTATTTTTTTATCTTGTTTAAATATTTGTTCTGCGGGTTGTTAATTTGTACTTACATTTTATGGCTGAAAAAAGAAAGCCGTTTCACTTATAACCTGACCTTATTATGCAGAAGTTGAATTTTTATTTTCTTGTCTAAATATTTGTTCTACGGGGTTTGTTAATTTGTACTTGCATTTTATGGCTGAAAAAGGAAAGACTTTTCACTAGTATAACCTGACATTATTATTATTATTTTTATTTCAGGAGTCAGTAAAGACTAAACACCCTCAGCTTCACTATGAATCAAAATTATACATGCTTCTTCAGGGTGGAAGTGAGCTTTCTCTTTTGGTTTTTTCCTCTTTTGCAATTGCACGTGATATCTTAGTGTTGAGCCAAAATAATTGTGCCGATTTATTTCTTATTTATTGGGTGAAGCTGGTATTCCTCACCTCAAATGGTTTGGAGTTGAAGGCGAATACAACGCAATGGTTATTGACCTTCTTGGACCAAGCCTAGAAGACTTGTTCAATTATTGTAATCGGAAGTTCACTTTAAAAACAGTTTTAATGCTCGCGGATCAATTAGTAAGTATGCTAGTGCATTCGTGAAATATTTTCCAGGTGATTGTAGCTGTTCTACTTATGCTTTTTGTTTTTTTAAATGTTTTATGTAGATTAATAGAGTTGAATATATGCATTCTAGAGGTTTTCTTCACCGTGATATAAAGCCCGACAACTTTCTAATGGGTTTAGGGCGCAAAGCAAATCAGGTATGTTCTTCGATAGAGTGTTTTTGTACGTGCATACAGACACTGCCATGAGTGGATTCTTTTCATTCATTTCTAGTTTTGCTATAATATTTTCTGTTAGACTTCTGCCTGATAGTTTTGACATTTAGAATGAAAATACTGTGCGATTGCGCGGTGTGAAGAACATATTTTAAGGGTTTGAGACTTCAAATTCTTAAAATATGACTAGCTGCATTCATGTTTTTTTGTATTTGAGTTAAAGATAAATATTACACATGCACATACATGTTTCATATTAGAATCGAAGACAAACATTACTTGTGCACACGTCATAATTGTAAGTTTAAATGCGTAAATGTTGTAAATGGAATGTATATGCTTTTTGTATTTGACGTTTAAGGTTTTATAATGCAATGCAGTGTGATGAAATAACAATTCTGAAATTATTTCTTCTTAACTTCCATTTAAAATGCTAGAGGGTGGAATTAGAAGTTGTGACTTGGTTCATCATATTCAAGGTTGTTAAAATCGGGATCCTAAGTAGGATCGGTGAGAGGGTCTGGTGGATCAGATCGTAGGATCGGATCGAGGATCGTAAGATCCTACTTTCTATTAAAAAAAAAGATAAAAATTAAAATTAAAATGATACATATTAAAAATAAGGTGAAAAATCATAAAATCTACGATCCTACTTGCGATCCTACCTACGATCCTATACGATCCCATACGATCCTACACGATCCCATGCGATCCTACACGATCCTACTTGCGATCCTGTTGTAACATCGATCCTACAACGATTTGGATCGTTTTGGCAAAGTAGGATCGTAGGATCGTACGATCCTACGATCCGATCGCCGAATCGAATCACGATTTTAACAACCATGATCATATTAATGGACTTTGGTTATGCTCCATCTCATTGCTGCAGAATTATATATTTTTGCATCTCTTTTTACCATATATATTTTGAAACTCTTTCACATCCTATGATCCAAAAATACAAAAAATAAGATGGAGTATATGCTCGGTAAATAAGATGGAGTTTTAGGTGGCTCAATATCTTCATGTGAAAGAGTTTTATGAGTTACTTTGTCCATCCTTGTGCATTATGCAAAAAGTAAATATTGGTAATTCATTGTCAATAAGTGACTAATACATTATATTGACAACCCTATGGCCTTATCTATATTTATTTATTTTCAGTTTATAATTTATATTTTTTATGCTTTCTCTAAACTTTGTACCCCCCTCCAATTGAAAAACTTGACCATTGACTTAGCACTATTTTTCGGGATACATTTTGACATGGTCTTAAATATTTTGTTTATTTTATCATGATATTTCCACAAAGTGCAATATTTTATGATTATGTTGTGATATTATTCATTGCAACGCATTGTGTGATATCACGATATATCTATGATGTTCTGTGATTTTGCAACCTCAATGGAATATCTTATCACATCCTTCGAATTCACAGGTATATCATACGAAATATTTTGATATGTTTTGATTTCTAATTCCATGGTTCATAAATAATGTAACTTACTTTTTGATGGATGAATTAATTGAAGAATTACAAAGGCTTTTGTATTTTGTGGTGAGATGTCAAGATGTCATATGCCTAGTCTGGAACTTTGCAAGTCCTTATATAAGAAGAGTGATTTGTTTTATTTTAGTGATTTAATAAATTGGACATTTCGACTACTAAGACTCAAATAGAACATGGAGCAAGGCAAAAATATTTACAAAAAATAATTTTTGACAAACATTTAAATCCATAATCTAGGGTTCAAAATAATTTCCAATGAGGAAATAAGAATTAGAGAAATCACCAAATGTAAAATTTGATGACCACCTTAAAGAGAGTACAACCTACATATAGTCTAGCTAACAAGTGCCTTACATAATATCACTTACTTAGGGTTGGTTTGGGATGTTCTAAAAAAGTGCACTTTTTGACTTATTGGCTTATATGGGTTGGGTTTGGGTTAGGTTTGATGTGATGTGTTAGAGAGGTGATGTGATTTAAATAAGATGATGTGACTTAAATAGGATAGTGACTTTTTGACTTTTTGTATTATTTAGTAGATGCCAAACTTGACCTTAGTAACAAGCAAGAGAAAAGTTGCTTATATGTAGTTGTTTTAATGATAAGTGGTGATAAAATGCTTACAAATAACCATCTCAATAGCAGGTGGTTTACATGTAGTCATTTCCTAAATAGATTACCTTATGGTAAAGGAAGTTTACAACTAAAAAATACACGATAGCCTAAATCTAGTAGTGATACCTAATGGTACTAATCATACAACTTAAATTAATTAAAGAAAAATCCAGCTTCTTTTAATTTTTTCTGACCCTTTTTTGCAAAGTGGGATAGACCAGCTTTGGAGAACAAAAGGATCACACCATCAAGCTTTTAAGAAAAGAGTTCAAGGAATTGGATTTTTTAATTAAGTTGTATTATTAAATATGATTTCTAGATTTGATCTATGATATAATTTAGGAGTTTTGTCGGTATAGATATTGTAAACCACCTGTTGAGGTGGTTACTTGTAAACCACTTACTATTGAGGTCGTTGTATATAAGTAGCTTGTCACCTATTTGTCATTGAGGTGGTTGTATATAAACTGCTAGTCACGCACTTGTAGCTTTCTTTGAATTAAGTACTTGTATATTATGACCTTATTTGGTCTATGGGCTGTTTTGTTCAGCTTATCTAAGTTGCATACATTTTTTTTTGTATTCTAAGAGTTTGTGTAAGACTATTTGGTGTAGCTTCTTCTTACAGCTTATTAGGCAAAAATAGATTAACCAAGTAAAAAAAAAAAACCAAATTATCTAGATGTTGGAGGTGGGGTGCTTTTGGCTTTTGTTTTTGATTGTCAACTTACAACTTACAATAAATTGCACTAAACAGGCCCTATATAAAAGGGTCCATAACTTGTGGATTTGAGTTATGTTTGCTGGCAATTGTAGAAATCAGCTTCTAAAATCTGATTTATACATAGTTTCATTGTTGATCAGAGTGTTATTTGAGGAGGCCTTCTATTGTGTATATTTGGATTTTATGTTTTTTTCTTAAAACCTTATTTTTTGTTTTGTTTATTTATTTTTTTGGTTTTGTTGTTGCTCATTGTTAAACTGCAGGTATACGTCATTGACTATGGCCTTGCGAAAAAGTATAGAGACCTTCAAACACACAAACATATACCATACAGGTAATTGATGATCTTCCATATTTGTGAAGAATATGATATAATTTCTGTTGTTCACTTTGATGATCTTACTATCAGCTGTTCAACTCCAATTTTGCAATGTAACTTTGCTTCATATCTAAGCTTGGTCTAGGATTTTGCTGTTCATTGTTATATTTAGACTGGGAAGTAAAGGGAAGTGAAGGGAAATTCTTATGTAAGTGGAATGTCTTTTTTTGGGATAAGTATGTATTCACGGGCTTTCAAATTATGTTATGATATTTGGTACAATTATTTCGCAATAAGTGGTACTTAAGAGTATCCTTTGTGCTTTCTATCGTGTTGTTTTTGGGAGAGACATAAAAGGGAATTGGTAGGTGTTTTACTTGCACGAATTGTCAATTTATCACAGAATTATTTGTGGTCACTGGTGGTGTCCCATTGGTATGCTTGTTTGAATTTTTAAAGCATTCATTTTGACAAACACATGAATTTAAGGGATATGAGAATAGAGTTATTGGCTTGTTGCTACTTAGCTATTCATCTTGTTATTGCTGACTTGAGGAGCTGCTGTGCCTTAGTCTACGAAAATGTTTTAATTTGTTGTCAAGAAGGCGTGATAATTATTTTTTTACAAGGAAAAGAATGCCACTAAAAGGAAAGGCAGAGCCCAACATGTGTAAGATATTGTCTTGAAGAGGAAGCTTGTGTTAAACATGGGGAGTGAACATAGTCCTTAACAGAATCATTTCCGAAGAGAACCATTCCTCTTAAAGGAATCATATACATAGCGGAATTTACAATTTTTTTTTGATTCCGCCCCATACTCATGATCATGTTTTTGATGTATACAGAACTTTAGGTCAACCATCCATAGAGATAGATAGGATAAATACCTTAAACGCATGTTCCATTTAGCGTTGTTCCTTCGAGTTCACTTTGAATCCAAAACAGTTCAATTGTCCGGTCTCAAAAGTATCAACATGAAGCAAATCTTGAGCATGAAGGTGCCCTCTAACTTCACAAGTATTTTGGAGTTAGACCCCTTATTTGTAGAACTTGGTAATCTTGTTCCTAAGGATTTGTTACCTTGTCATACAAGAAATAGTTTTTATCACAATTAATCATTAATTGCAATAAGATTCTTAATTAACAATTAATTGAAGTAATTTTATAATTAACCTTTAATAAGGATTAACTCTTTTAATTCATTCATATTACATATTGCTCCTATTGTGTGTGACATTTTATGACTACCCTACGTAGTATGAATAAACAGGTGAATCCTTCTGTTAATAGTTACCAATGCGATCAATCCTTCCATCATACAATGTCCCGATTAAGCAAATAGCCACGAAAAATTGTTAAACTTCTAACTCATGTGTTCAATCTAAACTAATATAACTTATGTTGGGTAATTATAATTTTTTTTTCTTCTAATTAACTACCTTGCCCTAGCCAAGATCTCCTCAAGTCATGTCCTAGAAAATCACATGACATTCTTCTCTTTACTTGAGAGTAACATCTAATCAATAATAAAATTATTTATATATTTTTCATTGTCATCTGTTACTACCGAGAGTTGAGACTCATTAAGCAACAATTTCAAATTACTCCAGTACTTGCCATGGAGGTACACTTTGTGAGAGATAACTCAATGCGTGTGTGGTTACTATTCTTCACTTCTCAACTTATGATCATGTGAAATATTAAGATTTCTTAGCACTGCATATCAAAAGAAATGGCTTAGTACTTGTGGTTCCAGGTTGTTGAGTTTGTTAGTTGATATCAGGATATACGATGGCTGACAAAAATCATGTATTGTAAATATTTTTATACCTACTTGGCATCTTGATGTTTTACCCTTTTTTTATGTATGTTGTGTTGTCCCTTTGATGGACTTGTTTACATGATAATAACTCTGAACTTTTTCTTCGTTTGTCAGTCTTCTGCCTTTGTAAGTTTGTCATGAATGCTTATCAAATCTTTTCTTACAGAGAAAACAAAAATCTCACAGGCACAGCTCGTTATGCAAGCGTTAACACTCACCTTGGAGTTGGTGAGTAACGCTAACTTGTTGCAGCTATTGACCAAAAATGGGGTGTAGCTCTTATTGTCACATATTCACATTTTTTGGACTTCTATGTTTTGTCTAATTGTAATTTTGTTTTATTACTTGCAGAGCAAAGCAGAAGGGATGATCTGGAATCTCTTGGTTACGTGCTTATGTATTTTCTGCGGGGAAGGTGGAACATATGTTGGAATTCTTTAATTTACCTATTTATTTTATTAGCATTTATATTTCTAACTCGTTCATATGATTTCTGTCTTAGCCTTCCTTGGCAAGGTTTGAAAGCTGGCACTAAAAAGCAGAAATATGACAAAATTAGTGAAAAGAAGATGCTTACTCCCATAGAGGTATGATCACATTCTCTCGATGATATAGGATCATAACACATACAGTTGCTGGGTTATTGGGTCTCAGGTCCTATGTTGTAGAACTTATGGCCGCCTCCATTGTAAATTTTTTAGCACTGCATAGTTTAGGTTATCTAAATGAAATTATAACATGTTATTTGCAGGTGCTTTGCAAATCCCATCCATCAGAATTCATATCATACTTCCATTATTGTCGATCATTGCGATTTGATGACAAACCAGATTATTCATACCTGAAGAGGCTTTTTCGCGACCTGTTTATTCGCGAAGGTAAAGTTTACTTTTGAACTCCTATCCTTCAATTTATGTTAGTCTTTTTTTGCAACCAAAAAAAAAAAAATAATAATAATAATAAACTGTGACCTTTAGTATTCTCCCTGAAGCTGATGCCAGCTTCAATTAAGAGAGGTGTCGTAGTTTCTTATGTATTTTTTGGACAATGTAATTGGTGCAGGTTATCAGTTTGACTACGTATTTGACTGGACTATTTTGAAGTATCCACAGATTGGTTCCAGTTCTAGAGCACGGGTTAGTACTTCTCAGATTTGCTGGCAGTTGTTCATACTTTTCTTCGTCAAATGTTCCTTACCTTATTGGTCTCATGCCTTTTCAGCAGCCTGCTGGGAAATTGCCTTTGAACCCAGGACCATCTGCTGAAAGGACTCCGGGTATATTTCTTTTCTCGGTAAATTTTCAAATGATTTAATACAAAGCTTGTTGTTTGTATGGGTTAATTGGTTACCTGATTGTCAGATGTAATTTAAGGTCATTGGGCATCTGAGTACTAGAATTTGCTCTTGTAATTTAAGAAAACGAATTCTGCAGTCTATTTTTCATTGTAATGAAAAGAAATTAAGGAGTTTAATTATTGATGTTTGCCATTGCGTATCACTTCTAGTGAGGCAAGAGACTCGAGATAAATTCTCAGGTACAGTGGAGGCATTTGCTAGAAGGAATGGTACTGTTGGAGTTTTGCATGGTGAACAATCCAGGCACCGACAAAGATCTTCTTCGGAGAATGTACCATCATCAAAGGATGTGGTGAGTAGTGTTGGTAACATTTATTTATTTAGTTAGAGTATGTTTAGTAATGTTTAGATTTATAGTTTCCTGTTTGTAAACAAAAACTTGTTTGGTGTCCAGTTTTGTGTTAAAAAAGCTTGTAAACAATTTACAAAATTTACTAAATTATTGTAACCACAAAAAAGGTTAGTTTCACATGTTTAGGAAAGAAATTTTCATTCCTTCCTCCACCTTAGGTTGCCACCTCTTGCAGGAGACTACCTCCGGTCACTACTTCTAAAGGCTGACAACCACCTCCAGCCACCATCTCCAACTGTCGACAATCACCTTTTGCGTCGACCTCACTTGTTTTTCAAAACAAGTTTTTAAAACACTTGTATACCAAACATGTTTTTGGTTTCTTTTTCTAATTTATTTATTATTATTTTTTTTTATACAAATAAATATAAACATGTTTAATATTTTCTCTAAATGAAAAACAGTTTTAAGTGCAAACATTATCAAATGGCACCTTAATATTCTATTGCTCCTGTTCATGATTGTAAGTGCATGAAATGCTCATTTTTGGTTTAATTATTGATTGTTTATGTTACTTTCAGCAACCTGACTCTGAAAGAGGTCGCACTTCTCGAAACGGAAGTAGTTCAAGAAAGGTTGTCGTATCAGGCAGCCGACCGAGCTCATCTGGTGAAGCCAGTGAGAATCGACCAAGTCGGTTGGGTTCGGGCAGTGGTCGTCTGTCTACAACACAGAGGATCCAACCTGGTTTTGAGTCTAAATCATCATCTTTCATTCGTGCTCCAGTCACAAGAGGCAGCCGTGATGATCCTCTTCGGAGCTTTGAGCTGCTAACTATTGGCACAGGAAAGCGGAAATGAAGCTGAGACTCAAAAACTATTAATAAGAAATCTGTATTGTCAAGGGCTCGATTTGTATATGTAGCCGATGTGAAGATCAGCTCTATTAGTAAGTTGTTACACATTGATTCACAGATTAAGCTCAAATTTAAATTTCGTCTAGAATGATTTGGGTAAGTTCGTCGTCGTCACTGATTCTTGCCATTTTTATATTTCTTGTAAACTCATCAAACAAAAGAGAGGGAGTGCTTATCTCCAGTTTTTAGGGAAATGTTTATATTTTTGAGACTGGGTAGTTGTAATAAGGACTTTGGTGTGTGTTGTATTTTGAGAAACTTTGCTTCAAGACCTATAGCATAGCATGTACTCTGCTTTCCCTTTGTGTAATACTTTACCGGGGCCTTGTGTTTATAATGGGAGCTTTTTAGAGCATCCACTCAAACCTTAAAAAATGGGAGCTTCTATGTACGCAACAAATTGTCTCCTTGTACCCTTTATTTTGCATTTTTTTATTACATGAAATTATATAAAAATCCTTGAACCTCTAAATTTTTCAAACCCAAATTTTTCTACACATCCATACCCTCCCCACCGCCATCCACCCACCCACTATGCCATCTTTGGTGGCGGTGCCACCCTTTTACTCTATGCCCCCCTGTAGCCCCTACCCCTTTCACTGAGAACCCTCCCCCCTTCACGGAGAACGACCACAGCTCCTTCCCACCACCAAGGCCTTAACCCCCTTCCCCTACGAACCATCCCAATGAGGCTGCCTTCATCTTCCTCAGATTTGAAGGTTCTCTCTCTCTCTCTCTCTCTCTCTCTCTCTCTTGTGGGTTGCTGGTGGTTAGAGGTGGCGGTTGTGGCTGCCGGAGGTGGCGGTAAGGGTAGAGTTAAGGTTTGAAACATTAGGGGCGTAATGGGAAGTTGAGAGGTTGGAGATAAGGTTATGGGTGTAAAAGGGAGCTCTCTTAGCCTTTGTTTGGCATGTTAGGTTTTTTGGCTAAAAAAAAGACAAAATAGGCTTTTTAGCTTAATAAGACAAAATATCATATTCAAATCATAATCATTTTATTTTTACTCTTATGAAAGTCAAAAAAATCAAAAATTTATTCTAAACGAGAATTTTTAATTCCAGGTTAAAATAGTTAAAAAGTCAAAAAAATCAAAAAGTTAACTCGCATTCTAAACGAATTCTTAAAAAAGTTACTCGTCACAAATTATTTTATTTTCAAAATTAGGTGGCAAATTGACATACAAATTTGATATCTCTGCCAATTATATGAAATTTGTTTAATAGTAATTTGATATCTCTGCCAATTATATGAAATTTATTTAATATTTTTATTTTAAAAAGATCTTGCCAAGAATCACGTGGTGCAAAAATATTTATTTTTAATATATAGTTTACATATTCTAAAACACTTACATATTTTTATTCATTCTTTATGATACGTTTTATACATATTTTTTAATACTAACAAGAGGGGGTGTTTTTAGCATTTCCCATTTTATAAATATCAGGGTTTGGGTTTTATATGATTTTAGGCAATGCAAGTATATTGTTTATGATTGCCTATAGGGTCTTCGGTTGAATAGCAAAATATAAGTGAGACTATAACTTAAATCATCTTATGTATACAATTTATTTTATTTTATTTATTTTTTATGTTGCTATAGTATACATTTAAATTGAGGTATATCGTATATATCTTATTACAATATACATAACGCTTTTTAATAAACACTACATTTAGTAATTTTTTCTCACGAAGATGATTCCTAATATTTTTTACTACAAATGATTTAACTACGTCGGTCATAGTATAACAACATTTATAATAACAATGATTCATAATTAAATCTGTGTTCATATTTCATGTAATTTTGACAATCCCACACTAGATGAGATTATTGGTGTGCTGACGAAGCAACAAACAATCTATTAATTACAATAATGGAATTCCTAAATTGAAGTTATCTATATTCAATTGTGGAGTATATTAATCAAGTTATTTTCAAATAATAAATCCATTAAAGTGGTTCCATTTCTCAATGATGATTAAAGGTATGCTTTCAAAGGTAGTAAAAGAATACATCTGGGGCAAATGCTGGTCTCAAGCACAATTGATTGGAGAGAATGAGAACACTTCTATCAATTTTAACAAATTTGGTACCTCAAAAACACTGAGGAATTTGAATATGGTACCATAATTATCTGTATTCAATGGTTCACAAACTAAAAACAATCGGCTTAAGCAACAAACAATTTGGTAACCATTGAATATAGATAAATAATATCATTATTGTGAAAGTAAAAATTTGTTGGATGAGAGTCGGATTCAACATTCTTCTGTGTACAAATTAAATGAAAATAAATAAAAAAAATCAAGCTGCTCAAGTTTAACTTGCGTTCAATTCGTTCAAAACTCATTATATAAACAAGTCAACTACCAAAGTTTAAGCACATTGTGAAGCTTAATTTTCTAAGCTCGGCTAGAACTTGCTTGGATTAGCTCGAAAAATAACAAATCAAGTTTGAACATATTTTTGAAACCTGTTAAGTTTTCAAACCACTTATATGGCCTCCTTCTCTTCTCAGCTCGACTCTTTGGAATTAGGGTACTTATCATTTTTATGTTTCCGAAATGGGTCCATCTAAGACTCGACCATTTTTTTCATCAAATTTAAATGTTATGAAAAAGTGTTCAAAAACCATATCCAATCCATTCATCAAATGTTCATCAAATTAAGGGAGAGACATTTTTTTTCATCAAATTAGAATTTGATGAAAATTTGAAAAAATAAAGCATTAAAGATGATTTTTTTTCCCCTCATCAAATTTGACGAAAAGAGAAATTTGAGATAAGAGGAGAATTTTTAAAAAGATTTTGTTGAAAATTTGATGAAATAATTCATATCAAATCAAACTTTTTACTCAAATTTAAAATCAAATTAGATTGAAAAAAAAAGGGTTGGATGCTCTTAGCTAATTTTTTTAACAAATATATTGGAGGCTGTAAAAACAATAAAATAAAAAATCAAGTCCTAAGTTTTCGTTCAATCAGTTATAATTATTATTATTTATTTATTTATTTTTTTCTCTCTAGGGATAACATTTGGTCAAATTAAATTTGTGACTTTCACACAAATATCTAATAATTCATGTCCTTCCCTCCAATTTGCCAAGCAAGAATCATGGCCTCCCACATGTTGGTTTTCTTAAATTTGGAACTTCTTCGAAAAGTTTTCTAATCTGTGTTTGAGAGAATTATTATATAGCCCTTTTGGTACTTCCAAAAAAATATTTTTTTGAGTTTTGAAATCACATGCTTTTGCTATTTTACTTTGGGAAAGCTTGTTGTTTGGTAAAAAAGCTTTTACATGTTTTCAACTTATTTACTTCTTCATTCCAAAATGATCAAAATAAACTAAAAATTTAATTTTTTTTAAAGGCAAGTTTAAAATCCCATTTTTTAAAGCCACAAAAAAGTTTTACCAAATGGTTGGAGACCTTAGTCTTTGATGTTATTCCATGAGAGAATCTTAGGATTTGAATACAATTTCACCATTTTTCTTGAATATGATAGTTGAAAACGAAGTTTATATTTATTATATATTTTTGTGGGAGATTTATGTGAGCAATAATGGGAACCTTGTTCCTAGACCAAATTAAGAAACATACATCTTCTTTTCTAAATGAGAAATACAAGATTGCCAAGTCGGTCTTGACTGGAGTTACCAAAACAGAATTGTAAGTATTCCTTCATTATGACTTGGAAATAAATAAATAAATAAAAGTTTATAATCAAATTAAGTTGTTAGTTCTTGATACAAAAATAAAACTTAGATATGAATTTTAAGCATTATAGGGTCTATGCATATAACAAATATTTGGAAAAGTAATTTCAACTTGAGTAGGTAATCAAAAATCATTGTGGAGTCTACTATCTCCTTTAGAACAAACCTATCTTTTTCCTATTCAAAGGTTTCAATGTGAGAAAAAACAAACCAAGCTTATTTTGATGAATATTTTGTAGTTTTATTTATTTATTTATATATTTTATCATCATGTTCTTGTCTTAAAGGTTGGCTGAGGATGCAACAAACAATGATCCATGCAGTCCAGATGCTAGAACAATGACTAGAATAGCTGATGCATCCTATGATGTAGATGACTATTGGAGAATTGTTGATGTCCTTCATAGGAGGTAATGTATTTTAATTTAAATTATAATCTATTGACATGAGGCATCTTTGGTATCATTGAAAAAAAAAAAAAAAAAAAAAATCTAGGAAACAAAATAACTTCATTTAGATTCCATTTGGTAATGTTTACACTTTACTATTTTTTGCTTACAAAAAACATTTAGCATGTTGATGTTTATTTTTGGTAAAAACAAAAACGTGAACTAAAAGCATGTTTGATATACACGTGTTTTAAAAGTTTGTTTTGAAAATAAATGAGAGAAGTGGTTAGCGAGACATGTTGACCGAAGTGATTACTCACCGTTGGAGAAGGTGGCTGGAGACAATTGTCGATGGTGGTTTTTCACAAGAAGTGGTGGTTAAAGGTCGTTTCTGATAAAAGGTGATGGTCAAAGTTAATTGTCACCAGAGGTGATTGTCGGAGAAGGTCACCAGCGACGACAACCAGAGGTGGAGGTGGTCGGTAGTAATGATGAGCTGCTGGTGATGGCTGGAGTGGGTGGGAGACGATGAAAGAATGAATTTGTTTCATTTTTTTTTTCTTCTAAACAAGTGAAACTAACTTTTTTGTAGTTACAATCGTAAACATAAATATTACCAAACAGGTGAATTGATTTTGAAAATTGTTTAGGAAAACTTTTTGGAACCAACTCACATTGTAGGAAATACTAAAAAGTTATTTCTTTTTGGCACAAAAATGAAAATGAATTTTTATTTTTTGAAAACATGATAACAAAAACCATTCAAGATAGGGTGAGTTTTACATTTTCTATTTTTTTTGTGTGCATTTTCATATTTTTAACATTAGCAATTTGAAACAAAATGCAGGTTGTATTGCATTGATTGGAAGCAATAGAGACAATCCTACAAATCACTAGTTTTGCTTAATTTCTTGCTAATTCATGGTCATGAAGACTTTGCTGAAGAATTTAAATGTGATTACCATGTCATTCAACAGCTTGGAACATTTAAGTACAATGATGAAAAAGGGTAAGTCAATGCATTTTGAAAGGTGTGTCGATAACATTTTTGAAATTCAGAGTTATCTAGTTGTTCTAGTTTGAAATAAATGATCATAGTTCAAATATACCGCATCATTTTGTACAATTTTTTCGTATAACACTTCTGTTTGTATAACATTACTCTTTGCTTATTGTTTCTCACTTAGATTTGACCGGAGGATGAACATGCAGAGGAAATTAGAGAGGAACTTCATCTTTGGGCTCGTATTCGAACTCAAGCCCTGCATGGTGTGAAATAGATCAAATAATCAAACATGATTATCCACAAGAAGAACCAAAAGGCGAGAAATCTAACACCCTATTAGGTTGTAGTGAGAATGTTGAAGGGTCAAGTGTTTGGAATTGCCCTTGTATTGAAGAAAGGGGTTCCTTACTTGATTTTGATGATCAAGAAGAAGAAGAAGAACCACGTGGAAGATTCACCTTCTTCTTGAAGGACTAACGCCAACAAACTTTGACATTTAATTGCGAGAAAGTGCTCTTTAGGAGTTTTTCTGATGTTGGCAAGCTAATGAGGAAAAAGTTGGATTGCCAAGTTTCTAGTAATTATTGATAATTAAGGTATATGCTTTGAATAGCCTATTGAATTTGTGTATATTTAGATAATGTAAGATAATACAATGTTGTAATGAATAATTTTTTTTTCCCTTCTTAATAGAAGTTTGAATTAGAATCTCCCCATCACACTGAGAAAGTATATTGATAGATAGAAGCTCCTTATCAATAACAAGTGCCCAAGGTTATTTTATTAGACAATTCAAATATTTCATAAAAGATATATTAACATTTACTTTTACTCTATTTCAATTTTTAGGTGTTTGAAATTCTATGTTTTTTTTTAAGTTGAAATTCTTTGTTTGAATTTTTTTATTTTTATTTATTTTATTTTATTTTATTTTATTTTTTTCGCTCTGAGTCAGAAATTATAACCTGAGAACTTACCCCGACCTCCCAAGACAAGTTCTACCTACAACAAGTGTTGCGGTAATAATAACTTGAGGCTAACCTCCTAACCAATTGCGTTGCACCCAAAAAATTGGCTTAAAAAATTTGGAAGTTAAGATATGAGGTCTTAAACCACCAGACTTTTATCCAGTGCGCTAATTCTATGTTTACTATCATGAGGGGATATGACTATGTTCAAGGTATGATCCAAAATAATCTTCATTATATTGATTTGACATGAAAGTGGTTGTCAAATCAAAATATCATCAAATTAAAGTAATGTAGTTGGTGTTTGTTTGTGAAATAAATGGGTGTTATTAGTTGTGAAATAAAGTGATAATTTTATTCGTTAAGTGGTATCTGTTTAGTTGCTTTCTCAAATATTTTTTTGAATATAAGTTTTAATAAATTAAAAATAAATTTGATAAAATTAATTACTAAAGTAATTAGTATTTTATATTTTTTATTTTCTGTACCTAACTAATTTTTTTATTTAAAAAAAAAAAAAAAAAACACACATTCTAAAAACTTAACCAAACATATATTTCTATTGAGCTCTATCTAGTCTTTGCTAGCCAGGCTATCTAATCCAAACCACTTATATCACTCTTTTCCCATTATTTATTTATTTATTTTTACAGTATTAATTGCTTCAATTTTGCAATTAGTTTTAATGAGAGATAATGGGACCATTTACTTAATTGTTCTTTTTTGTATTGTCACATGTATTGTAGTGTCATACCTACCTACAAGTATGCAATATTATAGTTTGAAAATTATCAATTAGATCAACCAACTTGTGACCCACTTGAATATACTTTAAAGTGTTTGTTGTTGTGTCACTGAAGCAATGTTCATTTTGCTTGTCCTCTATGAATGCAAAAGAGGATTCCAGCTTGAAAGGCAAATGTATATGTAACTAAAAAAACAAAAATTGTGTAATAAAACTTATAAATTCAATACTATCACTATCTAAAAAATAAAATAAAATAAAATGATGTGGGTATTAATTTTTCAAAAAAATCTTAAAAGTCTTCTGTTTATATAATTTGAAAATATGGTCATAGACATTGCTTTGTGGCTGTCCCTTTGACATTGCTTTGCCTTGATTTTATTGTAATTTTTATCACAAACAAAACACATTAGTAAAAGACATCATCCAGTGGGTCAATTTTAAAATTAGACATTCCAAAATAATGCCAATTTTCTTCAATTTTAAATTTAAGTCATTGATTTAATACAATAAAAGTAACATGATAAAAAATATAAGGGTAAATTACAATAATCACTCAAGAGGTTTAGAAATAATACAATAAGCCTTATAAGTTTGATATAATTGTACCGACCTCCTTTTAATAAAGATACAGTTACTAGATCTAACGTAGATAGCGTAAAGATATAAAGATAAATAAAATAAAATATATATTTCAATATAAACGAAATGATAATATTATTTTTTCATCTATACAATTAATGAAATATTGATAAAAGGGGGTTAAATGTGATGTGAATTAAAATTTTAAGAGATCCTATTATGTCAAATTCGTAAGGTTCAATATATTTTATCTAAATTTTCAAAGATATTAGTGTAATTTATTCAAATAAAAAAATAAAGATAACAAACATCTAATCCTTATGTCAATCTCTCAATAAGTTGTGTAGTACCTTAGATTTGAAGATGAAAGAGCAAATTACCACTAAGTGGACTTCCTCAAAATTAATAGACATTTATAAAAATATTTAAAATTTTAATTATTAATAATTATAAAATTTATCGCTAATATATAATTAATTTTTAAAATATACAGTACACTAAATTATTGGGTGTGTTTGGTTTGTGTTTGTAGAGTAATTTTTGAGATAAAAAAGTACAAAAATTTGTTTGGTTTATCTTTTTCTAAATATTTTCTCTAAAATAATTTTGATTTTTTTTGTAGAGTAGTTTTTGAGAGAAAAAATATAAAAACTTGTTTGGTTTGTCTTTTTCTAAATATTCTCTCTAAAATAACTTTGGTTTTTTTGTAGAGTAGTTTTTGAGATAAAAAAGTACAAAAACTTGTTTGGTTTGCCTTTCTGTAGAATAGTTTTTGAGATAAAAGTACAAAAACTTGTTTGGTTTTTTTTTTTTGCAAACATGTTTCAAAAGTAATATTGGAAATTGGATAACCAAATACATTTCTGAGAGTTTTTTTGAGAAAATTTGTTTGGTTTGATTACTCTTAAAAAAGTGTTTGTAAAATATATTTCCAAAAAATTTCTCCCAAAATCAAACCAAATAAGGCAATTATCTTCCCAAGAAAAAACAGGTAGAGTACAACTCAAGTTATGCTAAAAAGGGAAATGCTAGAGAGCTCTAAATCTTCCTTTTAGTACTACAAATATTCAAAGGGTCTTGTCTCAAATAAAAGATAAAAAAGTTAAAGAATATAAGATACTTTTTACTAAATTTAATATACTTTTATTAAAATTAATATATTTTTTAATATTTTTACATATTTTTAAGATTAAACAATACTTAAAAAACACTGGTTAACATTTGTCATATTTCAAAACTATTTTTGATTTGAGACAAAAGTTTAAAAAAAAAACAAAAGAAAGAGGGTGCAAGTTGGTAAGGGGAAAAACTATTTAACACTCCTTAAGCACACATAGTTCAGGACTAATCATCATATATTATGTCTCTTTATATTTCTTAATTATCCGATACAAAATCATAAATCATACCTTCTCTACCAATCACAAGCACCACGTTATCGTTATCCAAAAACACCCAATAAGCACACATATTTCAGGACTAATCATCATATATTATGTCTCTTTATATTTCTTAATTATCCGATACAAAATCATAGATCATACATTCTCTACCAATAACAAGCACCACGTTATCGTTATCCAAAAACACCCAATAAGCACACATATTTCAGGACTAATCATCATATATTATGTCCCTTTATATTTCTTAATTATCCGATACAAAATCATAGATTATACCTTCTCTACCAATAACAAGCAGCACGTCATCGTTACCCAAAAAAACACCCAATAATCGCTTAGGGAGAGGACAACAATGTTATCAATTCAGAGGTGATTTGGAATGTTTAAGTGTACTTTTAGATTTTTTATAAAAAATGTGTAGAAAAGTAAAGAAAATTGATAAAAAATTAGAGAAAAGATGTTAATAGATGTTAGGAAAATGATTTTCCCCCCGAAATTTTCTTCCCCGAATCCCCCGACTACCCAAAACGACGTCGTTTTGGACAGTTTCCTTTTTTTTTTCTTTTTTTTTTCTTCCCTCTTTTATGTTGAAACGCAGAGAGGAAGAGGAAGAGAAAGAGGGAGAGGGAGAGAAAGAGAGAAAGAGAGAATGGAGAGAGAGAGAGGGTTGAGGCCGTCGCCGATCGCCGCTGCCTCCGCCTCTAGCCCAATTTTGTTTTTTTTTTTTTTTTTTTTGGATCTGAAATGGTTGATGATGAGGATGAATGGTTGATGCCCAGCCCGATTTTGTTTTTTTTTTGGATCTGAAATGAATGGTTGATGCCCAGCCTGATTTTGTTTTTTTTTTTGGGATCTGAAATGGTTGATGGTTGATGCCCAGCCCGATTTTCTTCTTCTTCTTCCTTCTCTTCTTTTTCTTCTTCTTCCTTCTTCTTTTTTGATTTTCTTCTTCTGAAAAAAAAAAAAAAAAAAATCAAAACGACGAAACGACGTCGTTTTGATTTCGGGGGCATTCGGGGAAAGACAGATTCGAGCTACATAGCATTACTATAGATGTTAATTGATATGACCCAAATAAGTATATGTATACAAAAAAAAAGAGTATACTTTTTTAGTGCATACTAAACACCTACTCAATCATTCAATCGGTGAAAATCTTCTTTCCAAATCCTAGATAGGGCCTTTAATTTTTTCACACATTACAATGCTCGTAGTGAATTTACATTGTCATTGTATCATTACTACAATTATATAGGTGACACAAAAGGGTCTACAAGATAAAACTTTCAATCATATTAGTTGTTTTTGTACAACTTTAGCAGTCAGATTACTACAATCATATAGTTGACACCAAAAGGGTCTACAAGATAAAACTTTCAATCATGTTAGTTGTTTTTGTACAACTTTAAAAGTCAGATGGTCAATTCTTATAAAAAATAATGCTTCATTATTTCTTTCTCATTATTAGGATTTTTTCTCTCTCTTTTTCTTTTTTTTTTTTTATAATAATTATTTGTTCATTCTCAATTAGGGAGTTTTTCTGCGTAGTTGTTAGTGTCGTTTCTTCTCTATTATGAAGTCTTTTTTGTATTATGTAACGGTCATTAATGTCATTTCTTCCTTTTATTTATGAAGTCTTTTTTTGTATTATGTAGTGGTCATTAGTGTCATTTCTTCCTTGTTATGTGAGTCTTTCTTGTATTATGTAGTGGTCGTTGGTGGTAGACTTCTAAGTTTGTATTATTAGACTTTCTTAAATGGTTTGTTGAGTTTGATGTAATTGTCTTTGATATTTGTAAAAATATAATATTCTTCTATTGAGTAAACTACATTAATCACTCTAGAAGTTACAATATCTTCACAAATTTGGCATAATTACACTAACTTTTATTTTAGTATGTTTAAAATGCCTAGAACTAATACAAATTGTAGGTAGACAAAGAGATAATCAAGGACAAAATATGTATTTTAGTATAAAATACATGATAAAATTATTTTTCAATCAATAAAACTAATAAATAAAAAAATGAAACGATGCAAAGTGGTATGTATAATAAAATATTAAAGGGGTATAGTGCAATTATGTTAAATTTCATAAGTTTGATATATATATTTCAAATTGTAAGTTAAGATAGTTTAATTTACTCTTTTATTTTTTACCGTCGATAGTATGTGTACGGGAAAGAAATAAACCTTCTCGTATAATCCTGTTGATCAAGTCTGCGTTCCTCTGTACGACGTCGCTTTATCACTTGAAAATACAAACGTGAGCTAGCCGGCGGGTTTGTGCCGGAAACCTCTCCGGTGCCGGAAACCTCTCCGGTGCCTCAGTCAGTAAACTTGACAAATAGACAAAAACTCTGTATATTCAGAAAACAAAGTTGTGTTACCTCTCCATAGGTGATGTTTGTGAGCTTTTATAGGTTTTGCGTTGCACAATCCTAGTAGGACTTTTACTCCTTCATGCAGAGTCCTCCTAGGATTTATACTCCTGAAGAATAATGCTTATCCTTCAACACCCCCCTCACTGCTTAAACCAAGTGAGATGGTTTTACCATGACCGGACTACCATATGACCGAAATAACATTAAAGTGACCGATCTAACTGTTAGTTCGGCTCTTCCTTGCTTTTCTCCTACCTCGGCTTCATATGCCAAGACCGAGCTATCCATAGAAGAGTCTAAGCTGAACTAACCCAACACCAAGTCCTGAAGAGGACTCAGTATAGCTCGGTTTCATACGCTATGACCGAACTAAATGTGGCGACCGAACTATCCGTTGCTCTCTCCTGAACCGGGCTAGAACTAATGCCTTCCTCGGACCGGACTAATATCTGGGCTCGAAACCGGGCTAACTTTAAGTCCCTTCAGGGCCGAAATAACTCATGGCCTTTTTACTCAGCCCTTCGCACTGAGACCCATAACGGCCCAGCTCGGCCTAATTTGCATATAAATTACCCTCTCAGTATGAGAATAGAAAAGAAAAATTAGATCGCGTAATAGTAAGAGTGAATCCAAACATTATTCCTGAAATGTATTACAAACATCAGGCCTGAAATCTGGTAATTTAAAGTTAGGTAAAATTATAGCACTAGCTGTCACCTAACTATTAAATGAGTAGAATTTCTTGTAGTACTATGGATTCAATTCATCTTCATCCTAGCTATGTTATGTTTTTATCCCTTATATGTGCATATAACTTTTTATTATTTGAAACTAAACATAATTCTATTGTAATTTATGAATTAAAATATACAGTTAAGCCTGTTAATTATTCGAGTGAAAATGTTAAAATACTTCTATAAATAAGAAATCTCATTGTACAAATCCACAGATATTTTAAACATTTTTTAAAGGTAAAATTCACTTAAATTTCTTATACTAACAGCTGAAAATGAGCACAGAGACAAGAAAGAGATTGCAAGAAAGATTTTTTATTTTTTATTTTGAAAGATGAATATATGATAAAACATATAAAAATATTGTTGCGATCATTCGTACCGTTGATAGAGCACAAGAAATATAGGCCAAATCTCTAAAATACAATAAAAAAAATTAATATATTCTAATCATTGAATTATATAAAAATTTTAAAATATAATTTAATTAATAAAAGTACATACGAACAGACAAATGATAGCTACTGTGTAGATTAAAAATAAATACGTAACAAAATATGTTTTAAAAAACTTGTTAAAAATATTCAAGCCCCATACAACAAGCAAACAACAAATGCATAACAAATGAATTTCCTACCAGAATTGACTCACAATTATTAAAGAAAATAAAATAGTTTTTGTCTTGGTATTGTTTTTGTTAGAAGGAATCAGACCAGCCCCATGTCGTGAGGTTAGGGGGCAAATTGGACCACCGACTTTCTTTCTCCTTCCATCAACAATAAATTATAAATTAGACACTCACCAACATAAACGAGTTGCATTTCACAAATTTTAATTTTAATTTAAATTTGAGAAAAATTATAAGATTTGTAGGATTTATCATAAGTCTCATTTTAATGATTTATATTGTTGATTTTGTAAGATTTTTAATATGTATATTATCTATAGAAAAAATTAGATCGATTTGATAATCGTAACATTTTTATTTTATCGCTGTTGTTTTTGAAAAAATGAATGACAAATATATTTTTGAAAATAGACTATTTATTTTGTTACAGACAAACATGATAAAATTAAATAATTAAGATTACCAGATCAATCTAATTTTTTTTAATAAATGATATCACGGAGAGTTTTACAAAATTAATTGTTTAAATTATCGAAACAAAACCTATAATAAACACCATAAGCTGTTCAAGTTTTCATATATTTAGATTTGAACTAATATTTTAGTAAATTAGTGTTATGTGTTTTGGTTCCATCCAAAGCTCCAAAGCTGAGAGGAGCCACAAGATTCGGACATTTGGCAACAATTTATAATTTTTTCTAGGGTTTTTATTATTATTTTTATCTTTTGTGTCTCCCTCTCTATATATATTTAAATAAGATCAATTTTAATTAATTTTTATGGGTTGGTAATAAAAAAAATTTAAAATTTTGGTAGTATCTAAAGAATTTCAAAGAAAGAAACCAAAACAAGACGAAAAAAATATTCTTAGATCTAAATCTTTCCGTCAATATGAGCTTTTTAAGGAAGATCAACCTATTATTGGTAGAGTAATTTTTATCCGTTGAGTGACGGTCCTTTTACTTAGCACCATCAAATCACTAAAATAATATTTAGCTTATTAGAATGAATGTGAATTGGAAAGATTGGCCATTGCTTATATAATTCTATTTTCACACATGCTTTTACTCCCAGTTTACATATTTAATGAATAATTTTTTTATATAATTTTATCACTAAACAAAATAACTAATATCAATATCAATACATACATCAAACCTTAAAACTAGGTTTTCTTGATACACATATTTTATATGAAAATTCTCAATACACATTTAAAAAAAATCCAAAAATCAGACCTACCTCTTTCATTGTTACCATTCTAAATTAGGGGACGAAAAGGTGAGTTAAATTTGTATTTTTTTTTAGTGAATATTTTTAATATTTTAATTATTATTTTATATTTTTTAGATTTATTTAATTTAGATATACTTAAAAAGCATACAAAATACAAAAATTTAGTACATGTGTTTTTTTGGGTTTGGTTGTATTATTTTTTTTTCTAGTTTTTTTGCAAATAATTTACTTTTTAAATGTATCTAAATTAAGTGGATCTAAAAAATAAAAGGTTGATTAAAATATTTAAAAAGTTTACTAAAAACAAAGGAATAATATTTTAAAAACTTAAAACGAAACAGAGCATTAGTTTTTGTAGAATAATAGTAAAACAATAACAAAAAAAATATTGATTTAAAAAAAAATTGCATACCTTAGTGAATATGGTCGGAGTACTGCCAGAGAGTGTTGAAAAATGTCGTATGTGTAAGACATGGTTTATGTTTAGGGGTGTGGTGTAAGTTTATGTTTTGTATGGTGTGTGTACATAATGTGTTGGGGTTTTTGTGTTAATGTGTGCACATATTATATGTTATGGGCAAATTTAAAACATTTTGTGTGTGAAATGAATAAAACAAAAGGTAAATAAATTCATTAAGTATGTGCACTAAGAAATATGTGCACAGAGATTAAATGGTGTATGGAAAAAGAATTACCCCATTCCTTACTTTCCTTATGGTATGCACATTCTCTTACAACGACAAATGATTATTCCATCTACAATGCAATTTTCATAACTTTTTTTTTAGTGAACCAAATGTGCGAATGGACATTCTGATAAAATATGATAATTACATTCTAACTCATTCTAATGAACCAAATATAAGTGTGAGACCCCAAAAATCCTCTCACACATGGATTGTTTATGAGATCCAATGAAGAGATGAGTTTGGCTTATAATATGCAAAAATAAATATGGTTGATGCCATCCAACCGAGGTTGCCAGCCGGGGATACTCCGATGGTAAAGTTAGTTCTCATTTATGAAAGGCCAAGTTTGGGAAGACTAAATAAGTGCACTTTTTTACTTTTATTGTATTATGTGTAGAAAAAGTAGAGAGGAGATATTGATTGATGTGACCCAAAAAAGATAAAAAGATGAAATAAGTACACTTATTTTGTTTAGCCAAACTTGACAATAAAATGAAATGTAGAGTGTGTGGGAATTAGGCATACCTCTCTTCTTAGGGATGCTTTCCTTTTATTGAGGTGAATGAGCTTGCCATAGACACTTGCTTGATAGGTTTCTTTACTTGGGTTAGGCCTATTATTAGGACTTGTCGGGTTAACCCAATAAATTGGGATTTTTTGGGTCACCACAATAAGTATAAGAATAATTATTTAATAGTTTTGCAATAACATGCTGTGATTGTTTAGAGTCTTACTTGAACCTGCTATAAACAAATGACATAACAAAAAATTTTATGAGTGAAACGATGAATGACATACATAATGTACTTTGACGGTCCATATTTGTGGGATAACATATGTAATACCACAAAATTAGGGTTGGTATTGTGCCTCATGGCACAACACCCATGTTGTGAGGCCCCATCGAGGTGTGTTCTGAACTTTTTTCGATAATGTGAACCGTTTATATTATAGGGTTTGTCAAACATATTATTAAAAAAAAAAAATCAGGTTAATTGGACATACGTATCCCCATGACCAACCTTAATTATTTTTTAAAAAATTATCAAAATTATACCAACCGTTTATTTATTTAAAACAAATGTGATCTTATTATGGGGTTACAAATGTCCAATTGATTTGATTTTTTATCATATATAATATATTCGACGAATCTTATAATATGAACGGTACGAATGATAAAAATAGACTCGGGATGTACCCGACGAACTTTAGAACATGCACCCCATGTCCGTAATACCACATAGCACTTTAAGATTTCGTAACAACTTTCCTAAATTATGTGAGAATTACAATTAAAAATGAAATTCCCTGTCCAATAGCATATATTTTTATTTTTATTATGAATTTTTTTTCTTCCAAACATTGAATTTAACCCATCATTTGGATCAAGCTGTTGGGATTGGGTTTTAGATTCCATAGTGTCAAGAAGGAACAAATATGAAAGAATAAAAGAAGGAATTGAAGATGATTACCCGTGATTAAATTTTGAAAAAAATGATAAAATAATCTTTTTAAATATTGCTCGCCTTACATTATGTCAGCTCTCTAGCTACATTTTTATAGGCTTATCTGTTAAAATTAATGTGTGTAATGAATGCTCTATTAAACTTAAATTATTTTTGCTGTTGGTAATGTAGTAAAATGTGATTGGTTGAGAAGTTAGCTTAATGGAACTAGTTAATGGAAGAGAAATGGTACACAAATGTAATTTTAATAGAAAATATTCATCCAAAATGATCTGATTTTAGTATTTTTAAAATATGAACTACATTATTGAGTGCTTTATTTAAAATGAAATGGTTACAAAATAATGCATCATTCTGTATGACAAATTTAACTAAAACTCCATATAATATTTCATAATTTCAAAAAATAAAAATAAAAATCTTGCTAACGAATGCCCCACCCTAAAGTATAGAAAAAAGAAAACAAAAAATACAAAACACTTTTTACTATTTTTGAAACATTTTTCATCAATTTAAAACTTTTTAACCTTTTATTTATTGTTAAACCATTTATCATCTCAATCCTGATATTAACTAGTATTCCAATGGCACTTGTTAGCATTTTTTATTTTGTTAAAAATTGACACTGCAAGATCATTATGAATGACATTTTTAACATTATCTTTTAAAAACAACATTGCCGCATCATTATGAATAAGTTCTATGTATAAAAATTGAGCTTGTTTACCATTTTTTTCTTTCACAATGTTTGAATAAAAAACCAAATATTATTATAGAGGTGAGAATTTCTAAAATGACACCAACAATATACAAAATTAACGGATTAAGATAGGTTAGTTTTAAACACGAATCCATCTAAAAATAAATTACGCAAGTGACAAACCCGTAACATGAAATTGACACAAATAACTCATTCAAAGAAAAAATATTACACGTTTTAATGTTATTTATATTAAGGGAAGATTATCTATGTAAAAAATTAGTTTAATCAGATATAAATTAATGAACAAACAAATTAAATTTAAACTCATAGTTGTTGTTTATTTTTAAAAAATAAAATATAATTTGTTCATATATTTAGTGATAATCGATCAATTTGACTACTCATTTTTATTGCTAAACCTATTATGAGATGAGCGGTTAATCGGTATGGGACCCACTAAATTGGGTATGAAAAAAGGACCCAAAAAAAAAAAAAATGGATTTTATCAAAACCTTTTCGTAAAATTTTTTAATATATTAAGGATAAGTACAAAAAAATTTATTGAAAAGTTCAGTGCACACACCAATATTATCGAAATATCCTTAGTGATTAATTTAATATTTTAAACTTTAAAATGATGTAACTTTTTATCTTAATGTTAGTTTTTAATAAAATTAGTATTTTTAGAATCCTGTCATCAAGATTTAAAAAAAAAATCTAGGTTGATTATGAAATTCTTAAAAAAAAAAATATCATTATAATTGATTTAAATAGTAAAATTTTAATAGTAAACGCTGTTTCACAATAAAATTATATTGTTGACTTTAGTCTCAACGGGAAAAAAATACATTTTTTTTATAAAGAATTTTATAAGCAAAATGGATCTTATTTAATAGATCTTGACGAGAAAATTTTAAAATTACTAATTTTATTAAAACTAATAGATAGATAAAAAGTTATATTATTTTAAAATTTAAAATTATAAAATTAATTACTAAAGATATGATTGTCTATAAAATAATAGAAATAAATTTGTTTGTTCTCGACGAAAAAGGTGTTTCTTCTCCAAGAGATTTACAAATTAAAAAAGTTTAGATTGTCTTTTTTATTTGGGTAAATTATAAATACATTTTTAAGATTTGCTTAAAATATAAATTATCTCTTATAGTTTAGAAAATTATAAATACTTCTTTGTCAAAAATTTTTATTTAACAGAATTAATTAAAAAAGGAAAATTTCTAACTGTTTACCTATACAATAATAAAATTATCTAAATTATTAATTGAAATAAAATTTTAACATTATTAAAAACTATTAATTAACTTGATGATTTATTAACAAAATGACATATTTGTTATGAAATTAGAAACCTTAGAAGACATAATGTAATTTCTAAAATCACAAGAATAATTTATAATTTAAGTAACTTTAGGAGATGTGTTTATAATTTATTCTTTTTATTTTAAAGGGGACCAATGAGAGACTTTTAGTCAAATATTTTTTTTTTATAACAAAAATACTATAAATTTAGGCCTCGTTTGGCAAGTGATTTTTTTAGCCAAAAAGTCAAAAAATCACTAAAAAAATCAAAAAGCCAACAATCCATACTAAAAAGTCAAAAATTTATTTTTCTCTCTACTTTTTGCACATTTTTTTTGAAAAAAAGATAAAAAATCATTCCAAATATATTAATTTTTTTACATCATATTTTAACTAAAAAATTATTAAAAAAATCTGTCCTCAAACGAGGCGTTAAAATTTTTTACTGAATAAATAACTCACGGGATTACAGGCATTCCCATTTGGCATTTGCATAACCAACAGGCGTTCAGTCCGTGCGCAATAGGGTCAACTACTCTTAACCACACACTATCATTTTGTACCTAATCAGGTTCTTTACTTTGCTCCAAAAGTATGGGTATTTTCGTAATTTTACATTCCAAATCAAATCACCGCTATGATCCACCAGAAGCTGTTGCTCTTTTGTCGTTTCGTCCTTTTGACTTCAATTCCCTAAATTACTCCTCGTGCTTTGTCACTTTTTTTAATCTCTTCTAAAAAAAAATAAAATTAATTAGTACATAAATTTTTTTTAACCATCGACAAATATTATTTTATCTGTTATTTACATTTTTAATTCCTTAGACCAACTCCTAAAAGAATATAGTTCTATAATTTTTATAATGAAATGATTAATATGTAAGAGTTCGTAAATAAAAAAAATAAAATGATATCTTTATTCGTAATAATTATGAGATAACGTAAACTATTAACATGTTCTAATAGTTAGATTTAAATTTGATAAAATTTTATTAAAAATAAATTTTAGTAAAATCGTAATTAAAAATAATTTTTTATAATAATTTTTTGTATATATTACTAAAAGTGACTTTTTTGTCATAATTTTTATAAATTCTTACTAAAACTTATAATTAATAATATTTTTTTGTGACGAATTTTTTAAATTGTTGCTAAAATTTGAAAATTAATAACTTTTTTTTGACAATTTTTTTAAATTATCACTAAAATTTATAACTAATGATATTTTTTTGTGATAAAATTTTTAAACAGTCGTTCAACCAGTCGAATAATAGATCCAATTAGACTCCCCTATGGGGGTGTTGATGTAATTAATCTGAAAAAACAAATTTGAATAAAAAAAGAAAAAGAAAAAAACAAAACAAACAAACCAACGAGAGAACAATCTCAGCACTACTTTCACTCTACTCCAGTCGGTATCCAAGGAGGGAGATAACTCTCTCTCTCTCTCTCTCTCTCTCTAGCACTCTGTTCATGGTCTCTCTTTCTCTCTCTCTCTAAAAGTCTCTCCAAAAGTCAGTTACATATGACCTCTGGATTTGCTCTCTCAAAGCAAAACCTAACTAAATTTTCGAATCAAAGTTATTGAGTGAGTTTAGTTTGATTAATTTTTCGTTGTGTTTGTTATGATTCGCTTGTATTCTTCGGAGATCAAGTACTAATGTTGAAGAAATCAAACTTAATTTGATCGGCATTTCTTCAACAATGAAGTCTAGTACTCGTCTCGACTCTGCCATTTTTGAGGAAGATCAACCTATCATTCCTAGAGTAATTTTTATCCGTTGAACGACGGTCTTTTTCCGTAGCACCATCAGATCACTAATGCTGTCTTTGGTTGAAAGATTTGAGAAGGGGTTTGGAAAGGAAAAGAGAAAAGGTAGGTGAAATGAGAATAAAATATACTTATATTTCACCTAAGTTCACACAATTTTTCCCTTTCCATTTCCAAATCCCTCCTCAAATCCTCTAACCAAACACAAATATTTAGTTTGCTAGAATGAATATGAATTGGAAAGATTGGCTATTATTTTCACACATCCTTAGTGCATTAATGAATAAATTTTTTTTTTACAATTTTACCGCTTAACAAAATAACTAATATGGCTATCAATACATACATCAAACCTTAAAACTAGATTTTCTTAATACACATATTTTATATGAAAATTCTCAATACACATTTAAAAAAATAAAAATAAAAGATCAGACCTACTCGTCCTTTGTTACCATTATCATTATAAATTAGGCGACGAAAAGATGAGTTTATATATTTTTTTAGTGAATATTTTTAATATTTTAATTATTATTTTACATTTTTTAGATTTATTTAATTTAAATACACTTAAAAAGCATACAAAATACAAAAATTTAGTACATTTTTTTTTGGGTTTGGTTGTATTATTTTTTTCTAGTTTTTTTTTTTGGCAAATAATTTACTTTTTAAATGTATCTAAATTAAGTAGATCTAAAAAGTAAAAGATTGATTAAAATATTTAAAAAGTTTACTAAAAACAAAGGAATAATATTTTAAAATTAAAAAATATATGTATTTTAAAAACTCAAAACGAAACAGAGCATTAGTTTTTGTAGAATAATAGTAAAACAATAACAAAAAAATTATTGATTTTAAAAAATGGCAAACCCATATCGTCACAGTACTGCCAAAGAGTGTTGAAATATGTCGTGTGTGTAGGACATGGTTTAGGTTTAGGTTTAGGTTTAGGTTTAGGGGTGTGGTGTAAGTTTATATTTTGTGTGGTGTGTGTGCATAATGTGTTGGGGGGGTTTTTGTGTTGATGTGTGCACAAATTATATGTTATGGGCAAATTTGGAACATTTTGTATGTAGAATGAGTAAAACAAAAAGTAAACAAATTTATTAAAAGTGTGTGCACTAAGAAAGATATGTACAGAGATTAAATGGTGTATGGAAATACAATTACTCCATTACTTACTTTCCTTATAGAATGCACATTCTCTTACAACGATAAATGATTATTCCATCCACAATGCAATTTTCGTAACTTTTTTTTAGTGAACCAGACGTGCGAATGGACATTCTGATAAAATATGATCATTACATTCTAACTCATTCTAATGAACCAAATATAAGTATGAGACCCCCAAAAATCCTCTCAGATGGGTTGTTTAAGAGATCTAACCAAGAGATGAGTTTGGCTTATAATCTGTAAAAATAAATATGGTTGATGCACCCAACCAGGATTATCGGCCAGGGACACTTCGAGGGTAAAGTTAGTTCTCATTTATGAAAGAGAGACCAAATAAAATGAAATGTATAGTGTGCGGTGTAAGGTGGGAATTAGGTACCTCTCTTCTTAGCGATGTTTTCCTTTTATAGAGGTGAATGAGCTTGCCTAGACACTTGCTCGATGAGTTTCTTTACTTAGGTTGGGCTTATTGTCAGGACTTGTTTGGGTTAACCCCAATAAATTGAGATTTTTTGGATTACCACAATAAGTATAAGGATAATTATTCAATAATTCTGCAATAACATGCTGTGATTATTTAGTAGTCTTATTTGAACTTGCTATAAACAAATGACATAACGAAAAATTTTATGAGTGAAACAATGAATGACATACATAATGTGCGTTGAGGGTCCATATTTGTAGGATAACATATGTAATACCACAGAATTGGGGTATTGTGCCTTGTGGCACAACACCCATATTGTGAGGCCCCATTGAGTGCGTCTCGAATCTGTTTTCGATAATTTAAACCGTTCATATTGTAATGTTTGTCGAGCATATTATTCATAAAAAAAAATTCAAATTAATTGGACATACATATCCCCATGACCACCCTTAATTATTTTTAAAAAAATTATCAAAATTATACCAACTATTTATTTTTATTCAAAACAAATGTGATCTTATTATGGGGTTACAAATGTCCAATTAATCTGATTTTTTATTATATATGATATATTCGACAAATCTTATAATATAAACAGTACGAATAATGAAAATAGACTTGAGATGTACCTTGACGAACTTTACAACATGCACCGCAAGTCCGTAATACCACTTAGCACTTTAAGATTTCGTAATAAGTTTCTTAAATTATATGAGAATTACAATTAAAAACGAAATTCCCGGTCCAATAGCATTTATTTTTATTTTTATTATGAATTTTTTTTCTTCCAAACATTGAATTTAATCAATCATTTGGAACAAGCTGTTGGGATTGGGTTTTAGATTCCATAGTGTCAAGAAGGAACAAATATGAAAGAATACAAAAAGGAATTGAAGATGATTACTCGTGATTAAATTTGAAAAAAAATGATAAAAATCTTTTTAAATATTTCTCACCTTACATTATGTCAGCTCTCTAGCTACATTTTTATCCGTTAAAATTAATGTGTGTAATGAATGCTCTATTAAACTTAAATTATTTTTGCTGTTGGTAATGTGGTAAAATGTGATTGGTTGAGAAGTTAGCTTAATGGAACTAGTTAATGGAAGAGAAATGGTACACAAATGTAATTTTAATAGAAAATATTCAAAATGATGTGATTTTAGTATTTTTAAAATATGAACTACATTATTGAGTGTTTTATTTAAAATGAAATGGTTATAAAATAATGCATCATTCTGTATGAGAAATTTAACTAAAACTCCATATAATATTTCATAATTTCAAAAATAAAAAAATAAAAAAATCTTGCTAATGAGTGCTCCACCCTTGTCACGCCCTGAAGAATTACACGATATAGACTCAACATCCTCTAATTACATAATCTTGTTTCTAAAACGATAACTTCCATTTGCATAATATATACGAAAAATAAAGCGTCAACATTCACATTATCAACGAATCTCCAACATCTGTATTCATCAAACTCTAGAGTTTTACAAAAAATATTTCACATGCGATTATACACTCAGTATTCCTAGAATATGAATCTATAGTACGTGTCACTATAAGTTGGGTACAATTCAATACCCTCAAGGGCTACAATTTCTAAAGCTTATGCCCGGTTACACAAAATAATGATTGTTAAACCCATACACGTAAACCCTTGACTTGTCAAAAATAATTACAACCAAAAGAAAAGAACCTTGTACTCTAAAAAATATGCATTCCTCGCTTTTAACTTGGCGGGATCACCACATTTTTCCATAAACAAAATCACATAGGGTGAGCACAAAGCTTAGAAGAAAAATCTTAACAAAGTATATACATTTCATATAATATCCTGAGATGACTGCATATGCCATGCTCAAAAACATATATCTCTATCTTTTGAAACTTTTGTGCACAATACAATTTGAAGATACAACAATTCAATAATTTCAATGTAGTTTAAGATATGGTAAATACGACTTAGGTAATCTTTAGATTGGTGTTTGCAAGTAGGCATAATAAGCACTATTAATCCCCACTTTACCGGTTGCTAACCGGAAGGCATGTGGTGCCCCCTCTATGCGTGTTTTCAGTCTTTTATCATGGACACTGAAGCCAACTTAACCAATACCAACTATACCCCCTATACGGACTTACCAATGTATTTATCGCGAAACAAATCAAAGTGATCTTGTTTCACAACACAATTTCCTTTCTCAAAGCAATACTTTTTCAATGCAAGATTTAAAATTAATTGCCACGATGATAAAATGGAATAGCGATGCAAAATGTACAATGCATTAATATAGTCTATTTTCAATTCCACCACACAATTCTCCATTGTGATCAAATTCCCACACCTCTCATCAATGTGGCATCATAATACACTTACAAGAGATAAAACAATACAATATCAACCTTCATGTATTTTTCATATATTAATCATCATTTTTAGCATTTGGTCTTTCTAAAACCATAACAATAAGCTATTCCTCAAGCGTCCCAAATCAACAATTTCTCATTTCCTCATGAAATTTCCTCATTTGATGCAACTACAGAAATTTCCTCCATCATTTACTCACATTACAAATTATCAAGCATAAATTTTATAATATCTCAACCTTTTTCCAAAATCCCAAAATTCTAGGGTTTTCACCAAAACTAGATTTTTGTTCTTTTTTGAAAGACTTTTCCAAAACAACACCCACACTTTAGAACATAACTCATATTCTTAAAAGCTTTGGTAAAATAAAGAAAATTCACTCTTAATATCATCTAGGGTTCATCGACCAAAAATCATAGTTCAAACATGTAAGAAATACTTCAAACAAGCATAATCTTGCGAAAACATATATATAACTCTAAAATTGTCTCTACCTCAAGCTTGGAAGAGGAAGGAGATGAAAACCCTAAAGCTCAACGTTGATAAAAACTCGATTCAATCGATGTAAACGTAATCCTCGTCACCCTCTTCGATTTGATGTAAAAATCCTCTCAAACTCTTAAAGATTTGAGCTAAATCTTAGAGAGAAGTTTGGATTTGGGTGTATTTGTAAAGAGAGGGGAATTCCAATCTGCATGAGCGGATTCTGATGCCTTCACGAGCGGTTTGCTCCAGAGAGGAACCCAGAAAATTTTCCAAAATCCGCTTGAGCGGTTTACAGAATCCATACGAGCAGTTTTCTACCTAGAAAACCCAAAAATCCCTGTGAGAATCCGCTTGAGTGGTTGCCAAATCTGCACGAATGGTTTTGCCCAAAGACTCAGAAATTGATTTTTGTACTCCGACACTAGTTCCAATGCCCAAAATCCAGAACTTTTAACTCAAAAAAGTTAAGAGAGATTAAGTAAGAGTAGAAAAGAAATCTCAACGATCCAATGCGATAAACAAAATGCCAAAAGTAATGCACACAAACTTACTACTCAATACTAGTCAAGTCCAATACCCGGGATATCACAACACTAAAGTATAGAGAAGAGAAAACAAAAAATACAAAACACTTTTTACTATTTTTGAAACATTTTTAACCTTTTATTTATTGTTAAACCATTTATCATCTCTGATATTAACTAGTATTCCGATGGCGCTTGTTAGCATTTTTTATTTTGTTAAAAATTGACACTGCTAGATCATTGTGAATGACATTTTTAACATTATGTTTCAAAAATAATACTGTCGTATCATTAGTTCTATGTATAAAAACTGAGCTTGTTTACCAATTTTCTCTTTAACAATGTTTGAATAAAAAACCAAATATTATTATAGAGGTGAGAATTTCTAAAATGACACCAACAATATACAAAATTAACAGATTAGGATTGGTTAATTTTAAACATGAATCCAATTATGACACTACAAAATTACACTAAATTGGTTAATTTTAAACACGAATCCAATTATGACACAACAAAATTACACTAAAAATAAATTAGGCAAGTGTCAAACCGATAACCTGAAGTTGACACAAATAACTCATTTAAAGAAAAAATATTACACATTTTAATGTTATTTATATTAAGGGAAGATTATCTATGCAAAAAATCAGTTTAATCATATATAAATTAATGAACAAACAATTTAAATTTAAACTCATTGTTACTGTTTATTTTTAAAAAATAAAATATAATTTGTTCATATGTCTAGTGATGGTCGATCAATTTGACAACTCATTTTTATTGCTAAGCTTATGAGATGAACTGTTAATCGGTATGGGACTCACTAAATTGGGTATGAAAAAAGAACAAAAAAATGGAGATTTGGTCAAAACCCCTTCATAATAAAATTTTAATATGTTAAGGATAAGTACAAAAAAATTTCATTGAAAAGTTCAGCACACACACTAATATTATCAAAATATCCTTAGTGACTAACTCAATATTTTAAACTTTAAAATAATATAACTTTTTATCTAAATGTCAATTTTTAATAAAATTAATATTTTTAGAATCTTGTCATCAAGATCTATAAAACAAGATTTAGGTTGATTATGAAATTCTTTGAAAAAAAATTATTGTCGTAATTGACTTAAACAATAAAATTTTACTAGTAAATGCTATTTTACAATAAAATTTTATTGTTGACGTTAGTTTCAATGGGAAAAAATATTACATTTTTTTATAAAGAATTTTATAGGCAAAATAGATCTTATTTAATAGATCTTGACGAGAGAATTCTAAAATTATCAATTTTAATAAAACTAATATATTGGTAAAAAGTTATATTAATTTAAAATTTAAAAATATAAAAGTAATTACTAAAGATATGATTGTTTATAAAATAATAGAAATAAATTTATTTGTTGGAAAGAGGTGTTTCTTCTCTAAGAGACTTGCAAATTTAAAAAAATTAGATTGTCCTTTTTATTTTAAAAGGGACCAATGAGAGACTTTTAATCAAATATTAAAAAAAAAAGAGAAAAGAAAAGAAAAGAAAAGGGGATTCCTAAGGAGGGTCCTGTTATGGGTGGACTTCCCAGTCCTAGTTTCCACCTTTCACTTACACTTTTTGTGTAAGTGGCACATGGTGTGCAACCTTAAGGGTTGCACACTTAAGAAAAGTCTTGGGAGTACCATTTGGCATTTGCATAACCAACAGGCATTTCAGTCCGTGCGAAATCAGCAATGCTAGGGGGCATAAATTCTGTGGCTCGAATGGTTCGAAACTGTCAAAACGATATCATTTTGGGTACAAAATAAGCCAAAACAATATCGTTTTGACAATTTCAAACCATTTAAGTTATAGAAATTGTGGCAATCAAACATTTTTCGTGCGAAATTAGCGTCAACTACTCTTAACCACACACTATCATTTTTTGCCAAAAGGTTCTTTACTTCGGTCAAAAAATATGGGTATTTTCGTAATTTTAAATACCAAATCACCGCTATGATCCACTCGAATCTGTTGCTCTTTTGTCGTTTCGTCGTTTTGGCTTCAATTTCCCAAATTACTCTCCTTTTTTATTTTTTTAATCCAATAATATTATATGTATTAATATATTAATAGATGATGTGATATAATTTAAATTTTTTTAAATATTTATAATTTATATAATATGTGAGATCAATAATAATGATATAATACTAATTAATACACTAATCCATATATTGGTCCTGTTTGGTAGAGCTGTGGGAAAGTGCTTATAGCTTATGCCTAAACAGCTTATAGCTTATAACTATGAACATAAGCTGATTTCTGACTTATAAATTAAGCATTTCCTGCCCCACTCAAAGAATAAGCTGATTTCTGACTTCCAAAAAACTATAAGCTATAAGCTATAAGCTAAACCAAACACATCAAAATAGCTTAAATTAAGCTGAAAGCTGAAATAAGCAGCTTTTAAGCTGCACCAAACATGGCTATTAATTAGTATATATGTACTTCTATTTTTAATCTTTTCTAAGAAAATAATTTTTTTTTAGCCATCAACAAATATTATTTTATTTGTTATTTACATTTTTAATTCCTTAGACCGACTCCTAAAAGAATATATTTATATAATTTTTATAATGAAATGATTAATATGTGAGAGTTTTTAAATAAAAAAATAAAATAAAATGATATTTCGTAATAGTTATAGAATGACATAAACTAGTAATTTTCATAAAATTTTATTGAAAATAAATATTAATAAAATTGTTGTTAAAAATAATGTTTATATATATTGTTAAAAGTAACTTTTTTGTTACAATTTTTATAAATTTTTACTAAAATTTATAATTAATAATTTTTTTTTTTTGTGACAAATTTTTTAAACTATCATTAAAATTTAAAAAGTAGTGATTTTTTTGATAATTTTTCTAAACTGTCACTAAAAACTTCAAATTAGTGATATTTTTTGTGACAAAATTTTTAAACTGTCATTAAAAATTAAAAATTAATAATATTTGATAAAAAATATCATTAATAATCATAACAGCATTGGAATAATAAATCCAAGGGTAAATTACAAATACACTTCTTGAGATTTGATTAAAATACGAATCGTCTATTGTGGTTTTAAAAATTAGATTCTACCCTCTGAGATTTCTAATTTAATAACAAATCGTCCATTTTATTAATAAATTATCAAGTCAATTAACAGTTTTTAATAATGTTAAAAATATGTTTCAATTAATAATTTAAGTAATTTTATTATTGTATATGAGAGTAATTATAATTTTATTTTTTAGTTAATTCTATTAAATAAATTTTTTTAATAAAAAATATTTATAATTTTTTAAATTAAACAATTTATATTTTAAACATTATCAAGGATGTGTTTGTAATTTATCCTAAATCCAATTAGGACTCCCTTATGGGGTGTTGATGTAATTAATTTGACCCAAAAAAAACAAAAAACACGAGAGAACAATCTCAGCACTACTGTCACTCTATCTCCAGTTGGTATCCAAGGAAGGAGATAACACGCATTCTCTCTCTCTCTCTCTCTCTCTCTCTCACTCTGTTCATGGTGTCTCTTTCTTTCTCTCTCTAAAAGTCTCTCCAAAAGTCTGTTATATATGATCTCTGGATTTGCTTTCTCAAAGCAAAACCTAGCTAAATTTTCGAATCAAAGTTATTGAGTGAGTTTAGTTTGATTAATTTGTCGTTGTGTTTGTTATGATTCGCTTGTCTTCTTCGGAGATCAAGTACTAGTGTTGAAGAAATCAAACTTAATCTGATCGGCATTTCTTCAACAATGAAGTCTAGTACTCGTCTCGACTCTGCCATTTTTCAGCTCACGCCTACTCGAACCAGGTAATTTCTCCCCAATGTTCTTCACTGCTTCATGACTAACTCACTTTTTTTATTTTTTGCCAAAGATCCGATTCGTGGTGTACGTTGATTTCTGAAATTTGAAGCCATGCAATAAAATTTTGTTTCAAACGTATTGATTTAGTACATTGACTTATATGATATCACATATAAACCTTCTCAAGCAATGGGTTAATTTTTTTTTTGAGTGATTGTATTTTGGAGTTTTATTGTAAAAAAGGAAAGAATTTGGATTGATTTTGTGGTAACTAATACAATTATTGGACTTTATGATGGAAAAGGAAATGGTGAACATTCTGTCTGGTGCAGAATTTGCTATTCAATTTTTAACTGGGATTTGACTGCTTTGTCTGTGATCGGATATTGCTGCGCGTCATGTTTGATTAGAAGGTTCTTTACAACATTAAAGTTTGAGTGGGTTGAAAACTTAACTCCTCAATTTAGTGACTAATGCTTTTCAGTTATTCAGCTGTTTGGTTGGAACTATATTTCTATAAAAAACAATTGTCTCATCTATTATAGCGATCGCAAATGCTATTCACTGGTGTGGGTTTGAGTCACAGGAATCAGCCTCGCCACAAAAAAGTGGGGGAGGCTGCTACCCATTACCTCTACCAAACCTTGTTGAATGTGTGCATTGGCTATGACTTTTTATATTTGTATTCCCCTTTTTGTTATCTGCTTAAAAAAATAAAAAAAACATTATGGTAGTGGATTTTGCATTCTCATATCTTGCCTAAAGTGCAGCTATAAGTAACACCAGCTTTGATCATTGTAATGCTGTTAGATGACATTTAATGATTTTGACTTCAAACACAAGCCTAACTTCTGCTCTATTGTCAGGTATGATTTGATTATCACTGCAAATGGGAAGACGGAGAAAATTGCTTCAGGTTTGCTGAATCCTTTTCTTGCCCACCTGAAGACTGCCCAAGATCAGATTGCCAAGGGAGGTTATTCAATTTTGCTTCAACCTGAACCTGGTAGTGGAGCAACTTGGTTCACCAAGGGCACGGTCGAAATGTATGTGAAACTCCATAATGTTCTTGTGGAAATTCAAATTCGCACTGTTTAGTTGAGATTTATACTTTACAAGTCTTACTCAAAATTGACACAACTGGTTAACCTCTACATGTCTTTGTCAAAACTTTTTGAAGGCACTTTTGTTACTTTTAGATCAAAAGCTAAGAAACTATTGCAGTATTGATGTTGCTTGTCAATTTGAAGCTTTAAAGGAAATAGGATGTAGACTAATGTGTGTTTGTGCCAAATAAAAAGGAAAGGTAAGTACTAATTTGTGTTTGTTTCCAAAGGTTTGTTCGTTTTGTGAGCACTCCAGAGATATTGGAACGAGTTTACACCATAGAATCTGAGATCTTACAGATTGAGGAAGCAATTTCCATTCAGGGCAACAGCCATATGGGTCTGAGCACTGTAAGCGTTATGTACCCGACTTTTATGTCCTGTATGTTATGGAAAGGATATTCAGGTTTTTACTCCCCTTGTGTTTGGCAGGTAGAAGACTGTCAAGCAAAACCTGTGGGAAGCAGTGAAGGTATGCATAAAATGGGAAAGAAAGTGTGTTCGTAAAATTTGCATGATATCGTCAAATAGGGCTTCTTTGGCATCTCTGGTTTTGGTTGTTCTTTATTCAGCGATCTTCTACTAGTTCCCTTCTTATTTATTTTTATTTTCTATAACTTTTATTGCGAGGAAAGATTCAATCAACAGATGTTTGTACTCTATTGCAGTGGATACTGAATATATTATTTGCCAAATTTGAATTTCTTTTTTCTTGTGGTATTGATTTACACTCACAATTTTGAGCAGGCAGCAAACCTATGACTGATGGTAATGAGGAACAAGCAATTGTTCTTTACAAGGTAACTGGGCATCAAATATTTTCTTCATATGATGGACTTATCATATATTATCATAATATGGTTTCTTTTTCTGTCAGTCTGATGTGCATCCACCTGAGGCAAATGGTTCAATCGCACAAGAAGGAAATTCAAAGTATATTTCTGGTGCTAGCACGGGTGATATAATTATTTGTTCCATTTATTTTATTACTCAAGGGTTTAACATGAGGGTGTTTGCAATTTTTCTCGAACAATTTCAAACCTAATTTGTGTTGATATAGTAAGTTATAACTTAATTTGCTGGAGCACAGACAAGTTGAAACTAAATCTGGATGTAACCAAGGTCAAACGGTATCCATAACCACAATTTTATATTGGTTTGAATGTATCGAAGGTTTAATGAGGGATTTTTTATGGGAAGGGAAGGATGAGGGCAAAAAGATTCACTTGGTTAGATGGGAGACTATTTTGTTGGCTAAGGATAAAGGGGGGCTTGCATTAGGGAACATTGTAGCAAGGAACCTTGCTCTTCTCGTGAAGTGATTATGGAGATTCCCTTTGGAGAGTGACTCATTATGACATTCTATTATTAAAAGCAAGTATGGGGTTCTTGATGATGGTAGGTCTATTCATGTGGTTTGAGGGGTAATTGTCGAGCTCCTTGGAAGTCGATATCTCACATTTTTCCTCTTTTCTCTAGATTCCTTTCTCTAAGGGTGGGAAATGGGGAGTCAATTCAGTTTTGGGAGGATATTTGGGTCGGAAATTCTTCTTTTGCTAGGAATTTCCCAGGTCTTTATAGAACTGCAAACTCTCATGGTCTCTCCATTGTGTCATTGGCATGTTCTAGTTTGGCTCCGATTGCATGGAATCTTAGATTTGCTAGAAATCTCACTGATAGGGAGGTTGGTGATGTAGCCTTCTTGTTGTCTCACATTGATCATTTGTCATTGGTTCCTTCCACGAGTCATAAATTGGTTTGGCTGTTGCATACTTCCGGTGTTTTTTCTTGTAAATCCTTTTTTGGAAAAATCATTGAGAAACCGAATATCTTGTTTTTTCCTCTTCACAAAAAAATCTGGAAATCTTTTACACCTCTCAAAGTGAAGTTTTTTTATATGGTCTTTGGTTCATGGAAGTATTTTGACTAATGATGTCCTTCAAAAGAGGAGGCCTAATTGTTATCTTTTTCCTCAATGATGCATTATGTGTAAATCTTTTTTTGCATTGCCTAGTAGCAAGGAGTTTGTGGCAGAACTTTTTTTCGTGGGGTGGCCTTGCTTGGGTGGCACCCGAATCATGTAGTTCAATGCTCTCTATTGATTTTTGATTTTTGGGATCTAATAAAAAGGCGAACGTATTGGGGCTTTGTTCAGTTTTTGCCATTTTCTGGGTCATATGGTTGGAAATGAATGCAAGGATCTTTGAGGATAAAGTATTGATGTCTTTTGGATGTGGGAGAAAATCAGGTTCATGGCATCTTTTTGGGCTTCAGTAGCTCCCCCATTTAGGAGAATTCTGCTTTTATTTTATTTATTATTTCTAGCGATTGGAAGTCTGTGTGCGACCTGTTAGACGTTTTTGGTTTTTGCTTTTGAGGACTTCTTGTCGGCCTTTGTATTTTCCCTTTCTTTTCCCTTCATTTTAATAAAATTCTTCTTTTGTTGCTGATAAAATATATATATATATATATTGGTTTGAATGTCAAAAATACTACAAGAAGATTACCAAATTCTGCTTATATTGCACCGATGGGCATCCATATATACAAATAGACGTATGTGATGTTACAAATCTACTTTGTATTGGTTTTCGTAATGTCACAAATCTACTTTGTGTTCAATATCTTCTCTACTTGACTTTTAAACTACTTTACCATATAACTTGGAATACGAAAGAGGTGATTGTAATTCCTCTTTTTTTTTTTTTTGGTTCACAACAGGAAACATGCAAAATTTAAATACATTGGTATGCATGTCCTAGTGTGTGTTTTACAAAAAAGTCATTTGCAAATGCACACGTGTTCCAGTCACTAGATTCTAGAGATTCTGTTGTCTTTCTGTTTCCAAGTGCAAATAACTGTGTGTACCTACAAGTATGGCTGTTAAGCTATCTGCATGAATTTAAGTGTAGTTATGATAAGAACATTTCTATGGGCCCATCTATTCCATGTCAATTATTTTGCACTAGCCTAAGTATTGTCTTTGATAGTGGTTTAGTATCTTACACCTGCCTATATTGTGTTGGGAAAACCTAATGACATCAGGTGTACAAGTATATATGCCTGTGCACAGTCTCATGAACAATGATCATGTTGCATGAGCAAACCTGATAATTTGTTTTCATTGGTTCTGCATCATCTGCTTTCACATTCATCCTCCTATAAATTTGTGAAATGATGAAAAAAATGTTTCTTGCTCAAGAATGAACTGGATTTCTTCAAAAAGAAATGTCACGTTTTAAAGTTGTGATGGCTGCTGTCAGCTGCTTGTATGTCTAATGGGTGAAAATATTTGAGAATATTTTTAGGAGCCCTGTTCTCATTGTATTTGATTTGCATATTTAATCAGAGTCCAGCTCTTAAAAGTCCTGGAGACACGCAAAACTGTGCTGCAGAAAGAACAAGGCATGGCCTTTGCACGTGCTGTAGCTGCTGGTTTTGACATTGATCACATGACACCGTTGGTGTCATTTGCTGAATGCTTTGGAGCCTCGCGTTTAATGTAAGCAGCAATTCCTTTCTGTTTTCTTCTTTCGTTGTCTTTTTTTCCTTTGGTAATTTATGTTTCCCTCTGCCTCCTCCCATTTTGATATTACATTCATTGGAGATTTTTACTCCCCCCCTGCTTTCGATAATTGCAGCCCTACAACTTTTTTATTTTTTCAGAAACATTTCCTTATGGTGTTAGATTTACCTGTGCAACAGAGACGCGTGCTTAAGGTTCATTGATCTGTGGAAAGGAAAGCATGAAACTGGACAATGGCTTGAAATTGAAGCAGCAGAAGCAATGACCAACCGATCAGGATTCTCTGCCATGGATGCATCAGGCATTATGCCTTCTAGTGTAGCTAACAAACAAAACGAATCGCGTGGTGACTCAGCTTCAGAGAACAATAGAAAAGAAGGCATTGATTCAAGTGCAGGTATGAGCTCCAAGTTATAAATAAGTGGTTGTACCAACAAAAGATGTCATCCTTTAATCTTATCGAGGAAGGCACTAGACTCTTACCTCTGTCATCATCTCTTCCAAATTTATTGTTCCACTGTTTACACCTTCCATTACACGCGTGCAGAAGATGCATCTTCAATTTGATGTGTGAGAGGCCAGTTTATATGCTTATGGAATGGAGACTGTTGCTTTGCCTTATACACCAGTTTGGAAAATTTTTAGATCTTTGAAGGAACGAGAGATTGATATTTTTCTTTCATAGTTAGACATGAAAAGAAGGCACAAAACCTTTTTAAGTGGTTATCACATAATAAACATAGTGATCGATTGCAATGGCAAATATCAAGGGCCCTAGAATCTTGTCAGTTACCCTCAGAATCATGGGAAGAACTTTATTTCTTGTTCACCTCGTTTTGGCTTTTCATACTACTTTATCCCTTTGTTTTTGGTAAATCCTTGGGTGTACCTTAACCTTATTTAGTAAACCATTTTAGTTACATACTGTCTGCTGATGCCTGAGGTTTATTTTATGAAATTAAAGGAGAAATTAGATTATTTTGTTTTGAATTTATTTTAAAAAACTTGAGAGAAGTGTTAGTGTACTTTTCCTAAAAAAAAATTCGATGAGGGTTTCATTATTTCATGGGTTCCTCTTATAATGCTACTCAATCTCTAAAATAACCTTATTGTTGTGTCCTTTTTATTTTACCTTTTGCATTTTGAATTTTTCCACTTCTCCAGTTAACTGTATCCACTTGTTGCCCAGATGAAAAGCGTCCCATGGATCACCAAGTCCCAGTAGGTCAACAACAATACATTCAAGGTCCATTTCCACATCCTATGTTTCCTCCCTGGCCTGTACATTCTCCACCTGGTACACTACCAGTCTATCAACCATATCCTGTGCAAGGAATACCCTACTATCCTAACTATCTAGGCAATGGCCCATTTTATCAGTCACCTTATCCACCGATGGAGGATTCTCGATTCAATGTTGGTCATAGAGCCGGACAGAAAAGGCACTCCATGGATAGTATAGACAACAACATTGAATCAGAACAGGGTGATTTGGAGTTGGAGAAGGAAGCTTCACAAAGCCGGGGACCACGGAAGAGGGCCGGAAGATCAGATAAAAAGCAATCAGGCATGGTTGTCATTCGAAACATCAATTATGTCACTTCAAAAAGGAAGAATTCTTCAGGTAGTGAATCCCAATCAGCTTCTGACTCTGACACTGACAATGAAGCTGTGGATTTGCACAAGAGCTCTCTGTCCTTGAAAAGAAAAGGAAGTCAAGCAAAGTCGATGGATGAATCAAATTCACATGATAAGGAGGAAACTAGTTATGGGAAGGAGACAGATGGAGGACACTGGCAAGCATTTCAAAATTTTTTACTTAGAGACGCTGATGAACATAATCACGCTGCCAATCAAGGCATGTTTTCATCGGAAAAAAATGTTCAAATCAAGAGACGACTAAACACAGTTGGTGATGATCCTTTAACTGTTGTTGGGCGAGAACAAGCTGAAGTACAAGGAGGGAGGATAACTGAATTTCATAAAGTTAATGGAAATGCGACTCGGATGTTGAGGACATCAAATGATGAGATTTTACCTTCCAGAGGAGAGGGTCATTATAGCAATGGTAGAGGATCCACAGATGAACAAATTGATGTACAATATACAGAAATAAATGGAAGAAAGGTTGCATATAGAAGGGCTGCAAATGAAGATTTTATGATTGTTGGACGAAAGAACCAATCGTATTTTGTGAGTTCATCAGATCCTCTGGTTGTAAATGGATACATGCCACATACCACCATTAATTTGGATAGGAGTTTGCCTCAAGATATGACTGATGAATCCTTCATAGTTCCGTCCCGGTCAATGTCGCTAGACCAAGTTGGTCCTAATGACAGAACTGCTATTAACATGGATTCTGAGCTCCCTTCAACAATTCAAAAGCCGGAAAACAGTTATAACAGGACTGGAAACCATGTTAGCTATGAGCCGGATGATTTGAGCTTGATGCCTGAACGCAGGACAGAAAAAAGGACTATTGGATACGACGCTGCTTTAGACTATGACATGCAGGTTCGTGTTAAGCAAGGGTTGAAGAAGTCGGACAAGGACCGGAAGTCAAAACTTACTTCAGATGCTTCGGATAAAAAGAAGACTGTGGGACCAATACGGAAAGCAAAACCATCAAAAATGAATCTTTCAGATGATGCACGAGCGCGTGCTGAGAAACTAAGAACTTTCAAAGCTGATCTCCAGAAAATGAAGAAAGAGCAGGTACTGCTTATTATACTTGTACACAATTGTTGTCAAATCGCAAATTGAATCATAAATTGTTTTGCTAAAATAGTGAATTGTGAATCATAAGATTCACTTTAGTTAGCATAATATATTAATTCACATTTGTATATACATTTAAAAATACACATATAGTGCAAAAAAGGAAATAAACACATTTGGGGTGGTTTGGCATCCCCTAATAAGTACACACTTTTTATATTTTTTGGGTTACATCACCTCTCTACTTTTCTGCATATCTTCTCATAAAAAGTCAAAAAGTGCACTTATTTAGATCATCCCAAACTTTGTATAAAAGTGTATATATATAACAACATAAATCAATATATTTGGTTTCTCTACTTTTTTATTTTGCAAGAACAGCACCGTTTTATGCATTACGCAAACAGAACTGAATCATAATGAATTACAATGAATTGTAGTGAATTGCAATTGAATTGTAAGATTCAGTCAATTTAAGATTCATTTGCACAAATCGAATCATTTTGCTTGAAACTTGTATGGAGTCGTGAATCGTAAGATTCTAACTACCATGTTGTACACTTTGTGGTACAATGACAAGTTAGAACACTTGCGCCAAAATGGCCCATATGAATCCATGATCCTTTTGAGATCACATCTTACCAATTTTGCATTGCTAGCCTTCAATGCTTCTGTTGCCAGCTATCATGTTGGGCATCTTCAAATTTCCAATGGACTTTTATATCTTCAAGTTATTTATTTGTTTTTCAGGAAAAGGAGGATTTGAAAAGATTGGAAGCTTTGAAGATAGAAAGGCAAAAGAGAATTGCAGCGAGAGGCAGTTCTACTGCTGCTAGGTCACCATCACCACTGCAACCCAAAAAACAAATACCAACAAAACTTACCTTCAGCTCTCATAGAGGATCAAAGTTTAGTGATTCAGAGCCAGGATCATCATCTCCTCTACAGAGATCTAAGATAAGACCTGCTTCACTTGGATCCATTGAATCTCAGAAAGCCTCTAAAACCAGCAAATCAAGTAATGGGAACCTCTTGCCGGGGAATAGGTTGACTAGATCAGCTTCATCATTGCCAGAGTCAAGGAAAGTTAGCAGTGGTGTTACTCCTGATTCAAAGACTTCCATGACACGAATCAGAAGATTATCAGAGCCTAAAACAATTAGCAGTCCTGTTCTTCCAGTGAAAACACCAAGTGCCGAATTAATATCAAAGAGAAAAGTGTCTAATGAACCTGAGAGCAAGAAAACACCAAGTGCCGAATTAGTATCAAAACGAAAGGTGTCTAATGAGCCTGAGAGCAAGAAAACACCAAGTGCTGAATTAGTATCAAAGCGAAAGCTGTCTAATGAGCCTGAGAGCAAGAAAACACCAAGTGCTGAATTAGTATCAAAGCGAAAGGTGTCTAATGAGCCCGAGAGCAAGAAAATATCTGCTATTATAGACCTTGATCGAATCAAGGCTGCAACTCTTCCTGAACTGAAGATCAGAACATCTAAAGGGCCTTCAGATGTAGGCCAGAACAAATCGGCACCCAAGGAGATGACACAGAATGTGAATGGGAAGAAGTCTTCTGAAACTTCTGGATGTACTGAATTAAATAAGAACAATGATAAACACACACATCAGAGTGATGTGGATGACAAGCCAGTAATTGAGAAGACCGTTGTGATGCTTGAGTGTGAAAAGCCTTCTATTCCTGTCGTGCATGCATCAGCAGAAAGGTTAGGCGTACGAAAGGAACATTATAACAATCGTGACAAAGTAGAGAAAAATGAGATGGTATCAGAGTATGCAGCTATTCAAGCACCGGCTTCAGCCATGGATGGAGTTGATGTAGAACCCATTCAGAGACAATTGGGAGCACAACCTAGGTCTTACGAGGTAAGATTGGTAGAATCAAAATTAATTTTTTTTATGGTTCATACATAATGAAAGAATGTGATTTGCATATTACAATCTCTACCAAGTGAAACTAATTAAATTTAAGTCATTGGGTGTTACAGTTCCATGATCCAAGAATGTAGGAAATGTTAAAAACAATGAAAAAAAGAAATTTTTCATAAGCACTTTATGCTATTTTATGCATTTCTCTAATAAATTATTAAACAAGTACAAAAACGAACCTATTACATGTATAAACCTCACTATTGGATTCAGAGGTTATTTGATTGCTAAATTAATGTTGGACCTCAATCTGTAAGAGAACATATTGCAAGCTCTATACTCTTTTGTCTTCCAAATTTGATTGTTTTAGGCAAATAGTTAAAACTCCTACTTAAGACAGTTTTGTTTCAGTAATTAAGCTTGATTTGACCACATGATTTTAATGTAGATGCCGCACTCTAAATCATAGTTTTATTTGTGGCAGTTGTGATGTAGGACAGCCAGATATAAAAACAATGTAACCGAAAAGAACAAACCACACTGCACCCAAATAAAAGAAAATAAATCCTAATTCTCAATTCAATATTCAAGTCTCCATAACCCTAACACATAATGGCCTATTTATAGGCAGTCAAGCAACCATAATTAACAATTACCAAAAATAAAATGATACAAAAATGAAATCCTAATTATTTGATATAATTCCAAAAATTCTAAATTTTCAAAAAGTTATCGAATCTTTATCATCCAATGCCTTTGCTGTCCTCATCAAATTGACAGTCCCAAAATCTGCTATAATATCTTAAAGATTTGTTACTTTCCTATTTCCAATTAAGCACTATTTGAACCTGTCTTTAAATGCTAATTTTTTTTATTTTTTTTTCAATTGATTTATTTTTCTGAACTTTTCTGAAGGCAGCAAGTTAATTCTTTCCAATAAAGATAAACTCAATTCTTTGTTATGAAAAGGATATCCATAGTTTGTTGCATTGGCAAGCAATCAAACTTTCCGGTTCTATTTTTATGATATAATACTATGTGTTGGTCAGGTAACGACATGTCATCCAGAGAAGGAACCACCCAAGACTTCGAGCATCCATATAGCTGAAAAACCATACCAAGCCCCTAATGTTCGGCTCTCTTCTTCTGAAAATTCAGAGTATGGCAAAGAACCTTCAACAAGCTTAGAGACAGTTACGACAGGTGTGGAAAATACGAAAGCACAAGTATTATCTGGTTTTAGAAACCTGAAATTGGAAATGATTCCAGAAGCCGTGGAGAAGCCTCATGTGAAGGATTCACCAAAAGGGTTTAGACGGCTCTTGAAGTTTGGGAGGAAGAACCATAGTTCTGCTGGAAGTGAGCTCAGTGTGGAATCAGATCATGCGAGTGTCAATGGTTCAGAGGTAGATGACAATGCAACAAATGCAGCTTCTTCTAGTGAAGGTAATATGCATTTTACTGCCTTTTACAATCTTATGGACGATGAAATATAAAATGCATGATTTGTCTACATTAGGACTTGAGTTAAGCTTATTAATAGGCTAAAATAATCACAAAAGTCAAAAAGTCATTATAAATTATCATATCACTCTCTCTACTTTTCTGCACACCTTTTTGTAAAAAATCAAAAAGCCAACTAAAATAATCAATTCCCAAACGAACCTTGAAAGAGTTTAAATCAACTCATTTATTTTATTCAAAACACGGGTAGTTCTAAGTTTTCAAGAAACACAAATAAATAAGGATAATTTTGGTTTTCAATGAATGTTGGTGATTTGCTCCACCTAACACTTGTTTAGTATTATATTACGGTTTCAAGACTATCCTATTTCACCGGGTAATGGATAAGTTTGATATTAACTTCCAGTCAGCCATAAAACTATATTGCAAGCTGACCTTATATTTTTTTTGATTCTCATTGTCAGTTCATACATTGAAGAATCTAATATCTCAAGATAAAACACCCGCTGGATCTACTTCCAAAAAGTGTAAGTGATTGCTACACTGCCTACATTTTATTTTCTGTCCTTGAATAAATGAAGATTTTAGATTTTTCTTTTGTTGGCTACAGCTTCGCGCCATTTCTCTCTTTTGTCACCCTTTCGTAGCAAGACCAGTGCAAAGAAGTTGATAACATGACAATGGGCATTTGAAAGTGATCCTTAGCAGGTGTGACAAGTGAGAAATTTCATGTATCGATTTGCAGAGATATAATTATTTCATTGGTACTATATTGTTGTAAAAATTGGTTGTTGTACATTCAAATCCTTTATTCATGCCCAAATGATAAAAGTTGGTTTACAGCTCCCTTTCTAAGTTATTGAACAGAAAGTTAGTTTTATACTTCATTGAACCTTGTTTTCCACATTCAAAAATGTTATGACCACAGAACATACTACAGAACAGCCCTGGCAAGGGATTTGTAATCTATATATGTGAATAATTTTATGTTTGTTCGGTGATTGGTATTGGGGGCTGGTTTTGTGTCTATAATATTAATGTGTATCTTGGATTCTGGGTTTGGAGGCAATAGGAAGGTCAAAACATTGTGTCCTGCATTGTCTTTGCTATTTTTTGGACCATTTGGTTGAAGAGAAATGCAAGGATTTTTGATGATAAGGAATCAGAAGTGGAAGCTATGTGGGATAAGGCGAGGCATTTGGCTTCATTTTGGACTTTTGTATGTCTCCCCTTCAAAGGAACTCCTATGTTTTCGATTTTTAGGGATTGGGTTGTTTCCAAGGAACTCCTCTTTTTGATTTCTAGGGATTGGGTTGTTGTTTACCATCCTTAGTGGTGGAATGTTTTATTTTCCGTAGACCTTTGCTTTTCCTTTTCATTGCTTGAGGACTTCTTGTCCACTCCTTGTTTTTATCTTTTTTCTCAATAAAATTTTGTCGTTGCTGCTGCTAAAAAAAAATGGAATGACTGAAAAATACATGCAAAGCGTGAGCAACATAGAAAAAGAGAATAATTTCTCTCAAATTTTATTACCCAAAACAACTTGATAGCTTTAAAGGTTTACAACTCAATTTATAGTGAACAATGCTAGGTGATCAAATCACAATCTACGTCCCAGACAGAGTCAAAATTATATAAAGTCCGAAAAAAGAAAAAAAAAGAAAAAAAAAGAAGAAGAAAGGAACCTCCTGTACCTGTTCCTGTGCCTCTTGTGTTGATTTCAGCACATTCGGAGGATTGAAGAGAGTCAAAATAGTCTTGTGTCGTCTTTGCAGCTTTTTGGGTTCTATGGATGGAGAGAAATGAGAGGTTGTTTGAAGATAAGTTCCGGGAGGTAGGCTATTTGTGGGATCATGTTTGTCGCTTAATTTCTTTTTGAGTGTCGGGAAACTCTTTATTTAAGGGAGTCTCACTTTTTTTGTTAGTTAGAAATTAGTTGGCGGTGTGTGCAATGTAGGCTTTTGCCCGTGTTTAGCTTGTTAGGGGTATTTTGTTTTTGTTTTTGTATTCTCATTGTCCTGTTGTGAGAGGTTGTCTTATCCTCTCTTCCTTTTTTTTGATTTATCAATAAAGCTTTGTTGTTGATCCAAAAAAAAAAAAAAGGGTTGAGCTTCTCCTATGAGAAACTAGCAATTGGTCATGCCCTGTGGCACAGAATTCTATATTTGAGTCAGAATCAAATCTAACATCAAGAATATAAAAGAAACTTGTTATAGATGTTTTGGGCTTGATGCAACGATCTTGGAAAGTAAGCAAAATTACTGTTCTGTTAAACTGCTCCATAAGCTTGTTAATAATCATTATTGCATCAGATGACCCACAAAATGATCTATCCTCACCAAACTGGGTGAAGAAATTTACATCTAGCATGATGTGTAGTATCCCCACCAAATGCTATGTTCTTGTTAGTAGTTGGTTTATCTAACATTTGACTTTAAAGAATGGACATTAATGATGCAGGAACTTTCTACTGTTTTGGTTGAACCTGAACAGGTCAAGATAGCTATGGAAGTGTTATTGGAAATAAGCCATTATGCTATGTTCTTGTTAGTAGTGGGTTTATCTAACATTTGACTTTAAAGAATGGACATTAATGATGCAGGAACTTTCTACTGTTTTGGTTGAACCTGAACAGGTCAAGATAGCTATGGAAGTGTTATTGGAAATAAGCCATTCTCAGTAAGGTCAGTTTGGATATTTCATTTATTTAGGAAAAGCTGGTTTAATTAAGAATTATCAAAGAGGCCCCCAAGTAACCAATTCGTGAAGTGGGAGTGATAAGCACGATAGTGTGTATACATATATTTTTTATTGAATAATTTTTATGGAATTAATTCAAGCCAAAGTTAAACCTTCAAGGTTCTTTTACCTTAATGAAGATTTCTTTTATGCTGTGTTTGGTTGGGGGATTTGAGGAGGGATTTAGAAAGGGAAATGGAAAATGTAAGTGAAATGTGAATAAAACATGCCTAAATTTCACCTAATTTCACACACCTTTTCCTTTTTCATTTCCAAATTCCTCCCCAAATTCTCCAACCAAACACAGTATTAGTGATACTACAGTGTCAAGCGAAGAACCAATTAAAGAGAAACTTTTACACATAAATTAAAGGAAAAGAAAAACGATTGCGATTGATTGAATGACAACAGAATTACAAGGAAGAAAAAAGACCCGTAGAAATATTTAGTGAAAAAAATTCAAGACATTGTAAAAGATTCATTTAACTGTTTTGGTAACTCTTAACACCACCCAAAAGAGTACATATCACTGATGTCAGTAAGAGAAGCCTAAACATAAATGAAAATTGTAGTCAGTCAAACCGAATGACCAAACAGGATATATTGGTTTTGGTTCTCCTAGCTAAGGCCTCTTTTGCTAAACACTCTGCTGCTTCTTGTGGATCTCCCATGTGCCTGATGAGATTCACAGCCTCTTGATGCTGCATCACCTAGAGAGAGAGAGAGAGAGAGAGTACAAAACCAAGGACAATCATGTTGTATTACTATAAAAATAAGGACTTATTTGGTGCAATTCATTGGAATGCATGAATCTTCAATGCAGCTTTTGCTTATTGCTTATGAGGGTGATGGGTACTTTTAATTTTTACTTTTTGATTACCAACTTCTAGTCTAAAGAAAGTTGCACCAAGCAAGTCTTAAGTCTATATGCACAAAATTAAACTATAAAAAAATACTAAGAATATACATATCAAGGACCATCTCTAGTGTAAATATAGATACACAAATTTTCTTAGTGCATCCAAGAATGTCTCATATGGTATGCTATCGTAAGGGGAGGGGGAAGAGGGTGATGGGGTTTCAAACCCCAACTAGATGAGCAAGGGAGTGAAGGCCCAACCATTGTGCTATCCCCGTTCGCTCAATTACATATACAAAATTAAATCATATAAAAATATTTAAAATGTAAATATCAACGTAGTGAGGATAGGTTAAGTGGACGGACTTGAGATTTAGAAGTTTTTTAGAATTGAATCTGAGATGGTTAGACCATGCCTGATATTGGGATGTGGCAGGCTTGGGATAACATTTATGTCTTTATTATGCTTTGCATAACCCGGCTTGGCCTGTTTGATGCCCACCCTAAGCGAAGCCCATCTTTAGTGTAAATAATGAAGATACCAGCGAATGGAGATATCTTTTTAGACCTACGAACTGACATGTATATTTTTAGTACTTTTCTATAATTTAATTATGTACATAACCTTGTAAAACCATTGGGGATAGTTTAACTTGGAAGGTTATTGTTGAAATGTGAAGCATGATTGAAAAAAACAAGGTTAAAATGAAACACTCAAGAAAAGATGTTTGGTGAAGCCTAATGGTTCAATGAAATGAACTGTACCTCCCAGATGCCAGTACTTGCTAAGATGACAAGCTCTGTATCAGAGTCTATCCTTTCTTCTCCAACCATGAGTTCTGAGCTTTTAGATGATTTGGTGGTTGCTGTGTTGCCAGAGTCGCACGCTAATATACGCACTTTAGGAATGCGTAAAACACCTGAGATTTAATGACAATCACAAAGACCCACAAAAAACACAATAACATCAGAGATTGCTGTAGTTATTGAACTCAAAACAGAGTTCTTATCAATTAGATGCAGAACTACGAAGAGAAACTGGTTTGCAAGTTTGGATAGATGATGCACATGAATTGGGCAACTCAATTCATTGTCTCTTTGTGAATTTGGGTTAAATCCTCTTTACCTATGATGTTTTTAGCCTGCAAAGTGTCTTCACATAGTTTTAGATCATTTTGAACTTTCAAAAAGTCTAGTTACATAGAACTAGACATGTAAAAAGGTTATATTGGTTCTGTAATTGATTTCTATACAAGTAGAAGAACTATTGAACTTTACCTCCACTATTATTACTAGTTTCATTCAAATTGGTAGAAATTGTGTGACACTCTTATTTTTGAGGGTCAAGGATTCTCTGTCCCAAAATTTCTTTGTCCCCTGTCCCAATGCGCTCTCAACTATTGAATCATGTAAGAATATCGAGGCATGTGAATCTTAAGACATGATTTACTACTTAGTAGTGAATTGAGACAGGGGATAGAGAAATTTATGACTAGAGAATCCCGTGTCTATTTTAAGAGTTGGTATGAACAAAGTTTAAACAGTCAAATTTCAATGCAAAAAGATAATTATGCCCTTTTTTCCTTCATCTTTTTTCCTATTTGAAAACCCTAACCCACTCATCACAATCTCCACAATCTCCCCTCCCCCTTCTGCACCTAATAAACAATCAATCGTTCATCCTCTTAGAGATAAATATATATATATATATATATGGTGTGATGGGGTTGAATATGGCAGTGGGGGTTGTGACATAGTGAAGAGGGTTACAGTGGGGAGAGGAAGACAATGACACAATAAGAAGTTTTTTTTTTGCAATTTTCATTAATAGAGTTAATTGTGCATTTTGGTCTTAAATCACGTGAAAGTAAATTGCATATTTTCAAATGACGATGAGGTGAACTACTTTGGTACCAAACCACATGGAATAATGACAAATTTACCCTTCTGAATTTAAGCTTTAGGGTCTAGAACTATTTTATTTAAAAAAATTAGATATTTGTACAGTGCTTGCCTGGAATGAATTTCCTAGACCAATGTCTTTTGGTCCCTTGATGATGATGTTGCCTTCTACTGATTTGATGAGCCTCACCATCTCTGCAAACAACAGCTCTGTAATCACCCATGTTTGCTATCACAAGCTTCTCTCCATGGATCACTAGTGCTGATGCCGAACCTATCTTCTTTGACTCCTCTGATACTTGCTCGGCCTCTCTCACCTTGGCTCTTGCACTTAGATATGCCTTCCTCATTGTTTCTTTGCTCTTCTTCGTTAGCTGACCCTGCAAATATATTAAACACTAACCATGATTGCTCATTCTTGTTTCGGTAAAAAAATATTTTTTTACATTTTCAGAAACTTGTTACATTGAAAAACAAAAGTAAATGGAAATTAGTTGATTTGGACCCCCCCCCCTCTTTATTTATTTATTTATTGGTGGACAACATTTTTTAGTCCAGAGTATTACTATAGCATTACCACCACTGCCACCTTTTATCACCACCATCGCTGATATTACTTCTTAATGACCAGACTACTATCACCGTCACTGCCATGGTGTACCACCACCACCCTACCATTGCCATTGTCACCACTATCAAACTACCACCGTTGCCGCCATGACCACCACCACCTACAACCACTAGTTGTTAACACTATCATTTTTAAGATTGCAACTAAAAAAATACACTAAATTTAGTCGCTAAAAAACATACACTATCATTTTTAAGGGCAAATTAGGTACACTTCAAGTTTGAACCAGTAAATATGAGAAAACGTTTTTTAATGGAAAACATTTTCTGAAAAATAATTTCGGTTTAAACAAATGGATATAAAATTGATGCAAAGTCAAATGGTAAGTCAAGCAGCTTGACGTAAGCCCCGTTTGGCTTGAGCTAATTAAGTCAAAAGTAAAAATTTATTTGTTTTTGATTAAAAAAGCTAAAAAACTGAACTTTCTCACCAACCCAAAAAAAAAGAAAAAAAAAAAAAGAAAGTTAACTTTTATAACAATTATGCCTTCGTTTGGGAAGGCAAGATTGAAGCTTTTTTTTGATTATTTTAACCGCAAAAAATAAAATAAATATTTTAGCTTAATAAAATAAAACATGACATCTAATCTATAATCATTATATTTTTTCTCTCACAAAAAAGTTAAAAAAACCAAAAAAAAGCCAAAAACTCTACTCAAACTAAGTTTTTTAGCCCCAGATTAAAATAACTAAAAAAATCAAAAAATTAAAAAGCCAACACACTTTCCAAACGAGTCGTCAGCTTTTCTGAATTCTAAAAAAATAAAAACAAATAAATAGCCAAACCTCACCTTCTTATATATTTGTCTTATATACAATTGGGGTTAATTAAATTAAGGTGACTAAACAAGAAAGAACAAGATTAAAAGGAATCACCTCTTTGGGTTTCATATCAAAAAGATGGGACTGCAAGTACTTGGTAACTCCGTCTCCAATTCTATCATCGAAAACTCCAAAAAACCACAACTCTAGTTCTTCAATTTGCTCTCTCTGCACCACAACTGAGTCTGAGTTTGAGTCCAAGTCTAACTCACCGTTCAACTCGCCTCTATCATCAACAACTTGATACCCATGTGTTACTGGCACCATCCATGAAGGCCTTCTCCCAAACTCAGTCTCACTCTTCTTCTTCCCAACGCCTCCGGTGAGAAGTTTTCTCAGTTGAAATGCCTATCAAATTCAAGATAATCACAAAATTTTGAAATTTTGTTATGATTTTAAAATTATCCCACATTGATAAGGTGTGAGCGAATGAAAATTCTCCCTATGTCAAGGTCGATACTGGGTCAAGATACGAAATTTCAAAGACTTGGGTATGGTCAAGAGATGAGAGAAGTATTGGAAAAGAAAAAATTGATCCAAGAAAAAAAGAAAGAGGCTTTGCTTATCGGGATCCATATCAATATACAAGATCATATATTAGTTGATATTGCCAAAAGTTTAAAACCCTGATGAGTATAGGCACCCTCTCTTTACAAGTTGATTTTCAAGAGCGAGTTTTACTCGAGGTTTCTATCAAATTGTTATGCTGAAAAGATAGGAACTCATAAATTGTATCCTGGAATTTACCTAGGAAGTAAATATATGGTGGAGATTCAAATTTGACGTATTTTGGGCTACACCAATAATGAATCTAGTCTGCCCAATTTAAATTATGGATAATTTTTTTGGGCATGCAGTATTGTTGATTTCTGTATGTATGTAGGAACTTAATTATCATTATTATCAACAATCAAAGAAGAAGAACTTCTTTCAGGAAATGAGAGATCAAACAGTGAAAACATATGACAGAAATGAGTTTGTTTTTGTTGTCTATTTTTTTTTTTTCTCTATCAAATATATAGTCTTGAAGAAGCTCAAAACTTTTGATCCCAAAACACTGAATACTATGTGTGTGAGAGAGAGAGAGAGAGAGAGAGAGAGAGAGAGAGAGAGAGAGAGAGTTACCTTGAGCTTGAGATGAAGATCCTTAAACCCCATGTTTCTGGTGAAAGTTGATACGCGGCTTCAAATGAATATCTGCTATTTGAGAGGAAGATTTGGTAAAACAGTTAGATTTTCAAATCAAAATATGAGAGAGAGAGAGAGATTTATCTATGCAACAGAAATAGTTTATATTGTTTTTCTTATATATATATGAAGATATATATATTTAAGGATAAATTATAAGCAAAAAGACCCGGACTCTCTTTTCCCCTCACCCCCTTGACACCCCCCCCTCTCTCTCTCTCTCATTGGTCATATTTATTTTTTTATTTTTTTTATTTTTTCCTTCTCCTCCATTCACCACTCGTCACGTGTATGTTTGGGGGGGGTTGGTGGGGGTGGTAATTGGAGGGGTCTCTATCAAAGCTCAAATTATAAATACATTCTGTTAAATTTGTTTAAAATACAAAATACTCCTAGTAGTTTTGAAAATTACAAATATCACCTTGTCAAAACTTTTCATTTAATAGAATTAATAAAGAACTATATAATTATTCTCTTATACAATAATGAAATTACTAGAACTATTAATTAAAAGGCATTATTGAATTCATTAAAATTATTAATTGGCTTAATAATTCATTAATAAAAAAAATTATTTATTATGCAATTAAAAATTTTAAGAGACATAATATATTTTTTATAATTACAGAGAACAATTAATATTTAAACAAGTATCATAATATATTTATAATTTACCCAATATATTTAATAAGGTGTTTCTAGTAAATCAGGAGTCTAGTTAAAAGTATTTTCAATGCACTTCCTATATATATATGTTTAGCAAAAATGTTTTTTTTTTTTTTTTTAATATATGGAGAAAATTTCCATAAAATTATTGCAAATTTATGAATTTTTTTTTTATAATTTTAATTATTGGTATTTATAAAGTTTACATCTTATTTGTAATTATTTTTTAAAACTTACACTGAATTGAAATTAATATCTTATATATATATATATATATGTATTGAGGTGAGCATTTTATTTATATGGGTGTGTTTGACATTGACAAATACAAATCTGTAGATATAGTTGAATCAACAATGATACATCCTCCAAATCAATGAGTTCTAATGATATGGAAAGTAAAAAAAAAAAAAAAAAAAAAAAAAAAAAACAAACACAAATATCACTATCAGCAGGGATTGGGACCTCTAAATTTGCACCACTAAATCAGCTTTAATGAGTTGGAAAATCAAAAAAAAAAAAACACAAGAGCAAAACATCCCATCATGTGAGACCCATACCAACATTAGAGCTATTAGTACTCTTGAATTAGAGGTCTAAGGCATTTCTCTATCATTATCACAGTGGGATCCACACTTCATTAGAGGTGGTTAGAGAATGGCATATTTGAAAAGCAAAAACTGTGACATTTACACCATGTTGAGTTTTATTTTATATATTAGTATATATCTACTAAGAAGGTGTGCACATTATATATCTACTAAGAAGGTGTGAACATTTATATAGGTATGTTTGAAATTTACAATTATATATCAATAGATATGATTGAATTTAGTAGTTGCAGTGACAATTACGGAAGGACATTTTTATAAAACAAAAACTATGAGGCCTTGTTTATTTTTATAGGTAGAATGGAGGGAATTGATAGTGAAGGGATTAAGTAAAATTGTATTTGTTTTGATGATAGTTGTTAGTGTAAGGATTGTTAAATTATTTTTATATAAAATAAATATAAAACAATAAAACAAATTAAAAAAAATACAAAAACATTAAACATTAATGTTTTAAAAAAATGCCCAACATGTAAAAAATTTCCAAAAAAAATAAAACAAATAAAACAATGATTTTTTCTTAACAAAAAATATAAAAAATTAAACATTAATGTTCAAAAAAAAAATGCCCGACATGTAAAAAATAAAATAAAAAATTTCTAATTCGTCGAACTATTTTTCTAATACCAAGTCTTGGAGGTTCATCTGAATCTCTTGGGGAGACTCATCCTAATCCGAAGCTCACTATCAATCCCCTCCCCATCTCTCAAAACAAACACAATATTACTGATCCCACCTCACTACCAATCCCAATCCCCTTCTAACTCTCCAAACAAACGGGGCCTCACATTCATATCAAATTCAGTGTTTACGTTATATATTAGTATATATATATTTTTTGTTAGTGGATCCTCTTTCTACCCAAAATAATACTAATAGATATGTTCTTCCAATTTTTCTGGGTAAGAGAAATGTTGTTAATCATTGGATTTATTGTACCTATTATTTTACGTAATTCATAAAAGCCATGTATAACTACTCTATTTATATTTTTTTATTGGTATAGCTACTCTGTATAAAACCACATAAAGTGAAAATTTGTAATATAGCTTTCTGTTCGACTCAACTAATTTTAATCCATGTGTAATTAATTTGTCATGGTTTTTTTAACAAGTGAATATTTTTTTAAATGTATAAAGTCCTTTAATATTTATTTCTTATGGATTAAGAACATAAAAACATGTCTTTTTTTATTTATTTTTTTATTTTAGACGATTTTGCCTATTTTATATTTCATTACTTCTTTTTTCTCATTCCAATCATCAAGGTAATAGACTCTCTCTCTCTCATAAATATATATAGTCGCCAACGTTCTAACTTGAAAATTTTTACAAAATTGAAGAGATAGTTCTACAATCAAGTTGTAGTATTTTGATGATTGCTATATTTTGAACTTTATTTGCTATATTTCGATGATTGTTTACTTACGATTGAGCTGTATAATAAGAGATGTGCATTTCGTTTATTTGTGTGGATGAAAGAGTGAATAATTGTTGAAGGTTTTTTCAATTGAGATTGGAGATTGAACAATGTGCATTTTGTTTGTTGTAGCACTTGTGTCCTTTAAACTATTAGAGAGTATATTTAATTCATTCATTTTCATTTTGGGAGTCTTTGGAGTTGTTATATTTTGGTTTTGGAGGAGTACGATTTAATTTAGACTTGTTGGGATTGTTCGTTCGCGCTTGTTTACATTGAAAATTTCTTTGGGAACTTGAAAAATTTGTTACGAGATTGACACAAGCCTTCTTGGGGGTCGACACCACCTTGTTGTCCTGTTCTTAATATCTTTGCTGGTTTATAGGGTCGACATTAAGGACTCTAAGAGTCGACCCTTCCTTGCTGTGTTGTTTTGGGTTACATTCTGAAATTTAGGGTCGACACCACTGGTTCCAAGGGTCGACCATTGCCCTCTGCATACATTAGTATCTCAGCTTTTCTTCTTAAGAGTTGACACCTCTGTTTAAAGGGTCGACCGCTGTGAGTAAAATTCTAGATTTTTGGTTCGGTTTTGGAGCTCTACTTTTGGAGATTTGACTTATTCTTTTCTTTGACTTTAGGGTTGTTATTCTGCCATTATAAATAGACTCCAAACCCACTTTTCTCATTCACTTTTTCTTTCTCTCTCTCTCTTCTCTCTTTAAACCGTGAATCCCTCTCTCTTTCTTGGAAACTCACCTTTTTTCCACTTAGATCTCTAGATCTACTTGCGTAGAGGCATCTTTTCACCTTGGTCCTTTGAGAAGGATTGTAGATCTCGTTAAGGGCTTTCTTTTGATCCAAGAGTTTCGTGGTTTCTTCGACTTTGGTTCTTTTTGAGTTCTTCTCTTCACTTGAAGATGTAGGGTCTATTTCTTAAACTCAATATGAGTTCGATAGCATATTTGTGACCTGTTTTGTTATGTATATTTGGTAGTCATTTGATATGATTTCTACCCTTGTTATTTGTTATTTCAAAAGATATATGGATTTGGGTGTTTTGGGTTAAACTTGGGGTTTGGATTTCAAATGTAAAAAGGAGATTTTCAAATGAGTTTTTGAATCAGGTGATGATCTTGTATTGGTGTTGAGATATGTTGACATGGTGGCTTTCATTTACTCAAAAGTGATTTTGAAAGAAAATGAGGTTTTACTCTAAAACCATGGTGGTTTTCGAGTCCTTTGTGACAACATGTGAGGGTTGAGTTCTGATGCTCACTTGAGTGGTATCGTGTATGTTTGGTATTGGTTGGTAATCTTTAGACTAGTACGGTTTTGAAGTTAGCCATGACCTTGGTTAGTCAGGTGTAAGAGATATAGTGTTGTGGTTTGACTTCCCTCGGGGTTGATGAAGTTAGTTGGGCCATTTAGGCCATAAGTTGTTCATTGTAGATGATGTATGATTGGTTAGAATATGAGTGGTTATTTCCTATCGATGTATGATTGGTTGGAATATGAGTGGTTGTTTCCTATAGTTGGGTAAGGCAATTGGTTGAATACTAGGTGGAGTTATCGTTGTTGTGGGAAATTCGGTAAGGTACGAAGTGTGTTAGGAGATCGTGGATGGTATGATTGGTTTTGAGTTGGTGTTTTGGCGACAGTGTGACAACCCTCACCTCTGATTAGTGCTAATCTGTGATTAAGCATGATAAGTAATTGATCGGACTGAAATTCTGAACTGATTACATGAGTATGTTGCTTTAATTGCATTTCTATCTGTCTGTCATTCGATTGATCTGTTCATGTTTTAAGTTTCGAATTGTAAATTGAAAGCCTTATCGGCGGCCGAATCTGAAATTGCTTAGTGGTTTATGCTAATTAGAATTTATGTGATTTTATGGTAGATTTAATTTAATTTTGATTTGGAATGATTAAAATAGATTAAATAATGTTAAATTGCATTAGTTCAAGTTATTTACCAAATTACCATTGAGTGGGCCACTTTGTTATTACATGTTTGGAGCCTTGTTCATATTTGTTACACCATTTCTCCATCTCCTAGAGAAAAACGTGAGAGAGAGAGAGAGTGAATTGGAGAACATTGGTTTTATTGAGAATTTAGCTTGGAGGCTTAGAAGAATTGAGGGGAATTTGCATATTTGAGCTTCCACATCTAGAATTCAAGACATAAGTAGAGAATTCATCTTCTTATTTGTACATTTGAGTTGTTCTTGCTTGGTTCATGGGATTATCGGAGGTTAGAGTCAAATTATGGTTTAGAGGGTTGAATAGTGAGCTAATTCATGCATGCATGTCTTATATTGAGGTCTTGAGGTTGTTTTCATGGAAATTCCTACATACATGTTTACATTTTGGTTGAAGTCTATGGATTCATCATGTTTTTCCATCAAATTGCCAATTTAATCTTGATTTGAAGTGTTGGTTTTTAAAGGAGATCATGCATGTTGTGTTTGAGCTTTGTTCTTGAAGTTTATTTGAATATGGTGTTCAATTGACTCACCCTTGGGCTTTGATCTTACAAATTGATCTTCAAATCATGTTGTAGTATGAGTTTTCAAGTGTTTTCCAGAAAATGGGCCCAAAAGGTTGAGTTTTGAAGTATTGAATGCTTGGTTTGAGCTTGGGAGGCAAATCTGGAAATTTCATATTTTGGCTTCCACGCTCGAGCGACCACCTTTTGTTCAGAGCTCCGCTTGAGCGAAGAAATGCTGGCTCGAGCGTAGATTGCAAGCTCTCAGGTTTTCTGCGTGTGCAGACGCACGCTCGAGCGATGACTGTGTCTTACGCTCGAGCGAGCGTCGAGCGGAGATTTTCAACATCCAGCACTTTTGTATTTTTACAGACCGCTCGAGTGAGGAATCCCATGCTCGAGCGACCCCTCTGTTTTGGAAAGCTCGCTCGAGCGTAGAAAGCCACGCTCGAGCGAGACCCCTGTTTTCTGAAAAATTATGAAAAGTGTTTTAAAGTGCATTTTTGCATCCTCATTCCATCCTAGGCATTCCTAGGCCATGTTTAAGGCATCTTAATGAGGATAATGTTATAGAACCACAACAGTATAGTTAGGGGCTAAGTTATTAATCCCGAGTGTGTGTTCGTTCTGCAACTGTAGGGTTGGCATCCGAGGATGCTCGTTAGCTTGTCTATAGCCCAGTGCTCTGTGAGTAACAATGTTGTAAAGATATGTTCAATTATGATTATTTTCTGAATGATCAACTGTTCTGCTTACTGAAACATTATTGTTTAATGAATGAATGTTTGTCTTATTGTAAACTGTATTCGTGGCATCCATAGCAATTTACTGTTACTGTACTATTACTACTACTGTCACAGAGATCTTTGTCGGTTCCCATGTTTGGAACCACTACTGTTTACTGTTATGATGGCCATCAACTGACTGTTCGGTCTGTTAAGACCTACTGTACTGTTTTGCTATTGGATGTACCACAAATGACTGCTATGGTTTCTAAGTGATTGATATGACTGTTTAAATACTGAAAAGACATTCATTCTTAACCTCTTTACTCAACTGTTATTCACTAGGCTTTAGCTCACTGTTTATATATATATGTAGGTGTCCAGGCACCGGACCAGAGCTAGGAGCGTCGGGTTAGCTCTTTTTTTGTCAAAGCCAACCATTGTGCCTCACCTCGAGGTTCCAAGTGCATTCAAGCCACGGCTGTTTTGGGGTGTTCAGATTCACCCTTTTTGTTTCTGTCTTGTAATAAATGTTTAAGACTTGACTGTACAGTTTTAGTTAGGGATTTGGTCCATAACATGGTTGTTGTGTATATGTCGCATGTACATATGTTTTGGTTATCAATGTGGCATGTTTATAAAAAGTCTTTTTGCATTCAGATTGTCACAGCTCATTGGACATCTTTTATTTACTGTTTTGGCTTCCGCCAGCCCCTTTACTCTGTATTTCTGTCATTACTGTTAAGCAGGCCTTCGGTAATCACGAATTACTAGCCGGTTGCGATGCTAAACCCATAGGGGCGGGTTTGGGTCGTGACAGACAGGTTGTCACGGTGGGCTGGTCTAGGATGGACCTAGTAAACTAGTATGGTGTAGTGTAGGGATGTATGCAAAGGTGGAGTATTCCTTTATCCTGGGTATAAAGAGACTTAGGATTACTCGTGTTTTGAGTATAGCGTATAGTTTTGTTAGGTATAGACTTGTACCTTAATGGTAGGTAATGTTAGCAGATATTGGTATTATCTGGTTGGTTCTTTCTTGTAAAGGATGTTAGTCCCTTATCGTAGTATTGGTTGTTAGTGTTTGGTAAATGGTGTGTTCTGAACACCTTATGTTGTATTTCGGGCAGTGGTACTACGGACGTTTCCTAAGTTCTAGAATTCATTTATTGTACTTGGGTGCGAGAGATGTGTACCTCAATTCTGGTTAAGAAAGAGATGTTTTTGGAAGGGTTAGTCGGGTATATAACCCATGGTTAGTGCGTGACCTATGTGTAAGGTCACAGTGATTTAGTGTTTATTGGTTGAGGTTTAGAATGACGGTGAGGAGGTGATTGTTTTCGGAGACGGGCCGTGTTTTGGCTCACATAGCGTTCTAGGTTGGTTGAGAGAATAGTTGGGAATGGAGTGTTCTATGACTCAGGTGGAGGAGGTTGAGAACTTCTTTTGTTCTTCTATGGAGTTAGGATGTTATGACTTTGAAAGTCTTGTAAGTGTCGTGTGTATGCGTCGGGGTTTGGTTTAGGATAATTGTTCGGTGAGTATTAGTAACTGGTAGATTGACTAGGAGACTTAGTGTTTTGGTTGTACTTGTATAATGGGTGATGTGAAGGTTGTGGATTAAAGAGTTGACTTTATTGGTCACTGATGGAGAGAGGTGTTGTGTTTACTTGTTATCCAGTTTGGGCTGTTACGTGTTAACGGTGGCGTTGTAGCGTGGTAGGCTCCTGCGAGTTGGCTTAGAAAGAGAGGATAAATACGTGAAACTCGTTGTTGTGAACTTGGTTAGGATTGTGAGTACCTTGGCAGAGTGAGGGCATTAGTGTTGAGATAACCAATTTGGGGTTAAGGGTGAGATGTTGCGCAGTAAGTAATGGGTTTTGTTTGTGTGGTGTGCACTAATGCATGGTTGGGGGTTGTATGATGGTGTATCGAAGGGGATTGGTTATGGGACTATCCTAGGAGGTTGCTTTGGTGCGACAATAGTGTATCTAGTGTATTGTTAAGAGTGGTCCAATGTTTAATAGTGCTGGGTCATTTTGGTGTGGTGTTTATTGTTTGGTTTGGATAGTGGAACTCCGAGTGAAGCAGTAAGAATGTGTAGAGTGATTGGTGCGCTCTGTCAGAGTTGTTTTGACCTTATCAGTCCTTAGGTAAGTGGTGTGAAAGGTTGGAGAATGCGTTGACTTGAGGGGGTGTGTTGTATTTTAACTTGAGAAGTCCATTTCGGACTCAAATATGGAGTGAGAATGTGCATGCCACATAGGCATATGTATGATGGGCGAGTTGAGAACCAGAGTACTATAGATTAACTTTGAGGAATCTGAAATGATTCAACGAGCATGTGAAGTTGTGTATGGAACTCTATTTCGGAGTTAATGAGATTGGGCTAGGTGTTGGTGTTGGTGTTGAGGTTGGATTATGTGAAGTTAAGTGGTATATCGGTGTTTGGAAACTGATGCGAGATAGTGGTATTGGATAGTTGATTGGTTAGTGTTTGGGTTGGTTAACATATAGTCACCTCGGAAACAGGTTGGAATTGAGGGTTATGTAATTGAACGGTGTCATGGTGTGGCATGTAAGTCCTGTATGGATAGTTAGAATGTTGTTTTGAGCTTGTGGTAACCGGTTTGGCATTATGGTTAGGAACTTTGGTCTTATGCTGTGATTTTGCATGACTATGTGATCGATGAGTGTGAAATTTTTTTCTCTTGTGTTATTGTGTTGTTGGCACTTAGGAAATTTTCCTAGGGATTTTTTTTTATTGTAGAAATTGGTGCTGATTTTGTGGCATCGCCATGGGTGTGATGGATTGTATTGGGTGACTGTGTTGTGAGTCACCGAAGGAACGAAAAGGAATGATTTTGAGGAAAACAAAAATCTTCTTTTGATGTTGTGGCCTTGGATGGTCTTTTTAAACTAAATCGGTTTTGGTTGGAAATGTAAGTTTTTGGTTTAATAAAAAGCTGAATTCAAAAAAAAAAAAAAAAAAAAAAAAAGAAGAAGATAAAACAAAAGAATATTTTGAAAATGAAAATTGGTTGTGTTATAAACAACATCTATGGTTTCGGAAAGATGTTTTGAAATCTTTGGATTTTGTTGTGAACGGTTGAAAATGTATTTGGATTGTGACGGTGCGAGTCGGAACACTTTTTGGGAAAGCAAAGTGTTTTGAAACAAATGGGGAAAAACAAGGAATTTTTTTTAACTTGAATGGATTGTGTTTTATCTTGTATTTGGGAAACTTGTTTTGCTCTAGCCTGAGTTGCCAGCTATGTGGTATGTGTTTATTTTGCACGGGCTTGAAATTGTTGGGCATTAAGGTGCCATAACGTTATTAGGATTAATCATGTTTTGTTTTCTAGTGCTGCGAGAGAGTTGATTGGGAACTTTGTATGCTAATAGTTTTCTTATTCTCCTTGTCTGAGCGTGGAGCACTCAGCAGCTATTTGTATTTTGTCAGCGGTTGAGGCGTAGAGCACATCTTTGAGTCCGAGGAGTTCTTGTTGTCATTGTTGTTCCTAGTCTTGTAGACCACAGCGAATTATGTGGATCGAAGGGTTATCAGTGAAGTTTTCTTACCATTCTTGGTGTTCGGGTGTCTTCAGAATGTCGAGGTGTTGGACCGAGACGTATCCCCAGATAGATCTAAGCTTGGGTTAGCATTGTGCTTCTTTTACATATTGAATGGCCTTTTTGGTTTTGGCATTTCTCAAATTTCGGGGACGAAATTTCTTAAGGTGGGGAGGTTGTAGCACTTGTATCCTTTAAACTATTGGAGAGTGTATTTAATTCCTCTATTTTCATTTTGGGAGTCTTTAGAGTTATTGTATTTTGGTTTTGGAGGAGTACGATTTGATTTAGACTTATTGGGATTGTTCGTTCGTACTTGTTTACGTTAAAAAGTTCTTTGGGAACTTGGAAAATCTGTTATGGGATTGACACTAGCCTTCCTGGGGGTCGACACCACCTTGTTGCCCTGTCCTTAATAGTTTTGCTGGTTTATAGGGTCAACACTAGGGGCTCTAAGGATTCCCTTGCTGTGTTGTTCTGGGTTACATTCTGAAATTAAGGGTCGACACCACTGGTTCCAATGGTCGACCCTTGCCCTCTGCACACATTAGTGTATCAGCTTTTCTCTCTAAGGGTCGACACCTCTGTCTGAAGGGTCGACCCATGTGAGTAAAATTCTAAATTTTGGTTCGGTTTTGGGGCTCTACTTTTGGGGATTTGACTTATTCTTTTCTTTGACTTTAGGGCTATTATTTTACCATTATAAATAGACTCCAGACACACTTTTCTCATTCTCTCTCTCTCTCTCTTCCCTCTTTAAACTGTGAATCCCTCCATCTCTTTAGAAACTCACATTTTTTCCACTTAGATCTCTAGATCTACTTGCGTAAAGGCATCTTTTCACCTTGGTCCTTTGAGAAGGTTTGTAGATCTCGTTAAGGGCTTTCTTTTGATCCAAGAGTTTCGTGGTTTTTCGACTTTGATTCTCTTCGAGTTCTCCTCTTCACTTGAAGAGGTAGGGTCTATTTCTTAAACTCAATATGAGTTCGGTAGCATATTTGTGACCTGTTTTGTTATGTATATTTGGTAGTGATTTGATATGATTTCTACCCTTGTTATTTGTTATTTCAAAAGATCTATGGATTTGGGTGTTTTGGGTTAAACTTGGGGTTTGGATTTCAAATGTAAAAGAGAGATTTTCAAATGAGTTTTTGAATCAGGTGATGATCTTGTATTGGTGTTGAGATATGTTGACATGGTGGCTTTCATTTACTCAAAAGTGATTTTGAAAGAAAATGAGGTTTTACTCTAAAACCATGGGTTTTGGTTTGTGTTGGAAAATAATGAGAAATGATGATGATTTTGTATGAGATGGAAAGAAAATGGTTGTGGGATTTTGGAATATGGTTTTAACAAGATATTTGTTGTTGTTTAGCAATGTATTCGTATTTGATTTAGCAATGTATTTGCTAGTTGGTATTGAGATACCAGGATTGGGTTTTGGAAATGAATTTTATATCAAACAGATGATTTGAACTCAAAAAACGTTTTGATTAAACGTAAGGTTTTGGTAATTGGAAAGAAATGATTTTGTTGAGTAATCAAATAGATTTTGGAAATGTATTTGGACATATTGTATATATATATATATATATATTGCATCATGATCATTTATGCTGGTGGAGCATGTTTAGTTTTTGAAATATTCTCTACTAGGCTTTATGCTCACCCTACGTGGTTGAAATGTTTTTCAGGTGTACATATGTGGATGCGGACTATGATGTGAAGTTACGTTTGAACCGTGTAGGGTGGTTCAGTTATTTGTAGGCCAAGGACCATTTATGTTATTTATTGGTCGTGTGCCATTCTTGTAAGGGTTACATCCTTGTGTATGATGTAAGCCTCAGGGCGTTTAATTTGATTTTATAACATTTGTACACGTTTTAGTCACAGAACATCCATTCGACCTAAATCTTGTATCTAGGAATGTATAAAATTGGAAAAACACATGTACTGTGTGTCTATATATTGTTGGGGAATTTTTAAAATGGTTTTTAAAATTTATAGTTTAATTTTTTGGGTGTTTTCAAAACCTTCCTTGTTTTTCTTTGGAAATCATTAATTAAGCTTGGGGACTTTGTCCCACATTGGAAAGAGAGCAAAACATGGAGCACTTAATAAAGTGCTACATAGAATATTCTTTTGAATATGAAATTAAGGGATGAAAGCTAGTGTGCATGCACCCATACCGCAAGGATGGTGCTTCGCACCATCCGCACACGCACGCGCGCGTGACGTGATCTGTGTGGCGTTTGATGACGCACTTTGCACTTTGTACGGACGCATCGGCGCAAGGCGCCATGAGGGCGCTTTCCTATTTACATCAGACAGGTTAGAGCGATGACGTAGATTACAGTCAGATCCACGTGGCAGTGACATGTCATCCGTTGGTGATGAGTCAACCAACCGATCAAACGGTTGTGTGTTTGATCTGGAGCGGGTTGATCATAGCCATTGATTGGAGATGTGCGCAATCATACGGATGAGATGGCACCCGATCGTGATCAAGTGTGATTAGTCAAGGCATCTATTCGGTGTCAGAATGATTTGCACCATAGATCGTCGATCCAACGGTCAGATCTGATCTGATGCGATCAAGGGACATGACCATTCGATCAGATCCATTAAGGCCTATAAATAGGCTACGAAATCAGCCATTTCATTCCATCCAAAATCTTGAAAAGCATTCCTGTAATTCTCTCTCTCTCTCTCTCTCTCTCCCTCTTGATTTTGGATTTTCGATCAAGAGTTTCTTAAGTAAATTTCTATTTTTCTTATTGACAATCAAGTTTTGCAGATTTGATTACCAGTGTCTTGGTTTCTTGATTATATCAAGAGTGTTCTGATCTATTGTCGTCAGTGCAGACGCTGATAGACTAGATCTTCAGATCAGGCTTCATTGTATCTTGGAGGCAAATTTGTTGTAACCTCCTGCACACCTTTTGGTGGGTACAAATATTGTCTTTAGGAAAGCAATTTAGTAACGCGACTTGAGGCACTAATTTTCTGTTCTATGACAAGGTCATTGCCAAATTTTGAAGACTCGAAGACCACCATTTGAAGAATTCAAAGACCCTTTGTTCCAACAATCTAAAGACAATATTTAGATATGGCGATGTCTATTTAGAAAGTGACTCAAGATTTCATGAAGGTTGATCGCTTTGATGGAGGAAATTTTCGACACTGGCAAAAGAAGATGCACTTTTTGCTCACCACTCTCAAAGTGGTCTATGTGCTAACTACCCTCTATCGGACGAAGCAAGAAGACGAGACTGTGGAGCAAACCCGTGCCAGAACCAAATGGGAGAATGATGACTACATTTGCCGAGGACACATTCTGAATGCACTGTCAGACTCTCTATTCGATGTGTATCAACATTTAGAAATGGCAAAGCAACTCTAGGACTTATTACAGTCAAAGTACCTCACCGAGGATGCCACCAGTAAGAAATTTCTTTTTAGTAATTTTATGCGTTTTACAATGATTGATACAAAGCCCATTATGGAACAATTCCATGAGATCCAACATATTCTGAGTCAATTTCGACAAAAGAATATGAACATGGATGAATCTATTGTAGTTTTATCTATAATAGAGAAACTACCATCTTCTTGGAAAGATTTTAAGAAAACTCTGAAACACAAAAAAGAAGATCTTCTTCAGAGGAATTGGCTCAACACCTCCGAGTTGAGAAAGAGTCAAGGTTACTTGAAAGTAAAGATAACCAATTGGCTTAGACGTCCAAGATCCACATGGTGGATGATGGTAAGAGGTTCAACAAAAAGAAGCGTAAACATGAACCCCAATCCGAGAAAAATGCTAAGAAGCTGAAAGGCGCTTGTTGGCACTGTGGCAAGCCAGGGCACTTCAAAAATGAATGCCGGTCATACAATAAGAAGCCAGAAGTATCAAATTCCAAGAACAAGTTCGTGGCTGTTGTATCCGAGGTGAACATGCTCGAAGATGCTGGTGACTGGTGGATTGACTCAGGAGCAACAAGGCACGTTTGCAACGATAAGAGCCGTTTCACTACTTATGAACAAGTGAGTGATGGAACAGTTCTCTACATGGGCAACTCTTCAACTGCTGCTATCAAAGGCAAAGGGACGGTGGATCTAGAGTTTACATCTGGAAAAGTCCTAAGTCTTAATAATGTTTATCATGTACTTGATTTCAGAAAAAACCTTGTATCTAGAAGCCTGCTTAACAAGCATGGTTTCAAGTTAGTATTTGAGTCGGACAAATTTGTCCTGTCTAAGGGTGGGATTTTTGTTGGGAAGGGCTACATGTATCAAGAAATGTTCAAACTTAACGTTATCAATAACACATCTATTTCTGCTTATATTGTTGATTCTCTTTCTTTATGGCATGCTCGTTTAGATCATGTTAATACTAGGAAAATGCATGATATGGTTAATTTAGATTTAATTCCTAAGTATAATATTGATATGTTTGGAAAATATAAATTTTGTGTACAATCTAAAATTACTCGCATTCTATTTCCTAAAGTAGATAAAATCACATATTTGCTTAAACTTATGCATAGTGATGTATGTGACATGCATAGTACCCCCATTAGAGGTGGTAAGAAATATTTTGTAACATTTATCGATGATTTTTCTAATTACTGTCATATTTATCTTTTGCATTCAAAAGATGAGGCGCTTGATAAATTCAAGATTTTTAAGACAGAAGTAGAAAATCAGTGTAATGTCAAAATAAAGAGATTTAGGTCTGATAGATGCAGTGAATACCATTTTCCAGAATATTGTGAAAATGTTGGTATTATTCATGAGAAGTCTGCACCCTACACACCACAACAACATGGAGTAGCTGAAAGAAAGAATAGGACATTAACAGAAATGATTAATGCTATGCTTTCTTACTCCAGTTTAAGTTCTGGTTTTTGGGGTGAAGCCTTACTCACTGCCTGTCACATACTCAATAGAATTCCTCTCAAGGGAAGAAATATTACTCCTTATGAACTTTGGAAAAACAAGAAATCTAATCTTGGTTACTTGAAAACATGGGGCTATAGAGCAATAGTCAGATTGTCTGAACCTAAAAGGAAGAAATTAGGTGAAAAAGGAATTGAATGCGTATTCCTTGGCTATGCTATACATAGCAAAGCATATAGGTTTCTGGTAGTAAAGCCCAATGGTTCAATGGAAACAAATACCATCATTGAATCACGTGATGCGGTATTTTATGAGAATCGTTTCACAACCATTTCAAGGTTGGATTCTAATCAAGAAAATGAATCAACTCTTTTGATGTCTACAGAGAAAAGTGAACGACATGAACCTATTGAGCCTAATGAACCTAATGAGTCTATTGAACTAAGGAGGAGTAAGAGGGCTAGGATTAAGAAGTCATTTGGCCCTGATTTCATTGTTTACCTTGTAGAAGGAACTAGAAAAGCTTATTATAAGCAAACAATGATTTCTTTGAATATGGATTCAGATCTATTAACCTTTGAGGAAGCTATAAAGTCTCAAGATGTTGCATTCTGGAAAGAAGCAATAAACAATGAGATGGATTCTATCATGGGTAACAATACTTGGATACTTGCTAATTTGCCACCTAGATCCAAACCCATTGGTTGTAAATGGATTTTCCAAAGGAAAATGAAAGTTGATGGCACAATTGACTAGTTCAAAGCAAGATTAGTTGCTAAGGGTTTTACTCAAAAGGAGGGTATCGATTATTTTGATACATATGCTCCGGTGGCTAGAATCGCCACCATTCGAGTGTTGATTGCCTTAGCCTTAATCTATAAGCTTGAAATCCATCAAATGGATGTTAAGACCGCTTTGCTAAATGGAGAGTTAGATGAGGAAATCTATATGCAACAACTGGAAGAATTTGTTGTACAGGGGCAAGAGCACAAAGTGTGTAAACTCGTGAAGTCACTATATGGACTGAAACAAGCTCCAAAATAGTGGCATGATAAATTTGACAAAGTAATAGTGTCAAATGGCTTTAGGATACATGAATCTGATAAGTGTGTGTACAGTAAGTTTACTAGAAATAGAGGTGTAATCATATGTCTGTATGTAGATGACATGCTTATTTTTGGTACTGACAATGATGTCATTGAAAGTACTAAAAGTTTCTTGTCGTCTAGCTTTAGTATGAAAGACATGGGCTTGGCTGATGTAATTTTGGGTATTAAGATCAAACGAGAGGACAATAATTTGATTCTAACCCAGTCGCACTATATATTGAGAAAATGCTTAAGAAATTTAATCAATATAATTGTACACCCATGTCTACACCTTTTGATTCAAATTTGAAATTGTATCCTAATACTGGAAGAGCTGTTGATCAACTATAATACTCAAGATTAATAGGTAGCCTGATGTATGCCATGAGTGAGAAAACTTAGTAGATACACTAGTAATCCCAGTAGTGTGCATTGACATATTGTTAACCAAGTACTTAGGTACTTGAGGAAAACAATAGACTATGGAATAGTCTATAATGGCTATCCAGCAGTGCTGGAAGGATTCACGGATGCTAGTTGGATAACTGATCGTGAAGATCACTCGTCCACAAGTGGTTGGATTTTTACTCTTGGAGGAGGAGCTATCTCCTGGGGTTCTAAGAAGCAAACATGCATAACAGACTCAACCATGGCGTCAGAGTTTGTAGCGTTGGCTTCTTGTAGCAAAGAGGCAGAATGGCTAAAGAATCTCTTATTAGAGATTAAGATATGGCCAAAACCTATGCCACCAATATCTTTGCATTGTGATAGTGAATCAACTCTATCACGGGCCTATAGCCATGTCTATAATGGAAAGTCCAGGCATGTAGGACTGAGACATAGCTGTGTCAGGCAGTTAATCACAGAAGGTGTGATTACTATTAGTTATGTAAAGTCAAGTGAAAACTTGGCTGACCCCTTAACAAAGGGACTTGCAAGGGATTTGGTGTGGAAAACATCAAAGGGGATGAGTCTTAAGCCCACTTAACATAATCACTCCTGGTGGAAACTTGACTCAACGCTGAAGAAACATCAAGTCTTGAGTTCAATGACCCCAAGTACACTATATGTCGTGATTGCAAGTACTTAGTTTTATTTCATTTTCATCCCAAGGTTGAAGTGCTTGGTGCTTGTAATGTGAAAAGAAGAGGATGAGTTAGCAAACTCTTAATAAGCTTACAACTAGATTGTTAGGGTACTGTAAATTACAGAGGTGCTCTCAGTAAGCTTACCTATGTGAGTGTAGGAGGTGGTACCGCTTCCTATGAGTCCAAGGGCTTGACTCTAGAGCGCTCATGAAACAGGATATAGACACAAGGCCAATCCACGTGTCGATTTGTTTGAATACTTGAGGTAACCTGTACTGTGCGTGAGACATGTCCGGTTAGTCGTATAAGATCGCTAGTTCAAAGACAAGTCTACTATGCCATCTTGACTAACTTTGAGATGTCTTCACTAAGTGAATGATTCAAATCGTAAGATATCTTCACCTGTGCATAAGGCTGCCAAGTGAACCAAGAGTCTTCATCTGGTATTTTGAAAATGGTGGGGGAATGTTGGGGAATTTTCAAAATGGTTTTTCAAATTTATATTTTAATTTTTGGGTGTTTTCAAAACCTTCCTTGTTTTTCTTTGGAAAGCATTAATTATGCTTGGAACTTTCTCCCACATTGGAAAGAGAGCAAAACATGGAGCACTTAATAAAGTGCTACATGGAATATTCTTTGACTATGAAATTAAGGGATGAAAGCTAGTGTGCATGCATCCACACTACAAGGATGGTGCTTCGTACCATCCGCACACGCACACGCACACGTGCTCGCGCGCGTGGCGCGGGTAGTGTGGTGTTTGTGGGTAGTGTGGTGTTTGATGGCACACTTTGCACTTAGCACGGACGTATCGGCGCAACGCACCATAAGTGTCACGACCCAAACCCGCCCCTATGGGTTTAGCACCGTAACCGGCCAGTAATCCGAGATTACCAAAGGCCTGCTTAACAGTAAAACAGTAGAACAGAGTATAGGGGCATGGCAGAAGCCAAAACAGTAAATAAACAATGTCCAATGAGCTGTGACAGTCTATATGCAAAAAGACTTTTCATACATAGATACATTCAGTACAGGACAGTATGTACAACATTTACAATCATTCAGAATAGGGACTTAATCCCTGTTAAACAGTACAGTAACAGTCTATACAGTTATACAAAACAAATACAGAGACGGACAGGGAGAAATAAAAACACCCCTAAGCCATAGCTAGACAGGCTTGGAACCAAGCAGTGAGGCGCAGTGGTTGGCTTGACAAAACTGGAGTTACTCCGACGCTTCTAGCTGCGGTTTGGTACCTGTATACCTACATATATATATGAGCAGTGAGCTAAAGCCCAGTGAATAACATAATGCGTAAAATGGGTTTAGAATGAATGTTCTTCAGTAGTGAAAACAGTTGTTTCAATCAGTATATCAGTTGTTCAGTACAGTAAACAGTCATATGTGGTACATCCATTAGCATAGCAGTACAATAAACAGTAGGTCTAAAAAGACCGAACAGTCAATGATGGCCATCAATCAGTAAACAGTAGTGGTCCCAACAAGGGAACCGACAGAGATCTCTGTAACAGTAACAGTAAACAGTAGTTGCTAAGGATGCCACAATATAGTTCAGAATATAGGACATACATTCATTCAATTAACAGTATCAGTTCAGAAAACAGTTCAGTTAAACAGTCAGAAAACATTCTCAGTTGAACATATCTTTACACAATTGTTACTCACAGAGTTCTAGGCTACAATAAAGCTAGCTAGAGCGCGTCTCCAGTCACCAACCCTACACAGTTTACAGAACGAACACACACTAAGCTACACAGTTAGGAAATATAATAACTTAATCCCTAATTGCCTCGGTGTGTTCTACACCTATATCCTCATTAAGATGCCTTAAACTAGGCCTAAGAATGCCTAGGATGGAAATGAGGACGCAAAGATGCACTTAAAAGCATTTTCAGAATTTTCAGAAAACAGAGTTCCCGCTCGAGCGTGGACTTCCCCGCTCGAGCGGATATGCAGATAAAGGTTCCCGCTCGAGCGTCACTTCCCACGCTCGAGCGTACCGTGAAACATGGCAAAAGTACTGGATGTGTGAAAATCACGCTCGATGGGCGCTCGACACCCGCTCGAGCGTAACACACAAGTCTTCACTCGAGCGGCAAATACCCCGCTCGAGCGGACTGTAAAACAGTGCAAAGTACTGGGAGCACGAATTTCACGCTCAAGCGCCACTCTCCCTGCTCGAGCGTGAGTCCAAATTCTGGAAATTCCAGATTGAACACTTAAGCTCAAAACCAAGTTTAAATGCATCAAATTCGATCCTCTTGGGCTAATTTTCTGGAAAACACTTCAAAACTCATAATATTATATGTTTCAAAGATCAATTTGATAAATCAAAGCCCAAGGGTGTCTCAATTAAATCCAATTTCAAACCAATTTTCATGAACAAGATGAACATGCAACATGCATGAACTCAAATCATTTCAAAGCTTTAAATACAAGCTCAAATGAGCTAATTCTTTCAAAAACAAGATGGTTTCATGGACCTTAGCTAGAACTTGGACATGCATGTAACAATTTTCCATGAAATCAACTCCAAAGCCAACAATACAAACATGCATGCATGAATTAAGTTATAATCCAACATGTTAGAACTAAATCAAGGCTTGGCCCCTCAATTAGACATGAACCATGCAAGAATCAACTTAAACACAACAATGAGAGGTTGAGTCTCTTACCTAAGTCGTCAATCACAAGACTAGAAGCTTAATTAGGCAATTGTCCTTCAATTCTTCAAGTTCTCTAAGCCAACTCTCAAGAACACTCACTTCTCTCCCTCTCTCCCTCTTAATCGGCAATAACAAGGGAATGGCTGATGAAATGGTGTGCCTAAGGATATAATTCAAGCCTTAAATATGGTATGAAGTGTGCCACTAAGTGGCACTAATGTAAATAAGTCTAACTCTTATAATTCTTTACCAATTAAGCTAATTTAATCATACCAAATCACTTTTCAGATAAATATGCCATAAAATCGCATAAATTCTAAGGATCATAGAACATTAATTAATTTCAGATTCGGCCGCCGATAAGGCCTTCAATTTGCAGTTTAAACATAAATACACAAACAGATAATCAAATAGGCAACAGATAGACATACAATTAAACAGATGTACTCAATCAATTCAGTTCCAGATTTCAGTCAGTCAGTTCAGTATTTTAGTCGATTCAATTACTTATCATAATCAGTTTCAGTTTAACGGTAATCAGTAATCAATCGGTAAACAGTGGTGAGGGTTATTATAATAAGGGCGCTTTCCTATTTGCATCGGAAATGTTGGAGCGATGACGTGGATTACAGTCAACTCCACGTGGCAGTGACGTGTCATTTGTTGGCGATGAGTCAACCAACCGATCAAACGGTTGTGTGTCTGATCTGGAGCGGGTTGATCATAGCTGTTGATTGGAGATGCGCGCGATCGTACGGATGAGATGGCACCCGATCGTGATTAGGTGTGATTAATCAAGGCATCTATTCGGTGTTAGAATGATCTGCACCATAGATCGTCGATCCAACGGTCAGATATGATCGGATGCAATCAAGGGACATGACCATTCGATCAGATCCATTAAGTACTATAAATAGGCTACGAAATCAGCCATTTCATTCCATCCAAAATCCTGAAAAGCATTCCTGTAATTCTCTCTCTCTCTCTCCCTCTTGATTTTGGATTTTCGATCAAGAGTTTCTTAAGTAAATTTCTGTTTTTCTTATTGATAATCAAGTTTTGCAGATTTGATTACCGGTGTCTTGGTTTCTTGATTATATCAAGAGTGTTTTGATCTATTGTCGTCAGTGCAGACGCCAATAGACTAGATCTTTAGATCATGCTTCATTGTATCTTGGAAGCAAATTTGTTATAACCCCCTGTACATCTTGTTGTGGGTACAAATATTGTCTTTAGGAAAGCAATTTAGTAACGCGACTTGAGGCACTAATTTTTTGTTCTATGACAAGGTCATTGCCAAATTTTGAAGACTCGAAGACCACCATTTGAAGAATTCAAAGACCCTTTGTTCCAACATATATAATATTTATTTGCATGAGAGTTGTTATCTATTGTTTATCGTTGGATGATTTATTCACGTGAGCCGGACTTTGTTAATTCGTGGCATGACATTTGTTATGATTATTTTTTATTAAATTTGATTAAATAATAGTTTTTTTTGTTTGTTGTTAGATTAACTTTATTTTAATTTGCTCTTATAATATGTGGTTTATGTTTTGTTTGTTGATACTCTATGTAAAAGCGACAATAAAATTTTATTCTGATTTACTATAGTAATATGTAATTTGTATTTTTTTTTGCTAATACTCTGTTAACATTATCATTTCGTTGTTTTAATAAAATTTTTAATTAATATTTCTACTCAGGGCAATAATAATTATATTCACTATGGTGTTTAGTGATGATGATGATATTTTACTATTTAAATGCTAAAATTTTACCGTAATTTTTACTGTGAATTACATTAAAATTTTACTGTTGATGATAGTTGACATTAAAAATTTTACTATTTTTTTGAAAATAATTTTATGGCTGATATAAATCATATTTGATAGATCTTAACGGGAAGATTTTAAAAATATTAATTTTATTAAAAATCGACATTTAAATAAAAATTTTTACCATTTAAATTTGAAATATAAAATTATTTAATAAAAATATTTTGATAATAATAATAATGTGTTCGCATTTTCAAGTCAAAATTTATGTGGTCATCATTAAAAAAATTTGTCATGAGGAAACTTTTTGACTAAATTTTTCGTTTTTGTTAGACATGGTTAATGCTACAATAACAACATTTTATACCATTAACAATTTCATCTGTAATTATTATAACATTATTCATTTAAAAAAATATTAAAAAATATTGCAAATCAATATCGGAAACATAACTTGTACATTATTAATTAACAATTACTTTAATGTTTTCAATTTTTTTTTATTCTCTCTTTTTCTGTTGAGTGAAAATACAGAAATAGAAAATTCATACAAAATTTGTATACATTATGATATAACTCAATATGAACTGACTTTAAAAAAATTTTATTTATTAAAAATGCCTTTTATTTATTAAATAACATTATTACATCATGTTATTTTCTGTTATTTTTATGTTTTAAATGAAAATTAATAATGTATATAGGGTGAATTACACTGACAGTCTCTATAGTTTGGGACTTATGTCATTTTGGTTCCAGACTTTTCAATTGTGACACATTTGACTCTGAATTTTGAATCTTGTTCCAAATAAGAATAATTGAAGATACCATTGCTTAATTTCAAGGGCAAAATCGTCAATTTAATAAAAATATAAATTAATTTAACAAAAATAAATGTCAAAAAATATTTTTAAATTTTAAAAATTATTTCTACCCACTAAAGATAAAATTATGTAAAATTGATAAATCTTTTAAACATTTATTTATTTATTTATTTTACTAAATAAATTTTTATTATGTGTTAGGATGATGATCATGTAATGGGTGGCTGTTTTTATTTTCATTAAATTAGTTTTTATTTTTCTAAAAGTCAAATATAGCGATAATTTTGATATTATTATTAAACTAATCCATTAAATCAAAAAAATACAAAACTAAAAACATTTCATATATTAAATATATCGATTACAAATTAAAATTCTAATAACCACCCATTACATGATCATCATCTAAACACAAAATAAAAATTAATTTGGTAAAAATAAATAATTAAATATCTAAAAAGATTTATTAATTTTACATAATTTTATTTTTCGTGGGTAGAAATAATTTTTAAAAATTCAAAAATATTTTTTTGACATTTATTTTTGTCAAATTAGTTTATATTTTATCAAATTGACGATGTTTCCCTTGCAATTAAGGGCTGGTTTGGGGTGTCATAAAAAAGTGCACTTTTTGTCTTTTTGGACTAAAAAAATTAGGAAAAAAATATGAAGGGTGTCATAAAAAAGTGCACTTTTTGTCTTTTTGGACTAAAAAAATTAGGAAAAAAATATGAAAGTTTGGGTTAACTTTTTAACTTTTTATGGAAAAATGTGTATTAAAAAATTGTATAAAAAAAGTGTGTAAGAGAAGATTAGAGAGAGGTGGGCCCCAGCCGTACAACCTGCGTGTGTGAATTGGAGTAGGAAATTATTGGCTAATTTTTGGGCATTGTACTGGACGGTTTTGTTTGGCCCATGGGGGTCATCACGGGTCCCATTTTAATAATCTGAACCGTTCAATGCCTATAACTCCTCGAACACTATGTGCCTTTAAAAAATCACATTGATCGGATATTGATAGTTATCTGATCAGATTTATTTATTTTTCAATCATTACTTATAACACCATCCATTTGGTGTATATAACTGATTTAATCATATAGTTATTGATATCCGATCAATGTGATTTTTTACAGACATATAGTACTCGACGAGTTCTACACATTTAACGGTTCAGATTATCAAAATAGGACCCGTGATAGCCCCACAGGCCGAACAGCGGTGTGTGTGCAAAGCACACCCAATCATTTCATTTATGTTCACTGCCGCAGCACAGCAGCTGAGTACACATCACTTCGGTGTGTGTACTTTTTGTAGAAAGTTGGTATTTAAAATTTTTTTTTTTTTGGTGAATAGTGATATCTTTTTAGATTTTGGAGTAATTTTTTGGCTTTTTGGCTTATTTAGGATAAGCCAAACCAGCCCTAAGTAATGGTTTCTTCAATTGTCCTTATTTAGAACAAGATTCAAAATTTATGATCAAATATGTCACAATTAAAAAGTTAAGAATCAAAGTGACACGAATCCCAAACTATAGAAATTATTAATATAATTCACCCATGTATATACAACATTGTACTCTTCTCCAACAAATTGTTACCTCACAAGTTACCTTGAATACCCAAAAGATATGAAGAGGGAACCTAAATGCCACTTAAGCATGAATTAATGCTATTTAAAAGTATATTTATTAGTTAATGTTAAATGGTGACATGTGAACAGCTCATTTCCTCTTGTCATTGGTACCAGCTAGCTAGCATAGCTCATGAAGTTCGTTGATGTTGTACCAGGGACCTAGGATCCAATCTGCCTTCACCCAGCTAGTAGAGCTTATGGGTTAGGGAAGATAGTAGATCACCATTATTGGAAAAGAAAAAAAGAACTCTCTGTCTACTACAGTTTTAGTTTTTACTTTTTATATGCTAATATTGGCAATGCTTGTCTCTAGCATGGAAGTTTGAGGGCAAGATGGAAATTTAAATATCTGTCACTACTGAATCTCTCATTTCAAATAGGTTTACGTTCTTCTCATAATTTTAAAAATAGTAAACACCATAACGTAAACATATAGACAATTATTGTTATTTGTTACAATAATTATAGCGGTGTAATTGAATTTCACAGTTCTTAATGTATGGGAAGTTGGGCTCAATTGGATTAACTGGTACACTTGCCACCTGTAAATATCCAAAACCACTCAAGGCAAGGTAAACAATTCTATTGGTAACACAGAGAGAATTTGAAAGTGAAGATTGGATCTAACTCATTAATCATTAGAAAGCCTTTGGCCAACACTACACTGGTGTTCCTAGGGTTCTGTTTTTTGTAGGTTCTCAAGAGTTTGGATCAACCATAGGAGAAGTGTTTCTTCACATTTGGCGTCGTTTGTGAAAATCGAACCTACGACCATAAGAAAGTAAGACATCCAGACTGGCTGCCCAATATTGTACTAGTCCCAAAGTCGAATGGAAAATGGAGGATCTACATCAAAACTTGTCCATGAGGTCGATTGAATGGAATTGAGACTAGGGCTGGTTTGGCATACCTCAAAAAAGTCAAAAAGTTACTAAAAAAGTTAAAAAGTTATTACTATTTATTAAAAAAATATAAAAAAATAAATTTTACAAAAAAAAGTACAACTCACATGTCACGTGAGTTGTACTTTAGCTACCTATCGTTTGTACAAAGGGAACAGGCTGAGAAGCAAACAAGACGATGTTGTTTGGCCCGTGGGGGCCCATCACGGGTCCCGTTTTGATAATTTGAACCGTTAATGTGTAGAACTCGTCGAGTAATATATGTCTGCAAAAAATCACGTTGATCGGATATCGCTAATTACATGATCAAATTAGTTTTGTATAAAAAATGGATGGTGTTATAGTAAACAGTTGACAAAAAAACTAATCCGATCAGATAGCAATTGATATCTGATTAACTTGATTTTTTATTAGCATATAGTACTCAACGAGTTCTACACATTGAACGATTCCGATTAGCAAAACGGGACCCGTGGTGGGCCCCCATGGGCCGAACAACACCGTCCAATTCAATGCCCGAAAAGAAGGCAAGCTTTTCCTATACACTACTCTACCTACCATACTGCCTACTCTTCCCAAGCTTCTCCTATACATTAATTTATACAATTTTTTAATACACATTTTTCATAAAAAGTCAAAAAATTATCCCAAACAACTATATTTTTTTTCTCAACTTTTTAGTCCAAAAAATTAAAAAATGCATGTATTTAAAACACTCCAAACAACCCCTAAAGATGGTGTTGGACGCAACTTCCCATACACTAACAACTATTAAAATGACTGTCATTGTTACATAATGACATGTTACATTTAAAATTTAATTTTTTTTACTTATTTTTTTTTTCTATTTCTGTAATTTTATCTAAGTTTTACTTTGATCCCTACTGTTTAAAATTGAATACAGTTTAGTTTTTATATTTTAAATTTGGTTTTAGTTTGGTCATTCTATTCAAATTAAAAGTTAAAATTAATGATTTTGAGACACTTATCAGTCTCTTAAAGTGTACACATAAAAAAAATCAACTAAATTTTATATACATAATGATCAAATTAAAATAGACTTAAAGTACATAGATTAAATTGTTCAAATTAAAATTATAAAAATTAAAATAAAATTTGAATTAAATTATAAGAGTGAAAATTATAATTATTTCATAAATATATATAAACAAATATGGTGATGATAATTCAAAATTTGAACTTAAGCACACCAGACTTGGTGATAGTTACATATTGAAAATGTTTGGAAGCTTCTTTTTTCAAAAGACCTTTCTTCCTCTACTAGTGGATTCAATAAAAGTCATCTTCATTCAACAACTTCTCACACACTGCATAAATGATCAAATTGGAGTGCCCCCAACTTCAATGGTGGTCCAAGTTAACTTCCAATAATTCCAAGTCAACTTACGTAATAACCAATCAACAAATCGTGTAATTTGGGAGAGAAATAGATATGAAATATCATGTGATATGGGTGAATGGGAAGTAAGATAGAGGCTAAAATAATTAATAAAAATAAAATAGATTAAAATAATTAATAAGATAAAATATCACATTTAAATAATAATTATTTTACTTTTTATCTCACAATCATCTAATCAACTACAAAAAAAAGAAAAAAAGAAAAAATGAAGAAGAGTCAACTAACTTTCTAAATACAACTTTTTAAGCCAAAAATAGCAAAAAACTAATTAAAATGGCTAACTTTCCAAATAAGACCATTGTTATATGCGAGCGGATCCTCTAGAGTGAATTCTCTAGAGTGTGCGAGCGGATTCTCTAGAGTGAATTCTCTAGAGTGATCTCCTAAAGTGGAGATCGGACGGCTGAGAATTTTTCCAAAAAAAAAAAAAAAAAAAAAAAAAAAAAAACAGATGATGGCTGTGAAGATCAACCCCTCGCCCATCTCTCTCTCCTCCTCAACAATGGCGATCTCTGCAACTTGAAGATCAACGACCCATCTCTCTCTCCTCCTCCTCCTAACCCCTCTCTCTCTCTTCTCTCTCTCCTCCTCCTTCTCCTCCTCCTCCGATGATGGCTCCTCCCTCGTCTCCGAGCTCCTCACCCTCCAATCCCAATCTCCAACCCACCACAACCCCTCGCCCTTTCTCTCTCCTCATCTTCTTCGACGCTTCTCAGCTCCACGACAAGCAGGAACTCCACCTCAAATCGCTCCGATCCGAGTTCTCTCTCGTCTCTTCCTCATTCATCTCCAACAACAACCCATCTTCTCAATCCAAGCTCTTCTTCTGCTACATCGAATTCAAAGAATCCCAATCCAGTTTCGCCCAATTCGGTGAGGAGCTCGGAGACGGCGGTGGATTGCTGTGAAGCCATTGTTGATCTGCAAAAAAACCTTCAAAAAATCTGATTTTTTTTTTTTTTTTTGGAAAATCCTCACCAAAACGACGTCGTTTTGGTGAGGACTAAGCAGAGCCGTCCGATCTCCACTTTAGGAGATCACTCTAGAGAATTCACTCTAGAGGATCCGCTCGCATTGTTATATAGTTTTCAACTTATTGACACAGGAAATTTTTCCGAGTACAATAATGTTGTGACACTTTATTAGGTAATTACAAGATAATAGATAATACCTAATATTTTTTTTCGTTTTGTTTTGTTTTGTTTTGTTTTTTTTTTTTTGTGGTTCCTGATTTATTAGGAAAGAAAATGATTATCACTTGTTCATTAATAAATTGGAAAGATGTTATTGGGACTCATGAGTCACACCATATATTTTATTTTGATGATAGCAAATTACTCACAAGTCTTTCTTGAAAGAGGTGTGCTCTATTTAATCTTAAAACTTTTTCGGTAGATCTAAAGGTTTTGCACAACTTCCTTCTTCTCTTTATCTTTCTTTTTGATATTCAGCGACCATTTCTTCTTTCTTAGCTTTCTCTTTCTAATATATAATTATCTACGACCACCATCGATTAGGGTTTACCAACAACTACCGACTACCGACTCCTTACTTCGCCCTCACCAATGGTAAAAGAGATTAGTTTTCGACGTAGAAAATTAGTTGATCTACATGAGATCTGAGTAAATTTATATCAAATCTGGCTAAATCAAAATCAAAAATAGTTCTCAGACTACAATTCCCTCTATATTTGTTTCTCACTTTCAATCTCTCATTTTTTTCTACTTTTTCTCTGCTACAAACTTTTATTTTCCTGTTCTAACTGCAAAATTTTGCAGTTTCAACATGCTTTTATTGTAAAATTTGGTAATTTCATAATATGTTTTTCAGTTTAATTAGTAAGAATAAATGCTTGATAGAATCATGTTTTGAAATTGTAATAATTTTTCAGTTTCAAAACTTTCTTTTCAATTCGATCAGTATTGAAAATTATTTGCTTAAACCCTACAACAATAAAAAAAATGACATGTTTTTTTTTTCCAATTGTTGATGTTTGTTGTTGTTATGTTTTTTTTTTCCCTTTCAGTTTATTAATATTTAGCACATTTTGTTATGCTTTTTCTTTCTAATTTATCTATTTATTATTTTTTTTGACAATATTTTGGACATTCTAATAAGTCTCTGATGATATTTTTGACGTTCAGCAAACATTTTGTCATTCTAGTGACTTTCAATGACGTTTAGAACACTCCGACAATACTCTGGAAACTTCCCAATGATAATGAACATCCTTCAATGATCGTTTGATAGAAGTCCGGTAGTGGTAAAATATAATAGCATCATCAAATTTTTTTAAGAAAAAAAAAAAGATTTTTTGATAACAATTAAAAATATGTAAAACTAATTGGTATAAATATTTTATTTTGGGACTCAATATATTTTGAATTTTGTATATAGAATCTACCGATATAGTTTATGCGTAGGACAAGTGGATGCAGCTTAAAAGCACTTGGTCCATATTATAAGTAGGCATATAAATTTCTCCAAGTCAGCCTTACCAGTTTAAACCATAATATCAAACCCTATAAATTATGAGCGGGCTCAAATAAGCTTAGCGGGCCATCGGGTCCATGTCTACCCTTACCTAGGCTCAAAGAATGACATTACCACAAGCCATGTAGCCCGACCATGGACCTCCACAAGCTCAGCCCGCTTGGTCCTACAAGCAAGGTGGCCCAGCTCCGTCCGACCCAATTCGATATGGGCTAATGTTTCTGGGCTTTCAAATTGGACTTGTTCCCCAAATCATTTCCTCAACAGTGGAGTTTTGGGCCAAGTTTTGTTTTGTTTTTTTTTTTTTAGATCTATGGGCCCAAATAATTGCACTACTTTTGTTTACAAAATATGAATTATTTCATTTTAAATTAACTAAATCAAAGTTAACAAATTTACAAATAAGTTAATTCATGAATTCAAAAAAAAAACATTTATCAAAGAAAACTCAAAATGAAGGTTCAGGAAAAAAAAAAAAATCATTTATCAAAGAAAACATTTATCAATGAAGGTTCTAACATCTTGGCCGAAAAAAATAAAAAAATAAAAAAAATCATAAATTCAAAAGGCATTGCGTAGAAAAGATTCAGAATATCATAATTTTAGATTAAAGAGCATTTATCAAAGAAAATTCAATGTTTTATTAATCTTAGAATTTTTTTCTGCAAAAAAAAGGAAAGACTATAGTTTATATATAATTATTCGTTAGAACTTGTTTGATTGTGTTTTTTTTTTTTTTTCATTTTTATTTGTTGTGTTTTCTTACAAAAAATAAAAAGTTAGAAAATTCTCACCATTTTCACATTATTTTTATTTTCGTACTTAGTGTTCAAAAATTGAAAGACAAGTTTTGGTGTTTCAAAAAGATGAAAATAAAATAAAAAGTGAAAATACATTTTAAAATTGCTTGGTCTAGACTATTTTTCTGAAAATTAAGTTGTTATTTTTTGTATTTTTTGTTTTCAGTAATTTTTTTAATATTTTATGCGGGTTTTTTACTTTTTAGATACACATAATATAAAAACACTTAAAAATATAATATTTGTGAACAAATATTAAATTTTTAATAAATACACAAGAATACAAAAAAATGCATAAAGTTTGAGACATTTTCGTATTCTTGTGTATTTATTAATTTTTTAAAATATTTTCTCACAAATATTTTACTTTTTAGGTACATATAGATTAGGTGCATCTAAACCCTAAAAAAATTATTTAAAATATTAACAAAATTTATTGAAAACAAAAAAAAAAAAATACTAAAAACAGAGAAATTACAACCAAAAAAAACTCAAGGTTTGAACATTGTAACAAATTTAATTTCGTCAATTTAAATCGTAAACTTTTGATTTGTTTTCAATCTAAATCATTTATCATTTTTATTAAGTAAAATAGATAGAAAAATAGGTATTTTAATTATTAAAATTTATAAATAAAAAAAATATTTTAGACATATGCTTACATCAAATTTAATGACTAAAATACTCTATTTTCGCGAATTTTACTTAATAAAAATAGATAAATTGTTTAAATTAAAAAAATCAAAATATTATAGTTTAGATTGATAAAATTAAAATTTTATTTTGTTAAAGGGTTAAAACCTTTGAGTTTTTTTTTTTTTAATTGTCCACAAAAAAAAAAAAAAGGAAAAAAAAAAAAAAAAACTGTTACCTTAAACCTAAGGTTATAAACGAGCCAAGTTTTATTATGTGTTTTAACTTGTTTATTAAGATTTTAACGAGTTCAAACTCAAGGTTGAACTCAATGAAAATTTAATTAACTGAACTCGAACCAAATTGACTTAAGCTTGACTTGAGTTCGAGTTTGTTCAAGAACCTTAACGAGGCAAAAAAATATATAAATTCATATTTACATATGAGATTAAAGTTACAATAGAAATTTTAATTATATAATTATATATTCAATATATATAAACATATTTAAAAAGTCAATATTTTATTAAAATAATAATATCTGCCGCTATGATTATATAAATATATTATATATGCTTAGCTATTAATATATATATATATATATATATATATATAATATTTATTTTATTTTTTATACATATTTCTATATTATTTAATATATATAAATAATAAAAAGGGGATTTTTTTTAGGGTTCCTGGTATTAAGATTTTATAATATAAAGGACATCCAATATTTTCATAATATCTAAGGTCCCTTAACATCGATCTAGAGAAAATTCGATCTAGAGAATATCTTTGGACTTCCCAGAGAATTTCTCTCTCGAAATTTCTCTAGAATTCTCAGAGAAATTCTGGAAAGGCCAGAGAATTTCTTTGGATTCTAATCTAGAGATTTTCTCTGGATTTCTAGAGAATTTCTCTAATTTTCGTAAGAATTTCTCTCTGCCTTCCTAATATCGATGTGCAATACACAAATCGATCACCCAAATAAGTAGCAACAATAGCCATTATACATATATATATATATATATATATAGAGAGAGAGAGAGAGAGAGACTTACTAAAAAGAGAATTTCTTTGGGTTCAAACCAGAAAAATCTAGATAAAATTGAAATTTTCTTTAGCTTTGTCCACAAATTTCTCTCTGTTTGTTCACAATTTTAAACTAGAAAAAATTGTTTAACTAAACCCGAGAAATTTTAGCACAATGATTTTCACTGGCCAAACTAGAACTTCATCACAAATATGGGTGAATTTTGTTTCATCATCTAGCTTGTTTTTCTACTAAACATGCCTTTAAATTAGCTTGCTGTTTAACTAGAAATCTATAGGTTCATAAACTACAAATCAATTTGTCTGAAATAGATGAACAATCCATAACAGGTTCAATGAATGAAATCAAGAATCAGATGCAAAAATCAAAAATCAAAATTAGTAAAGAAGCTCAATAGTCAAATTAAAATCAGAGAATCCAATTGGAAGGAACATAATCAACAACAGAATTTAAAGAAAGCTAATCCTGAAAAGCCAAGAACAAGAAAAACCAGGATTATAGTTTGTATAGCGACCCCGGTCTTTTCCCATTTGGTTGTTGTACCCGGACTTATGTTCCGTAGATTCAGTTGTTATTATATTGTTGTTGTTGTCCTTTAATTCCTTATTTTTGAGTTATAGGATATGTTGGGCAGGTTTTGTTACAGGTTGGTTGGGTTCGGAAACCAAGTGTTGCTGTCCAGTTTTTGGGTTGGTCGCTCGAGCGAGGGTTGTTCTTGTGTCTGGTGGCTCGAGCCAGGGTTTCTTCGCTCGAGCGAGCGAGCGATTGCATCTAGTATAGACCTGAGAGCAGTGTTTCTTCGCTCGAGCGAGCTTTCTTCGCTCGAGCGAGCGAGGTGTATGTTTTCGAGTTCTTCGCTCGAGCGAGCATTCCTTCGCTCGAGCGAGCTTCTGTGTTGCAAACCTGAAGCATCGAGTTTTTGGCTCGAGCGAGCTTTTCTTCGCTCGAGCGAGGTTTTCTTGTGTCTGGTCACTCGAGCGACCAAGTCTTCGCTCGAGCGAGCTTGTCCAGTTTAAATAGGCAGCAGCGGGATTTTGAACAGTTTTTCATCCTCTTTTTGATTCCAAACCCTAGGTCCGACTTTTCCCTCTCTTCTCTCTTAGGTTTGATCTATTTAGGGTGTGTTTCTACCCTAGTTGCTTTATTAAAAAGATAGTGTGAGTCGAGGACTCCGTTTTAATCTGAGAGTTTGTGAATTTGGAGCACTTTGGATTTTGGGTCTTCATCTCCGTCTTCTCCATTTGGGTTAATTTCTTCGAGGTAGGGATTTCCTACTCCAATGTATAAGTTTTGTTCTAAGTTTTGGTATTTTGATATGTTGGGGGTATTTTGGTAATTTGGGAAAAACCCTAGTTGTCTTAATAAATTGATTTGTATAATTAATTTAAGGAAAATTGGGGAAATTAGTTAAATTCATGAAATTAAGGAATTTATTGATTAAATGGGGTAGTTGGTTAATTTAAATCACTCGCCTATTGAATTGTTGATTTATTTATTTCCAGTCTAGAAATAACTATTTTGGGCTATTGGTGGAGGATAGTCGTGATTGTTGTAGACATTGCATGTGGATTAGGGATAACTGAAATTAATCATATTGGTTAAGTCATTGTTTTGACTATTGAATTAATACAGAAAATACATGTATTGATTGAGCATGCATTTGCATATTGTGTGGGAGGAGATAGGGGATGTACTCCACGGTTTAGGGGAAGATAGGGGATGGACCTCTAAACCGGATTTTGTTTGGGAGGAGATAGGGGATGGACTCCATTAGCATCACTTTTATGTGTGCTTATTGATATTGAAGTGTTTTTACATGTTATTGATACAGCACTAAAATGTGTATCAATCTGGAAGTATGAAGTGTTTTTGATATGAGCCTGAGTCTCATTTGTGTTGTCGTTATTGGAATTATTGTGAATATGATATATAGTTCACTGTTGTAAGTTTGGCCAGGTTCTGAGCCATGTTGAATAATTAATGGAAAGTGGAACTGATAATTTGTGTTATCCATCTATTGAATGCTAATGCTTTATTCAATACTTATATATGGTTTAGTATATTTCTACTGGGCTGTGGCTCACCCTATATGGGAACATCATTTTCAGGTCCAGGTGATAAGCTACCTCCAAGGACTTAGCTTGGAAGGATTTGGATATTGAAGATTTCCTTTCGTTATTGTTTTTTTTATTTGACAGTACATGTAAACATTCAAGCCTAGGGCTTTATTTGTATTTGAGTTAGAACTCATATTTTTGTATCCAAGTGTTGGCTTGGAAAGATGTAAGCTCGTAGGGCATTTAATTTGATGTTACATGTAATGCTTTTAGTTAGTAATACTCTGATGAATGAGATAATGAATTGTTTCCTTTTAATATTGCATGTCAATGATATATATATAATGGGTTTAATTTGAGGGCGTTACAGTTTGGATAGGGAAAAAACAGAGGGACACCCAATTAATTGTAGAGAAATGTGAGATGAAATAAGAGAGAGTAACATATGACAAAGGAAATGCATACATGGCGGAAAAAATTAAACATGGCAGAGAAAATTAAACATAACAGAGAAAATTACACATACGAGAGTGTTAAGTAGCAATTCTCTCTTCTCCTCTAACTTCATTCCTCATCTTTCCCAAATTCTTTAGTTTGCTCATAATTTTCTCTGTGTTTTGATCAAACCAGAGAAAATTGTGTTTTGACTCAACCAGAAAAAAAATTGATCAAAAAGCCAACACAAAGCGATTTCAATACATAGAAATTTGTGTTGCACTAGTACTGCAACTCTTGTTTGTTACAGTGATTCGTCAAAAATCAAAATTGTTGTTGAAATCAATGACTCACTTTGAACAAACTTCACATAAATCCATGGCACTGAACCACTCACAAATTACCCAACATTGTTGTACTTTTAGTGATCAAGTTAGTTTTGTAGCCAAGAAAATTCAATATAGCATCAAAGCCATACAAGACTTTTGCAGCCTTATCATAAGAAAGTGCAGCATCAACAGCGTTAGAGAAAGTTCCTAATTAGAGAAATTTGCTCAATTTCTTTGATTTTCTCTATATTTTTAAATTTTCTCTATATTTTCAGATTTATCTGGTTTGAAATTTCTTTGATTTACTCACAAATTCTCTATGTTTTGACCAATTTTTTCTGATTTGCTCATAATTTTCTATGTGTTTTAACCAAACCAGAGAAAAGTATGTCTTTTCATAGAGAAATTTCAAGCAACCTGTAACAAACACATACACAAAAAGAGATTGAAAATTGAAAATGTTCTTACTCAAATTTATACTTGAATCTGAGTTCGTCCATTAAGTAGTCAAATTGAGTATAATGACAAACTCATATGAACAAATATATATATGCATAGCTCTGTTTGAGGAATATGAGTAACAAACTCATATGAATATATATATATATATATATGCATAGCTCTATTTGAGGAATATGGATAACAAACTCATAAGAACAAATCTGTTTGAGGAATATAAATAACAAACTCATATGAACAATCGTTCAAAAAAAAAAAAAAAAAACTCAGAAGAACAAATATATATATATATTGCATAGACCTCTTCGTTGAGCTTGAAGGTCTTAGTGAGCTCTCGGGGAGGGATTGGATGAACCAAGATGACATTGATGAACTCTCATACAAGTTTGGAACCACGATCGTTAGCCATGAGTCTGTGAAACTCCAAGTTGATCTTGCCTAGGGTTTTCATCGAAGAAGCTTCCATCAGAGAGATTGCGACAGTCATGATCTAGGTTTGGTGCATCTGGTTATGAAGAGAGAGAATAGAAAGAGTGAGAGAGAGAGAAAGAGAGAGGATGATGATGAAAAGAGAGAGAGAGAGAGAGAGAGAGAGAGAGAGTGTGTGTGTGTGTGTGTGGATTTAGAAAAAATGAGAGAAACACTACCTATTACGGGTGAGGGACCTAAGGGACCTTAGGCTAAAAAAATATATATATTATGGATCTCTTCTATTATCAAAAGTCAGAGAGAGATGTTAGGCTAATAACCCTTAATAAATATTAAACAAGCTAATTAACAAATTGGCTTTTGATATATTTAGATTTATTTATTAACATTTTAATCAATTTGAATCCGAGCTTGAATATATAATAATAATAATAATAATAATAATAATAATAATAAGTGCGTTTGGTTTCAGTTTTTCTGAAAATTGAGTTTTTTATTTTTTGTATTTTTTTATTTTTAGTGAATATTTTTAAAATTTTAAGCAATTTTTTTACTTTTTTGGATGCACCTTACTTAGATATATCTAAATAGTAAAATAGTTATGAAAAAATATTTTTAAAAATTAATAAATATACAAAAATATGAAAAATTTACTGAATTTTCGTTTTTTTTTTTTTGGGTATTTAGTGTATTTTTTTAAGATTTTTTTTCACAAATAGTATACTTTTAAAATATATTTATGTTAGGTGTATCTAAAAATATATAAAAAAAATTACTTAAAATATTTAAAAAAATCATTAAAAACATTAAAATACGAAAAATAAAAAGTAAAGAATTTTTGAAAACTGTTTTTTTTTTTTTTGAAAACCAGAACCAACAAAGTGAATGAATTCGAAATATCTCTCTTTTCGTTAGAGAGAGGAAGGGTCGCAAAACTTCCCTTAAACCCAAGTTTTTTGATGAGCTCTCCAAAATTAAAGAAGGCACTATGGTCAAAAATCTCAATGGATAAGGAGAGATCAAGGAATTAAATAAAGTGGGTGGAGGGTTTCTAGAGAGAGATGCGAGAAAGGAGAGTGCGAGTTAATGTAGAGAGAGAGTGTAAAGTGAAAAGTGAAGAAAAAATGTGTAAGGCTCAACTTTTGAGTGATTAGACAGATTTTTTGGAGCAGACTACGGACAGACTGCTCGAGTGACCAATCTTGTGCTCGAGCGAACAATTCAAATTTGAGGACTTCTTGAGCGAATAAATTCTATATTTTTGCTCTTTCCTTTCAATGTTTATTGGAAAACAAAAAAAAATCCAAAGTAATTGTTACTATCAAGCTGTTACTTTCTTCGGTTGCCTTCTTTGTACCATGTTTTTTTTTTTTTTTTTTTATTAATGTGTTTGTGTTTTCCTATATGTTCAAGAAACTGATATGGGTTTGAAATTGGACTCCATTTTTCTTGATATGTGTATGCAGTTGGAAAACAAACAAAAAAGGTTCAAAGGTCAAAATGGTTTATATTCATTTTATTATTTGGTTTCTCTTAAATGGTTTATATTTTGCTGCTCCAAGATACAAAACACAATATGCTTAAATAAATTGTGCCCTTTATGTTTCTAAACTTCATTGACCTTTTGACATTCTAATGCAGCTTGGGTTTGTTGTATCATCTATATAACAAGGGAAGCCTATAGATGGGACACTTGTCCTAGATGTCACCATGGATGATTGAGATTAGTTCTAGAGTAGAAATTGATATTATTCTACTTTAGATCTAATGGTAGTGGTCCATTTTTATCAACAATTTACCATCTACATGTACACTACGCCAACCAAATTACCTCTCACACATATTTGAATTTCAAAATTTGAAACTCCATCTACATAGAACCCCAACCAGATTATTCTATCAATATCTCTTTCCCTCATCAGAACGCTAACTAGAAACCCAAACAGATTGTTTGAATGACTTGAATTTGATTTGAATGTTACCATAAATAATCGAAACTTTTAATTTTTTTTTTTAATCTAGTTTTCTCACCTCTATGTCATTGTTGATCTTATATCGATTTTACATAATTCGTCTCTCTTAGGGGTGGGCGCGGATTGGTTGCGGCCAGGAAACCTCCAATCCGCCATCCGTCCACCAAATTGGCGGATTGGAGAAAATCAATCCGCATCCGTCCGCCAATCCGGCGGATGCGGATTTGGCGGATTGGCGGATGGATGCGAATCGATTTGGCGGTTTGAAATTTTACAAATTTTCAACATAAAAAAAAAAAAAACTAAGAAAATTATAGTCTAAATAACTATAATAGCATAAAGAAAGATGCAAGGGAATGAAAGTGCCTTAAAGCTCAACTCTTTCACATCACCAGAACCACATGTGATTTGATTTCTATTCCTGCATGCTTCAGTAACTCCCTAGATTTAATGCAATCTGTTCCCACCTCTAATCATGCTTGACCAGAGTAACATGAGTTTTTAACAAGTACAAATACTAAAAACACTACTGGACTATAGAATCAAAGCACCCAGTGGGTACAATATGAATGGATGGCTCAAATCAAAAATATCTTTTAATGGAATTAGCATACAAGGCAGGCAGCTAGTTGTGATATTGCTTGATGTAGCCAAAGCACTTGTATAGCCACGCTCAAAAGTATTCTCTTTTTCTTCTTCAACCACTCTTGCTAAGATTTTTCATTATCCTATTTCAATTTAACATTAGAAAGAATTTTCAAAGACTAGCAGTGAAATTCCTCCTCACTAAGAGTTTCCTAGCCATAAGCTCTCATCAAGTAAAATGTTTTTAAAAAAATGCAGATAAAGGTGGATATGTTGAATTGGTCAATAAGTTAAGAGAACAGATGTTGCTAAATTGAGAAAGTGGGGAATCATATTAAATTGTCCAAGATTTTTTGGAGTAGTGAATGAGATTGTGCTATGCAGACAATATGTATGTACATACATAGTTTGTGCTACTTACCATTGAATGGCAGGATAATTATCAATGTGCTGAAAGGGAGAAAAAGGAACATTCACATCACTAAGAAAAATAAAAATAAAAATTTGTGCATAAATAAATTTAACAATTTGACAGAGTCATAAAAAAAAGCTTGACAGAGTCATAAAAAAGCTTGACACAGTTTAACAGTTTAACAAAATTAGGTCATAAATTTAACAGAGTTCAATATATACATCATCAAACCCTCAACCTTCAATCAATATATACACCAGAATTCAATATATACATCATCAAACCCTCAACCCTCAATCAATATATACATGAGAACTCAATATATACATCAAACCCTCAATCAAATGGGGAAAAAAATAGAGAGAGAGAGAGAATCAACACTGCATTCACTATCGCAAGAAGTCCTTCTCAAATAAATATATAATATATACGAAGAAAAATTATATTATATACACAGAGAGGTCCTTGGCAAGAAATAAGTCCTTCTCAGAGAGGTATCTGTAAATTATACACAGAGACAGGTATATCTGTATACGAAGAGAGGTACTGTAAATCAATCGTCGATATATATTATATATACGATCAATCAACTCAATAATATATTATATATACACAAAGAGGTACTGTAAAATTTTTGATGCAATTTTCTTACTCATTTTTGGAAATTTACACTGTGTGTGTATGTATATTACACTATGTATATTCAATGTGTATATTTTTTATGTAAATCTTCTATCTAGAGAGAGAGAGAGAGAGAGAGAGAGAGAGAGATACCTCAGTGTAGTAGATCGATCGTCGTTTAGTACAAGCAAATCGTCGATCAAAAGTGTAGATCGTCGGTCGTTCAGTGTAGATCGTTGCCGGAGGTTACTGTCGGACGGTAGGGTAGGGTAGGGTAAAAAAGAGAGAGAGAGAAGAGAGAGAGAGAGAGAGAGAGAGTCTCTCAGCATGTAGTCTGAAGAAATTAGGGCCAATTTCTAAACAAAAGGGCCTGATGCGTGGATAAATTTGGGGGGAAAAACGAAGGGGGGAAAAACGGCATGGACGGGTTGGGTTGGCGATGTAAAATGACGGATCACCCGCCACCCGACCCGAATCCGCGAAACTTGAAATATGCGACCTGCACCCGTCCGCCAAGTACCACGCATCACCCCATTTGCCGTCGGGTCGGGCGTTATGGCGGGTCGGCTGATCCGCTGCACAGCCCTAGTCTCTCTGATTAAATTCAGCTCAAATTACCTAATCTTGGCTTGAATCTATGAAATTGTTTCTTTTTGTGATTCGAATAATCTATTCACAAAGCTAAATCTAAAAAGCATGTAGGTGATTTGATCATAGTTATGGCGGGTCGGCTGATCCGCTGCACAGCCCTAGTCTCTCTGATTAAATTCAGCTCAAATTACCTAATCTTGGCTTGAATCTATGAAATTGTTTCTTTTTGTGATTCGAATAATCTATTCACAAAGCTAAATCTAAAAAGCATGTAGGTGATTTGATCATAACCGAATTGGTCCTCAAAATTGTTTTGAACTAGAGTAAGTTGATGGCGTCAACTTTGTACTCTAGTCCTGTCTGAATTCTTATCTATGTCTCATAAATTTCATTCAATTATTTTACTTCTCACATTTGATTTGTTATTGTTTTATTTGATATTTGGTGATTTAACATATATAGATCTGTATATTTGGATCAAAGCCTTTTGTTCTATTTGACTATGATTCTGTTTTTGAGATACAAAAGTTTCTTTTGGTTCTAACTAAATTAGACTTTCTTTGTAAGTTTCCTAATTTGGCAATTATCAATTAGACACTCTCCCTCTCTTTGTTTCTCTTACTGCTGCTTGTAGGCACTTTCTATGGAGATTTAAGCTTTTATGCTATGTTTGGTGAACTAGAATGAAATACTTTTTCAATCATAATGTTGATTTAAGCATTAGACACTCTCCTTTTATTTGTGTAAAATCTAGAGATTGCAACTTGGTCTCTTTGATTAGATGACTAAATTTGATGTTGTTAAGACCAACAGGTTTGTACTGTTAGCATAGTTGACATTTCAATAACTCTTCTTCAGTTCCTATGCTATTTTAGAGTTGAAGAAGTTGAAAAGATAATTAGGATATCAGATGATGGCAGCAGAGGGGCAATTATATATGTTCTATTATTGCAATTTTTAATTAAATATTTGTTGTTTTGCTGATCAAAACAAAATTGATTCAAGGTTAATAATTATTCATAAATTACTAAGTGATTTTAGATAGAGCTGAGCATAAACCTTATCCTAGCCATATGCAGGAAATTAATATAAAATTATTTTTACTGTATAGACTTTGAGAACAAGTTTAGAGACTAACATATCACACATTTTCCAATTACAATATAAGTAATGATATATAAATAGATATTTTATATATGAAAATTAAGCGAAGTACTTTAAAATTGTAATTAAATAGAGGCTGGAAGTTTTAAAGTGAACTATAACTGGACAACTCAACCCTTGGCCCCCTCTCCGTTGGATTTTCCCTTAATCCACCTCTTGATCTTTACATTGTTATGTAGCATAGCCTATATATAATTCTTTCTAATGTAGTAAATTTTAGTGTTCCTAACTAATATAATTACAACTTTTATTATTTATTTAGCCTCTTTCTGTATTGGTGTTAAAAAGTCCTCCAATTTGGCAATATAATTTCAATGGGTTTAACTCAATTCCTATGTTTGATCAGTCTATTATATATTTATTTTTATTTTGTATTGGCAAAGAAAATTTGATAGTTACATTGAAAATTAGGGCAAAGTTAGAGAGATCAATTGAAAATCTATGGCTTCTTCATATATTGTTCTCTCCCTCTCTGAGAAGGTTTACATGTGAATTTCCATGTTTGTAGATGTCACTAATTGGGTTAAGATTTGCATGTCCTATTGGGTTAAAACAGCTAAAAACATATTAGTAGTTTGCGTTAATGACTTGCTATTTAATATTCATCAAAAAATTAATTTATTTTATGTGAAAATGGGGATAGAGTAATCAATTTATTAATTTTTCATTTAGAAATAGGTGCACCTCGAGGTTGAAAGCACTCGATGAAAGATCAAGCTCTATGACTATATTGTAGATGCGTGGCCATTCTCTTCTCAAGTGTGTAATTTTTAAGATTTTTGGTTTATACACTTAGATTAATGAATTTTATAGCTTGTTTGGCTTGAGACTTGTCTGTTATTGAATTGGAACCTCACCAATTTTCTGCTGTTGTTTTGGATTATGCACATGATTGGTGTTGCCTTGGGTGCCAACATAGTTAGGATGTGTGGCTTTGAAAATGATGCAATTTAAATCCAAAATATTATCTTTTTCTCATCAATAAATTCTCTTTTGCTGATCAAAAAAAAAAAAGTAACAAAAAAATATGTTGACTATTCAATTTTTATTCTTCTTTCATACGTGCCACTACCCAGAAATTATTTTGTAGTCAAAGTGCATGAAACATAATAATCACATTATCTCAATTATTTTGATCCAACACGCATCTTTGTGAATTTCTTGCCTTTATTTTGCCTTTAGCCTAAAATTATTTCTAAAGAAAAGGCAAATTTTGCCTCTGAATTAATTTGTGTATTCATTTTCCGGGTCAGAAATTGTTTGGAGAGATGCAAAATATGGTCAAAGAATTCAAGGACTTTGTGCTTTAAGTTTTTTCATTTTTTTTAATATATGTAATCACAATTATTTTTTTTTTATTAATTTCTTTGTATATACTTTTGAACATTCAAGTTTTATTTATGAAATATATGATATTATTCTATTCAATATGTGATTGTGACTCAAAAAATAGTATATAGTGTGTATTACATTCTTCAAATGCGTACACAAATAATTTTGATTATTCTTCAAATATGTTGAATCCTTTTTTTATTACTCGCATTAACTATGATGAGAAATACATATAACGTGTGATCTTATCTCATTATTAATCACATGTTTTATTAGATATTAATCATGCTTAAAATATGTGATCTAAATGTTTATTATCATAAGTTTTATTACTTATACATCACACGTTAAAAGTGTGATGTAAATATTTATTATCACACGTAAAAAGTGTGATTTAAATATTTATTATCACATGCATAACGTGTGATGAAATCATCTTTTAATGACACTCAAAACGTGTGATTAAAAATGACTCTTTTTAATCACACTCCCAAATATCACACTTTGACAAAACTTAAAAAGTGTGATTAAATAACATATATTACACATAAAAAGTGTGATCTATTGATGATTTTATAGTAGTGAAATTTGTAACCTTTCCAATCACACTGCCGCTCATTGCTATCATCGCTTCGATCGGAACATGTCTCCTCATGCTCATGTCACTACCTATGGCCATGGTTCTTCGTCATTAGATTGGTTTCCGGATACCGGCGCTAATCATCATGTCACCCCAGATCTTGCTAGCCTGTCTAATGCTGAGGAATAAACTGATTCTTTGCAAATCCGCGTCAATAACGGTATGGTATTCCTATTTCTTATATCGGTTCTGCATCTCTTCATTCTCCCTTAACTTCCTTCCATCTTTCTAATGTTCTTCATGCTCCTACATTTTACTAAATCATTACTTTATGTTCAACAATTTACCAAAGAAAATAATGTTTTCTTTGAGTTTCACCCATCTCATTTTTTGGTTAAGGATCAACACTCCAAGAAAACGGTGCTCCATGGCAAGACTGATGGGGTTCTTTATCGGTTCCATGATTCACCACCTTCTCCTCTCTCCGCGTCACCTTCTGCACTTGCTACTTGTGTCTCTCTTGATCACTGGCACATGCGTCTTGGTCATCCTCATACTCAAGTTCTTTGTCAAATTTTGCGTTCCAGTCACATTCTGGTTTCCTCAAATAAAATGTATTCTAGTACAATTTGTCATGCTTGTCAACTTGGCAAATCATCTAGACTTTCCTTACGTTCTTCTTCCAATAAAAGTGTTGGTCGTTTTAGTTTGATTTTTAGCAATGTATGGGGCCCATCTCCAGTTATTTCTAGTGATGGCTACAAGTATTTTGTTATTTTTTTGGATGATTATTCGAAATATATTTGGTATTAACCGATGGCAAATAAATCTGATGTTTTCACAATTTTTCCACAATTTCAAGCCATGGTTGAACGCCAATTTTCATGCAAAATTAAATCTGTCCAAACTGATTGGGGGGTGAATTTCGCAAACTCCATCCGTATTTTCAAAAATTCGGTGTCCTACATTGCTTGCCTTGTCCTCATACTCATAAGCAAAATGGGTCTGTCAAATGTCGACATTGCCTTGTTGAAACTGGACTCACCCTACTTGCTCATGGTTTGGTTCCTTATCGATTTTGGAATCTTGCATTTGAAACTGTTGTTTATCTCATTAATCATATGCCATTCCCCCTTCTAGTGCCTCTTTCACAAACCTCCCGACTATACCTTTTTGCATTTTTTTGATTGTCTTTGCTTTCCATTTCTACGCCCATGTAACAAACGTAAAATTTCTTTTCGCTCTGCTTCATATCTTTTCCTCGGGTATAGTCCTTCTCATTTGGGTAATCGTTGTTTGTCGCATTTACATTGCGGGTCATGTTGGCTTTTATGAACAATCATTTCCCTTTTCCCATCGTTCTTCTCTCCCTGTCCTGCCCTCTTCCGTTGCTCTATCTACTGCTCCTTATGCTTTATTTCCACTTATTTTATCAACCTCTGCTCCACCACCAACTCACCCATCTTCAACCTCATCACCGACGGTCCTACAACCTGTTTCGCCGTCTCCCCTCAGCTCACATTCCCCTATTTTTCGTTCTAGCCCTTCCGTCCTGCTACCTACCTCTTCACCTTTCCTAGTTTCCTTTTCTCAATCCATTCGATTTTCCCCAGGCCTCAATCTTATTGTTGATTTACACTCTACCTCTCACATTCCTCATCGGACTCATCCTATGGTCCTTCGTCATATGTCTTCCAAACCGCTTGTATTACTCGCCTACTCCTCCTCTATTTCTCTTACTGAAATTGAACCCAGTTGCTTTTCCACAGCTAACAAATCACCCGTTTGGCGTCAAGCCATGACCGAGGAAATCAATTCTCTCATCCATAATAACACTTAGAATCTATGTCTTCCTTCTTCTGGTCAAAATGTTGTTGGTTGTAAATGAGTTTTTTGAATTAAAAGGCGTGATGGCACAATTGAACGTTACACGGCACGTTTGGTGGCCAATGGGTTTCATCAACAAGAAGGGCACGATTATTTTGAAATCTTTAGTCCTGTCGTTAAACCCACCACCATCCGAACTGTTTTCTCTCTTGTCCATTCTCATAGTTGGCCTGTTCAACAACTTGATGTTCATAATGCCTTTCTTCATGGGTTTCGTCAAGAGGATGTTTACATGCATCAACCACCTGGTGTAGACACCCCATTTTTGACCGACCTTAAGACTCAGATGTCATCGATTGAGCGCTCGGTGATTGCGCATTTTGTGCTCGTTCTGAGGTTACGGAGTCTCGGCTGAGAGCCTTGCCTCCGGACTTCGGGACTCTGTTGTGCTTTGCTTCGGTTTGCGAACCAGGTTCTGTTTTCTCTTCCCGAAGGGAGGGAGAGGTCTCGTAGACCATCTCTTAGTGGTCGTAGGCTACTTTTCGTGGTCGTAAACCACTGTTCCTGTTTGGAGACCAGTTTCTGATTTTCGGAGCCGTCGGCCGTGCGCCTCGGTTCGGGACTGCTTAACTTTCTCCATTCGCTCCGGTTTTTGGCACACACCTTGTTTCCTCTCTCTAGAGGGACACTGTGGCCCGGGAGACCACCTTCGTGGTCGCGCGCCACTTTCGATGCTTAACAGTCAGTTTTCGAGGCACCCGGCTGCGCGTTTTGGCTCCCGAACCCTCGTTTGGCATCCGTCTTGGTTCATTTTTGGCGTAGACCCTATTTTCATTGTTTGGGAGGTGGTACAAGGGTGGGAGACCACCTTTCTCCTTGGAGACCACTTTTCTCCCCGCTTGTCAGTTTTCTAGTTTTCTTGTCGGGAAGTTGGTTTTCTTGGTTTTTGGGCCACATTTATTGGTCTCCCACCCCACTACTAGCTTGCATTCAATCGGGAGACCACCAAATGGGGCCACCGACCAGTTTTTTTTTAGTTGAACCTTTTGAACCTTTGTTTTAGCTTCTTGAGGAAGCTTGAACCTTTTGAACCTTTGTTTTAGCTTCTTGAGGAAGCTTGAACCTTTTGAACCTTTGCTCTAGCTTCTCCAAGAAGCTTGAACCTTTTTTAGCTTCTCCAAGAAGCTTGAACCTTTTTTAGTTTCTCCAAGAAGCTTGAACCTTTTTTTAGCTTCTCCAAGAAGCTTGAACCTTTTTTAGCTTCTTGAAGAAGCTTGACCCTTTTCTCCAAGCTTCTAAGAGAAGCTTGAACCTTTCTTAGCTTCTTGAAGAAGCTTGGCCCTGTAGACACCCCATTTTTGACAGCCCTCAAGACTTGGGCGTTACTGATGGTTTACTTGGTGGAGAAAGGTGTGCAGGGCAAAGGTTCAGTTTCTTCGGCAAGGAGAGAGACAAATCTCAACTTCACACCCCATTTTGGACCGAAGTTATTTTGGATGGTTTTTAGACCTTAGAACCCTCTCTTTCAAAACATTTTTGAAATAAAGTTTCTACAATGTTCCGAGGCTCACATTTTGTCAAATGATGCGCTTTTCGATAAACCGAGCAAGGACAAAGTGGAAATGAATGAAAGAGAGATGAAATCTTTGAAAAATCTTTCAAAACACCTTGTTTAGGGGTTTAGAGTTGAAGAAAAGAGGAGAAGAGAGAAGAAACCTAGCTGGGGAAGAAGTTGGGTATGAATCGCTAAGAGAGAGTCGAGTGGTCCTCGCTAAATCAGGCTTATCTGTCTATGCACTTGGAGTTAAGCTATGAGGCCACTACCGTTGGAAAGAAGACTTCCGGGGCTTCGTTTTGCACTCAAGAATCTCCTAAAGCCGAGTCCGGATGGGGGAGATATGATTGGTTGAAGTTGGGCATCATCCCGGTTGGACCGAAACTGAGCAACCTTTACCAAAACAAGCATAACTTTTTGCACAGTTGAAATTTTGATTCAAGGCTGGTGCCATTGGAAAGCTTACTTCCGGGGCTTCAATTTGGACACAAGAATGACCTGAAAAGGAGTTCACATGAAGGAGTTATGCCCGTTTGAAGTTGGACCTGCAGAGCAGATTTTTCCTGCCGACCGACCAGAACAGATGGCCGACCGACCAAATAGATGGCCGACCGACCAGAACAGATGGCCGACCGACCAAATAGATGGCCGACCGACCAGTTAAAGTAGCCGGCCGACCAATTTTGCTAGCCGACGACCTTCCGGTGTATTCTACAGATTGAATGGATGCCAGCTGTGCCAGCTGGAGGGCACAGACTGGATCCTCCATACACGTGTATGGAGGATCTTTGCTCTTGGTTTGAAGCTTCTAAGAGAAGCTTTATTCTCTTGGCTCTATAAAGGAAGGCTCCCCTCTCCATATACCAGGTTCAGAACTTGGTTAGGGCATATACACATATATCCCTCTTTGTCTCTCTATATCTCCTCCATTTTAGCTTCAAAGTGTAAGGTTCTTGGCTCCATTACCCTACACCTCATAACCTAACCTCTCCATCATCCATCCAAGCATCTTGGAGCTTGTTTTCAGAGGCTAAGGGACTGGTTTTTGGGACCAAAGGCTGCTGGAGTTCTTGGCTACAAGGGTAACACACTCATCTCCCTTTTTAAGGCTTATCTTGCTTCATAGCTTAGCCATACTTGCAAGCATTTTTGAGCTTTGTCATAAACTGGAAAAGGTCTTATTTTGAGCTCCTCTTGAAGTTTGATTAAGGATAATTTTCTGTTTGAGGCCATCTATCTCCTTGTATGCTCCATCCCTCTTTGTAGGCTTATTTTGCTTCATATCTTAGCCCTACTTGTGAGCATTTTCGAGATTTTCCATGAACTAAAAAAAGTCTTATTTTGAGCCCCTCTTGAAGTTTGATTAAGGGCATTTTTCTGTTTGGGGTCATCTTCCCCTTTGCATGCTTCATTTCCTCATGATTAGGGCTATACATTAGAGCATTTGCATTGGCCTTGGTTTGGCCTCTTAGCCACTGAAATCCAGTGGATTTTCAGTGGCTTAGATGTGTTTTTGAGAGCTAAAATCAGAGGGGGGTGACCCCCTCTCTCCTTGTCTTGTTTGTTGGCCTTTTTGGCCTTCCAAAGGACCCCCATTTTGCATGTTGTGAAGTCACTTTTCAGGGCCTATTTGGTGAGTTTTAAGGTCTGCCTTGACTCTATCCGGAGCCCATTTTGCCATATTTTATGTCTATCATGCATGTGTGGAGCAATCCTCCTTAAGGCCTTTCAAGGGGACCTTTCATTGTATACTTCCTTGAGCCATTTCAGGGCCTTTTTGGTGAGTTTTAGGGCTGTCATAACTGAGTTCCAGAGCTGGTTTTGCTATGCTAAGTGTCCTTGATGCATGTGTTGAGTAACCCCTTGCATGGCCCTCCAAAGGAGCTCATCATTTTTGCATGCATTGGATGCATTTCAGTGGTTATTTGGGCATATTTTAGCATATCATGTTCCTATTTTTGGCTGGTTTGGTGACCTCTCTCGTGCTTCATATACATGCCATGTAAACCATGCTTACTAGCCTAGGTTGCATGTTGTTTTAGCCCTTCATGTTAGCACTTTTGGGCCATGCTTGGAACTGATATTGTGCTTATTTTGGACTGCCTTGGCTCTGTTTTCATGCCTCATGATCAAATAATGCTTGCTTTGTATACTTGTGGTTCAATGCATTTGCCTAGTTTTGAGTTTCGGGGCTTATTTCATGCATTGGGTGACATGTTTCCATGATTCGGGACCATTGAGCATATTATTTCAGAGCTGGAAATTGCATGTTTGTATGCCATCTTTCATCCCTTGCCATGCTTTGGTAGAGTGGCATTTGATGCCTTAGGACCGGCCCCTTGCATCGTGCATGTTTGCATGTGTTTCGATTGTCTCATTTTCATCATATGGCCACTGATTTTGGCATGCTTGCGAGCTATCCATGTTAGTTTAAGTCCATCATCGCATGTTGTTGTATGCCATGTATGTTTACATGTTTAGGTTGTGTGCCTATTGCATATTAGATGCATTGCATAATCATGTTGCATTAGCCTTGCTTGCATGCTTAGGTTGCATTGCATTGTGCATGCATCCCTTCCCTCTTGATCAAGCATGATAGAGGTTGGAGCCTTTGATGTGTTTTGTGTGTGCATTTCATTTGATATTGAAGTTGCACACTTGACTTTTGGGTCATCATGCATTGAAATGCGTGATTGATGGCCCGAGGGTCGAGGGCCACACTCCCTTGAGTCCATTACATGATTGGGAGAGTGGCCATGCACACATTGCTTTGAAATTCCATGCCATACACTGCTTGCCCTCTGCTGCTGTCAACTGCAGGATTCTGCAGGAAGCAATGGCCGACCGGCCACATACAGTGCCGACCGGCCACCAAAGTCCAGCCGGTGACACCATCTTTGGCCGATAACCTCATTCCCATGGCCGGTGGCCTTTTGCTCTGGCCGGTGGCACTCCACTGCACTCAGAATGAAGTTCAAAGCAGTTCTGGAGACTTTCATAAATTTCAGAGGGGTGAGGCAGTGTAAACAGAGGCAACAGTGCTATGGCAGCAAGTTTCCGGGCGAGACGAGTCAAGCATGCATCATTCACGCATTCCGAGGCGGGGCTGTGGCCACCTTCTTTCCGCATTTAATTTGTTAATTAATTAGAAGTTCTGTAATAATTAATTTAGTATTATTTATTCGGACTGTAATATTTATTCGGACCCCCCCCGAGTGAGGGCAATTTTGTAATAAGTGTGCGTGAGTATGTGTATGTCTCCCAACCCCACGTCTTTCTTCCATTTTATTTACTAGCTTTCGATGGTTAGTCTAGGGCATGCTTCAATTAGCATACAGTATGATAGCATGTTTGCATCCATTCATTCGTTTTGCATGCACCGGGCTCGGCGCATCATTCTAACTGCATTTGTATTTCAATTCCAAATTGAATACGTGTTAGTTGTAGCATTTCACATGTCATTGTAGATTAGCCGAGCCTATCTTAGTTGCATTTTGCATGTGTTGCATTAGCCATCTTAACATGAACTAGGATCATGCATATGATTACTAACTAGTTTCTGTTTTGGCTCGGAGTACTCGGTAAGTTCTCATGCTTTAGCATCCTTGCATGCGTGTGAGTGTTGCCATGACAGCATGCTTACCATGAGGCTATTTGCTTATGTGATATAACTGCTTGAATGCCTGTGGATGGAGGTTGAATTACCTGAATTGGAATAATACATTAAAACTGTGAGTTTTAAGCCCACTGGATAGTGGCAAAACCATCTTTTCTAAAGCCCACTCGAGGGTGGCAAAACCTGCATTTTAGCCTACTTACGAGTAGCAAACCATTTTCAAAACAAACATGCAATGTTTTGTTCCAATTTAGGCGATTTGATCTATACTTGTTTGCTGTGCGCATAACATAGTAATTCTAGGCTAATAACCGGAATAAGAACGCATAATGTTTTCAAAACAAGATATCATGGTTAGTAGAGGCCGATCTTTGATCGGGCGAGCGGGGGTGCTCACGAAGTGACCTTCCCCAATCGTACCCAAGTTCCCGAGCCGAGGCAACTTTGGTGATGACGGACACGTGGCCTTAGGCAAACGAGTCAGGGTTTCCTAAATTCCCCAAAATAAAATATTTAGGTGGCGACTCTGTATCTGGCAAAGCAGTCCATGTTTGGCACTTCTTTAAAAAATCTGTTTTCAAAAACGATTTGCCGGATTTGGACTCTTTGGTTCAGATTAAGAACCGTGACAATTTGAGTCCTGAACTGTAGTAGACCCACAGACGAACAAAACAGGATTTCCCTCCTGGGACGTTGGGGACGTCTACAGTTTCTGGCGACTCCGTTGGGGACATTAGAGAACTTGACTCGAACTCGTGATATCTTGTTTTGTCTACACTTATGTGTTTCTTTGCATTTGCATGTGCATTGGTGCACCTAGGACACCGTGTTGGCCATCTGCTATTCCTGAGCGGGCTCTGCTAGTATGGGAACACAAACCCCGGTTTTACCAGGGCACCCTTTTCGACCATTCGACCTAGTGTATATTCGGAATCCATAGTGACCATTCCAAACTAGGACAGGTTGCTTACCCGATATAGGTTGTTTGAAACCGCTGCGTGCGTAGTGAAACCCTAGCTCATGACAAAATAGGACAGGGAAACCCTACCCCAACATAGGGGTGTTTTGGCTCTCTTTGCTTGCTATGTGCTTTTAGAGTGTGCCTCTACAGGAATGCATGTATCAGTTTGCAAGTCTGGGTATCCAGCCCAAGGGCATCAGTATTTGGGGAATCAGTTTTACCGAGGGTATCAGATTTGAGGCAGAATTTTGGGCAGAATTCAGTAGAGAGTGCAGTCATTCAGCTGTGCTCATATCTGTTTCGGTAAAATCAGGCTGAGATGCTGTCTGTTTTCTCTTTTGCTAGGTAGTCTGGGAACCATAGCTTCAGAAGGCTCCGATATCCCCCGGGTACATTGGACTAGTGCTGATAGACTTTGTTAGGTCAGAAATTCAATTCAAGGGCAACCAGTGTTCTTTCGCTAAGGCAAGGCAAAGAAAGGCCAGTCAGGGCTCACCGGTTCATCTGATCCGTCAGTCGCCAGTCACATCACCTTTGTTCGGACTCAGCAGACCGTGATGGCACAGGGTTCGGAAGAATTTGTGGCCGTGATAGCAGCGTTAAATCAGGGAACTGCCATGCAGGCTGAGACCAGTATTGAAACGCAGCGCCCATCTGGGGCATCTGCCTCACATCCAGCTTTGGGACCCCAGCCGAACTTTGACCCACTTCCGCCAGTTGAAGATTTGCAGTGTCGAATCCTGAAAAGGTTGACTCAAGCTCAGGTGCTCAGACCCCTGGTGCAGCCTAATGAGAGACTTTATCCCTTGATGTTAATGAGCTCAATCCGACTGCAGTGAAAATTGCGAACCTTGAGAAGCAATTCAAAAAGGCACAGGGCCTTAACTCCATTCCCGACATTGAGGATGGGCACACTGAGGCTGCCGTACGGCTCCCAGACAGATTCAAAATGCCATATATTGACCGTTTCGACGGGTCTGGAGATCCAATGGTACATATCCGACTTTTCTTGGATGTCCTGAAGCCGATGGGTCTGACTAAGCCACAGAAACTCTCTCTGTATGGAAGAACCCTGTTGTAGCAACCACTTGGTACGCTAAGTTGGAGGACAAAGTGAAGCAAGACTGGGAAGAATTGGCTGAGGCCTTTGTCGATCAGTATTCCTACAATACCCAAGTCGAAATGACCATCCAAGAGCGACTTGAAGCAACCCGCAGAGAACCCAATAGAGCCTTTTGTGGAATTTGTTGCGAGGTGGAGAGCAAAGGCAGCACAGATGACAGATCGTCGCCCTTCTGAGAGGGATCAAGTGCAGATGATGGTGCGAAACCTCGACAATGATATGTTGCGAAAGTTGATAGTCGCTCCACTGTTCACTTTCAAAAGTTTGCATGAACTGGGGGTTCAGGTCGAGAACGCGTTCAACAGTGGGATCATTCCCAGAACATGTGAACCGACAAGGAGGGCGATTGCAGGAAGCACCAATGTTGGTAGTAGCACTATTCCCGAACCCACCGAAATCAATACAGTCGCCACAGCAACCCTTTTGCCAACAACCAAGCCTACAACAGCCGGCCCCCAGCCCGAGCTCAGAGCAGAACTTTACACCCCCCTCTATATGAGCCTGACTAGCACACTAAAAGTCTTGATGGAAAGAGGGTATCTCAGACCCCTTGATCCTCAACCTCTTCCTGAACCACTCCCAGCCAGACATAACCCCTCCAAGTACTGTATGTACCATCAGCAGCGCGGTCATGGCACCGACCGTTGCTACCGCCTTCGTCATGAGGTCTAAAATCTCATCGACAACCGGACGATAGCTCCACCTTTAAACCCCAATGGCCAAGTACCCCATCCACATCTCAATCTCATCCACACACTGGCCGTCCTTTATGACCCTAGCGTATACATCACCCCAGCCCATCTACCCAAGCCTGAGATGTTTATCCCGGAAAGCATGGACTTATGCATGATGGATGCACCTGGACCCCAATCATCTCAAACCCATGAGCCCACAACTTCTAAGCTGATGAGAATGATCGAAGATCTTCAGAGAACTGTGGCAGATTTAGCCTTTGGGTTTTGGCCCCATCATCGACCACATCACGTACCAGGGAGAGTCATGTCTAAAGCCCACCAACCTTGGGACGGGTTGCATTGGAAGAAGGCCAATCCCTTGGCAAAGTGGAGGCAAGTGGTAAGAATAGGTAGGGGCAGGCATTCATCCCCATGAACACCTTCAATGGGATATTGAGGCTTTGAAAGCCGAAGGGCTGAACAAACAGCAAGTACTCATAGTTGTTGCAAAAACTATGGATGACACTTTCGCCACTCAAGTTGGGGGCAGTTTGAATCAAGGGGCAAGCCGGAAGCCGGGAGAAGGGCGCTTGTAGCCGTTGTACCAGAAATGTTCCTTTTGGCTCTAATCCCGTGCTCGGAAGAGATCAGCAAACCCAGTCAGCATGTCAATCCCTTTGCTGTGCATCCAGCAAAAAAGCCACAAACCTCAAAAACACCCACCTCGGGGCCAGAGGGTGTTCACCCCACTATACATGTCTCTATCAGCGGCCTTAAGGGTCCTGATCAGAAAGGGGGATCTGAAACCCCTGGAGTTGCGGCCACTGCCGGTTAAACTTCCCCCTCCCATGATCCGGCCAAGTACTGCGCTTTCATCAACAAGTCGGCCATGGCACTGACAGTTGTTATCGTCTTCGCCACGAAATACAAGATCTGATTGATAAAGGGGTTATCATCGCACCGGACCCTGCAAAGTCTATCGGCGCTGGATCAGTGCACTTGGAGGATAATGTGATGTGATCAGGGGATGAACCACCTGCGGGCGGCGCTCAGTTTACTCCGGATGTGGCGTATGGCACGCACTGTTTTGAGCATTTTTCGAATTTTGGTTTTTGTACGTTCTGGCTTGGGTATTGAGTCAGTTCTGTTGTTTTGTTTTGAGTCTGTCTCTTTGTTTTGAGTCAGTCTTTTCATACTGAGTCAGTTAAGGTCTGTCTTGTCATATCGAGTCAGTCCTGTGTATAGGAGTCGGGTTGATTTGGGGGGGTGTTACCTCGGGCATCACTATTTTGTTTTGTGTTTGTCGTTTAGTTTTCTTTTGAGTCTGTTTCTGCCGGGGAGGGGAGCCAGTTACACTAGAAGATCTAATTGGAACAGCTGCGGTGTGGTTTTCATGTTTTTGTGCTTGCTTCTGCCTTGTGCCAGTTTTGTACCAGAAAGTTGAATAGAACGACAGTGCATTTCACCTCCTTTTCTGTACTTTTAAGTCATTACGTTGACCTAAGTTTTTCAAAACTATTTTGAACATTGTGATGAAAACGAAGAGGAAGGAATTCCTCGGGATTTGTAAAATTTGATCAATTGAGAGAAAGAGAGGCATGCTAGGCCCTTAATGAATGAGATCATGCTTGCTAATGTGAGTACTGAGAAGGATCCTGGCTTGATCCAGATTGGTTTCGCATTGTCTTTCGCGCGAGCGATTAGTCGCTTTCTTAAAATTTTTCAAAAAATGTTTTGCGCGATCCTGCGAAGACCTATGTGGAATCGCTCTTGAGATTGTGCAGCCTAGGATCGCTCTCAGCCTCAAGACTCGACCCCCTTGCTTTCAAACCTTGGACCTTACTTCAGAGTGTTCAACGGTCAACTACAATGTGAGGCCTGTGTGGCCAGATTCGAAGCAGCCCTCGAACTAGGGGCAGAAAAGTCAGATCAAGAAGATCAGATGTCGTCAAAAGAAGCTTGCAAAGCTAGATCAGAAGCACCCCTCAAACTAGGGGCAAAAGAATTTCAAAAGTGCTCGAAGAGTCAAAGATGAAGATCGGCAAGAATGCCAAATCCCATAAGGGAAGAAAGGAGAAAGCATTGCTGAAGAACAACTGAGTTCCTATCCACAACACTAGGGGCAAATTCAGCCCCCCATTGGATGGACTCCTACATCGTCAGCGAACAGCAGCCATTCTCCTGGATTCAGATGACTTCAGGATCTCAGAACCATTTGACATGGACCAAGCTACACTTTTACCCTTGAGAGGCTGCTAGGTCGAAAACCGGAAGGGCGACCCAGGCAAAGTTTAGAGCCAAAAAAAAAAAAGAAAAAGAACAAAAAAAGAAAAAGAAGAAGAAAAAAAAAAAAGAATGAAAAAAGAAAAGAAAAGAAATGATGATGAAAAATGAAGAAAATGAAAAGAAAAGAAAAGAAGAAAAGAACAAAAAAAAAATGAAGAAAAATAAAAAAAATTGAAAAGAAAAGAAATGAAAAAAAATTGAAAAGAAAAGAAGAAGAACAAGGCTCGCAAGGTTGAAAACCCAGAAGGGCGGTCTTGGCAAAAGTTAGAGCGCAAAAGGAGAGGTTTAATACCGAGTGTACCTTAACCCCGAACTACGTGAGGCTTGATTCCATCTTTGGGATACGTAGGCAACTTCATTCTGAAGTCCAGCCGTAAAACACTTCAAATTCGACTGTGTCCATGTGATGGTTCTGGTCATCTTTGTCTTCTCTGTATCCGAGAGTTCGGTTGTGATCGTCACCCTGAGGACTGATTACAAAGCACTGGGCATCATCCAAACAAGGGGCAACTTTCTGTTGTCATTCAGTATGTTGCGGCGTCATTCAAACAAGGGGCAACTTTCCGTTGCCATGCATGTCCTTCAAACAAGGGGCAATTTTCCATTGTTATGGGTCCGGTCGTGCATCTCAAGAGTAGGTTCCATGCTCGTTCGTTGAGCAGTGGCCATTTGCAAAAATAGTTTTGAGAATTTTTACTGAAGTTGACTAATTCTCTCGAAAATTATTCCATTTTTTCTAAAACTGGACCATTTCTTAGACCCAAAAAGGGAAAAATTTCAGTGCTCATAACCTAACTTGCATGATTTTCAAATCAAAATTCGAACAAGTATGTTAATCTAACTCTCATATTGGTCAAAATTGTTTTAGTAGAAAGCCAAAAAACAAAAAAAATGGTCAAAATAATGAACTAGGGGCACACTTGAGTCAGGTTCTGTCTTTTCCCCTTTATCAACGCACTTGCCAGAAAGGGCACCCTATTCGCCAAGAAGGGCACAGCGGAAGCTAACAGAGAAAGCTCTCATATCCTCCGAGCAGCGAGGCATCAAGTCAAGTGCGAAGCATGAACTGGAATGGGGCAAGATATTCCATTCCCTCATCTGGACAGATCTAATCACGTCCAAACTCCCCAGCAAAGCATTGTCAACCGATGTCAACTGCAGATTTGCTAGACACCCAGTTGTGGCGCAACCCCTCTGTGGGAAAGTTCACTGCTGTGCGCAGAAGAAAAAGAATCTAACAGAATGCTAGGGGCAAGAGCCCGCAACTTCTTGTTTATCCACCAACCACCCAGGGAGGGATACAAAAAAAAAAATAATAAAAAATGAGAGATTGAAGAATAGAGAGATGTGCGCTGAGAGAAAAGTGTGAGAAAAGGGCTTTTTCAGAAAAACAGAGCCTGAGGGCGAGTGATGTGAGAATCACAAATGAGAAAGGTGGGAAATAATACCCGGAGAAACTGGCTCCTCGCGTACTGAGAGGTCTCTCGTCTTTGTAACACGTCTGTATGTCGTGTCTTTTGTTTTGCTTGTCTCGATTCTTGTTTTGAGTGTTTCGAGTGTTACTCAATGTTGTTTAGGTTGTTTACCTTTTTTTTTTGTTCTTTGTTGAGTCGTTTTGACTATGGTCAGTTGTGGGCTCAATACCCGGTCAAGAACTCATTTCTCGATTTCAATCAAATTGTTTGTGCTCGGAGTGCTGTGCCATTCTCCACATTTGTGCAAAACAAGTATTTGTTCTTTCATAAAATTGCAGGGTCCACCCCCGATAAGTGTGAACAGCAAGATAAGGACCTATCTGAAGCTATGTGGGTTCCAGACTGCAAAGCAAAAGAAAAAAGGAAAAATTTGGAGCATCTTAGTGTGTTTCAGCTTCGGCAAATTCCGAGACTGCATTCCAGGTGCACCTTCTCAGACCTCGTCATTTCTCTGGAGTATGAGTGTATCTCGACCCCAAGTGTAAGCCTGCTTCAAGTCAGAATGGCAATTAAAGCAGCAGCAGATGTTATCTCTCGCCAATATGAATAGGGTGTGCCCTTTTTGAGCTGAGTGTGTTTACAAAGCCCTCCGAGAGATAAATCAGAGGCACCAGAGTACATGTTTATGTCCCTCTATTGCATAGAATGTGCACTTTCATATACACTTCTGTTCCATGCGTGCCGCGCATCGTTATGATTAATGCTTGTGGAATGCATAGAATATGCTTGCTTTAATTCTGCATAGAATATGCTGCTTTCAATATTGCATAGAAATGCTCCTGTTTCTTGCATAGAAAATGCACCTCATTTGCATAGAACATATTCACTCGCATTGTCTTGTGTACTTACACTTTGTATCTCACTCGCACTATTTTGTGCATTTCAAATCACTCGCGCTGTTTAGCGTATCGCACTGTTTAGTGCATTTCAAATCATTCGCGCTGTTTAGCGTATCGCACTATTTTGTGCATTGCATATCAATCGCGCTGTTTAGCGTATCGCACTGTTTAGTGCATTTCAAATCATTCGCGCTGTTTAGCGTATCGCACTGTTTTGTGCATTTCAAATCATTCGCATTGTTTAGCGTATCGCACTATTTTGTGCATTGCCTATCAATCACGCTGTTTAGCGTATCGCACCGTTTAGTGCATTTCAAATCACTCGTGCTGTTTAGCGTATCGCACTGTTTAGTGCATTTCAAATCAATCGCGTTGTTTAGCGTATCGTACTGTTTAGTGCATTTCAAATCAATCGCGCTGTTTAGCGTATTGCACTGTTTAGTGCATTTCAAATCATTTGCGCTATTTTGCACATCGCACTGTTTTGTGCAGGTTTCAGGTTCGCGCTTTTTCGCGCATCGCACTGTCTTGTGCACTTTCGCATTTGTAAATCACTTCCGCTTTCTTGCGCATCGCACTGTTTTGTTTTGTGCAGTTTACGCGCGATTGTTTAGCGTATTGCATTGCACTATTTTGTGCAATTTACTTTCGCGCTTTCTTGCGCATCGCACTGTTTTGTGCATTACTTGTATCATTCGCGCTATCTTGCGCATCCCACCTGCACTTGTTAGTGCATTCCATTTCTTATCGCGCTATCTTGCGCATCGCACTGTTTTGTGCACCTTCTTGCATTTTGCATGCATTTTATCGTGCTTTCTTGCGCACCTAACCTGTACTTGTTAGTACATTGCATCGCACTATTTCGTGCATCTTCTTAGCACTGTTTTGTGCATTCACTCTTCACTCGCACTTTCTTGTGCACTCTTGGTCTAGGAGACCTTTAAATCCTCTAAAGGTGCAATTCCTTTGGGTGTGTCGTGCCCGAACGACTTCCGGTGGTCTGGTATAGCCATCTGCCTGTGTTTGTGGTGAGTTCTTAGGAGACCAACTGAGACGGTGGAAACTAGAGTTCGAATGGCTCATGCCTAGAAACACAAAGGTTTGGGATTTTCGAGACTAAATTCTGGTTTAAATACCCAGAGGTATTATCGGCTTGCTTGAAATCTGTATGACAGCCCCATAGATTGAGATATGCATCTGTATTCACCTCAATTCTGGATACTGATCCAACCTAGTCTGTCACCCTGTTGGAGAATAGGGAAAGCTGCGGCCACAGCCAAAGAGAAAAGTAGTACCTGCAGTTTAACCAAGAAAAAGTGGAAGGTCCCCAGCAACATCAGGTAGGTCATTGCCAATTGCACTTGTAAAGTACCTTCGCTTTTTAGCTATTACATTGCATTTTTATATTGCATTGCATTGCATAAATCCTGAACTTTCAAACCGGCTTCACGCAGCGTATAAGTCCAACTTTCAAACCGGTTTCGCGTAGTGTATAAGTCCAAATTTCAAATCGGCTTCGCGCAGCCTATAAGTCCAATTATCAAAAATCTTCCTGCATAACATTTTGCATCCTGCCCCTGAACTACGCTGGTTTGATTCCTTGCAAAGGGATACGTAGGCAGCCTGTGGGTTCAACTAATTACATTTGTATTTTGTTTGTTTGTCCAAGTCTTCGGCCTCGTCAAAAATGGGTCGTCTCTGGGCTTTGACATTCACTCACGTCACTTCTTGACTTTCGAGTTCTGTCAAAGAGGGGCAACTGTAGACACCCCATTTTTGACAGCCCTCAAGACTTGGGCGTTACTGATGGTTTACTTGGTGGAGAAAGGTGTGCAGGGCAAAGGTTCAGTTTCTTCGGCAAGGAGAGAGACAAATCTCAACTTCACACCCCATTTTGGACCGAAGTTATTTTGGATGGTTTTTAGACCTTAGAACCCTCTCTTTCAAAACATTTTTGAAATAAAGTTTCTACAATGTTCCGAGGCTCACATTTTGTCAAATGATGCGCTTTTGATAAACCGAGCAAGGACAAAGTGGAAATGAATGAAAGAGAGATGAAATCTTTGAAAAATATTTCAAAACACCTTGTTTAGGGGTTTAGAGTTGAAGAAAAGAGGAGAAGAGAGAAGAAACCTAACTGGGAAGAAGTTGGGTATGAATCGCTAAGAGAGAGTCGAGTGGTCCTCGCTAAATCAGGCTTATCTGTCTATGCACTTGGATTTAAGCTATGAGGCCACTACCGTTGGAAAGAAGACTTCCGGGGCTTCGTTTTGCACTCAAGAATCTCCTAAAGCCGAGTCCGGATGGGGGAGATATGATTGGTTGAAGTTGGGCATCATCCCGGTTGGACCGAAACTGAGCAACCTTTACCAAAACAAGCATAACTTTTTGCACAGTTGAAATTTTGATTCAAGGCTGGTGCCATTGGAAAGCTTACTTCCGGGCTTCAATTTGGACACAAGAATGACCTGAAAAGGAGTTCACATGAAGGAGTTATGCCCGTTTGAAGTTGGACTTGCAGAGCAGATTTTTCCTGCCGACCGACCAGAACAGATGGCCGACCGACCAAATAGATGGCCGACCGACCAGTTAAAGTAGCCGGCCGACCAATTTTGCTAGCCGACGACCTTCCGGTGTATTCTACAGATTGAATGGATGCCAGCTGTGCCAGCTGGAGGGCACAGACTGGATCCTCCATACACGTGTATGGAGGATCTTTGCTCTTGGTTTGAAGCTTCTAAGAGAAGCTTTATTCTTTTGGCTCTATAAAGGAAGGCTCCCCTCTCCATATACCAGGTTCAGAACTTGGTTAGGGCATATACACATATCACTTTGTCTCTCTATATCTCCTCCATTTTAGCTTCAAAGTGTAAGGTTCTTGGCTCCATTACCCTACACCTCATAACCTAACCTGTCCATCATCCATCCAAGCATCTTGGAGCTTGTTTTTAGAGGCTAATGGACTGGTTTTTGGGACCAAAGGCTGCTGGAGTTCTTGGCTACAAGGGTAACACACTCATCTCCCTTTTTAAGGCTTATCTTGCTTTATAGCTTAGCCATACTTGAAAGCATTTTTTAGCTTTGTCATAAACTGGAAAAGGTCTTATTTTGAGCTCCTCTTAAAGTTTTATTAAGGATAATTTTCTGTTTGAGGCCATCTATCTCCTTGTATGCTCCATCCCTCTTTGTAGGCTTATTTTGCTTCATATCTTAGCCCTACTTGTGAGCATTTTCGAGATTTTACATGAACTAAAAAAAGTCTTATTTTGAGCCCCTCTTGAAGTTTTATTAAGGACATTTTTCTGTTTGGGGTCATCTTCCCCTTTGCATGCTTCATTTCCTCATGATTAGGGTTATACATTAGAGCATTTGCATTGGCCTTGGTTTGGCCTCTTAGCCACTGAAATCCAGTGGATTTTCAGTGGCTTAGATGTTTTTTGAGAGCTAAAATCAGAGGGGGGTGACCCCCTCTCTCCTTGTCTTGTTTGTTGGCCTTTTTGGCCTTCCAAAGGACCCCCATTTTGCATGTTGTGAAGTCACTTTTCAGGGCCTATTTGGTGAGTTTTAAGGTCTGCCTTGACTCTATCCAAGCCCATTTTGCCATATTTTATGTCTATCATGCATGTGTGGAGCAATCCTCCTTAAGGCCTTTCAAGGGGACCTTTCATTGTATACTTCCTTGAGCCATTTCAGGGCCTTTTTGGTGAGTTTTAGGGCTGTCATAACTGAGTTCCAGAGCTGGTTTTGCTATGCTAAGTGTCCTTGATGCATGTGTTGAGTAACCCCTTGCATGGCCCTCCAAAGGAGCTCATCATTTTTGCATGCATTGGATGCATTTCAGTGGTTATTTGGGCATATTTTAGCATATCATGTTCCTATTTTTGGCTGGTTTGGTGACCTCTCTCGTGCTTCATATACATGCCATGTAAACCATGCTTACTAGCCTAGGTTGCATGTTGTTTTAGCCCTTCATGTTAGCACTTTTGGGCCATGCTTGGAACTGATATTGTGCTTATTTTGGACTGCCTTGGCTCTGTTTTCATGCCTCATGATCAAATAATGCTTGCTTTGTATACTTGTGGTTCAATGCATTTGCCTAGTTTTGAGTTTCGGGGCTTATTTCATGCATTGGGTGACATGTTTCCATGATTCGGGACCATTGAGCATATTATTTCAGAGCTGGAAATTGCATGTTTGTATGCCATCTTTCATCCCTTGCCATGCTTTGGTAGAGTGGCATTTGATGCCTTAGGACCGGCCCCTTGCATCGTGCATGTTTGCATGTGTTTCGATTGTCTCATTTTCATCATATGGCCACTGATTTTGGCATGCTTGCGAGCTATCCATGTTAGTTTAAGTCCATCATCGCATGTTGTTGTATGCCATGTATGTTTACATGTTTAGGTTGTGTGCCTATTGCATATTAGATGCATTGCATAATCATGTTGCATTAGCCTTGCTTGCATGCTTAGGTTGCATTGCATTGTGCATGCATCCCTTCCCTCTTGATCAAGCATGATAGAGGTTGGAGCCTTTGATGTGTTTTGTGTGTGCATTTCATTTGATATTGAAGTTGCACACTTGACTTTTGGGTCATCATGCATTGAAATGCGTGATTGATGGCCCGAGGGTCGAGGGCCACACTCCCTTGAGTCCATTACATGATTGGGAGAGTGGCCATGCACACATTGCTTTGAAATTCCATGCCATACACTGCTTGCCCTCTGCTGCTGTCAACTGCAGGATTCTGCAGGAAGCAATGGCCGACCGGCCACATACAGTGCCGACCGGCCACCAAAGTCCAGCCGGTGACACCATCTTTGGCCGATAACCTCATTCCCATGGCCGGTGGCCTTTTGCCCTGGCCGGTGGCACTCCACTGCACTCAGAATGAAGTTCAAAGCAGTTCTGGAGACTTTCATAAATTTCAGAGGGGTGAGGCAGTGTAAACAGAGGCAACAGTGCTATGGCAGCAAGTTTCCGGGCGAGACGAGTCAAGCATGCATCATTCACGCATTCCGAGGCGGGACTGTGGCCACCTTCTTTCCGCATTTAATTTGTTAATTAATTAGAAGTTCTGTAATAATTAATTTAGTATTATTTATTCGGACTGTAATATTTATTCGGACCCCCCCCCGAGTGAGGGCAATTGTGTAATAAGTGTGCGTGAGTGTGTGTATGTCTCCCAACCCCACGTCTTTCTTTCCTTTTATTTACTAGCTTTCGATGGTTAGTCTAGGGCATGCTTCAATTAGCATACAGTATGATAGCATGTTTGCATCCATTCATTCGTTTTGCATGCACCGGGCTCGGCGCATCATTCTAACTGCATTTGTATTTCAATTCCAAATTGAATACGTATTAGTTGTAGCGTTTCACATGTCATTGTAGATTAGCCGAGCCTATCTTAGTTGCATTTTGCATGCGTTGCATTAGCCATCTTAACATGAACTAGGATCATGCATATGATTACTAACTAGTTTCTGTTTTGGCTCGGAGTACTCGGTAAGTTCTCATGCTTTAGCATCCTTGCATGCGTGTGAGTGTTGCCATGACAGCATGCTTACCATGAGGCTATTTGCTTATGTGATATAACTGCTTGAATGCCTGTGGATGGAGGTTGAATTACCTGAATTGGAATAATACATTAAAACTGTGAGTTTTAAGCCCACTGGATAGTGGCAAAACCATCTTTTCTAAAGCCCACTCGAAGGTGGCAAAACCTGCATTTTAGCCTACTTACGAGTAGCAAACCATTTTCAAAACAAACATGCAATGTTTTGTTCCAATTTAGGCGATTTGATCTATATTTGTTTGATGTACGCATAACATAGTAATTCTAGGCTAATAACCGGAATAAGAACGCATAATGTTTTCAAAACAAGATATCATGGTTAGTAGAGGCCGATCTTTGATCGGGCGAGCAGGGGTGCTCACGAAGTGACCTTCCCCAATCGTACCCAAGTTCCCAAGCCGAGGCAACTTTGGTGATGACGGACACGTGGCCTTAGGCAAACGAGTCAGGGTTTCCTAAATTCTCCCAAAATAAATATTTAGGTGGCGACTCTGTATTTGGCAAAGCAGTCCATGTTTGGCACTTCTTTACAAAAAATATGTTTTCAAAAACGATTTGCCGGATTTGGACTCTTTGGTTCAGATTAAGAACCGTGACAATTTGAGTCCTGAACTGTAGTAGACCCACAGACGAACAAAACGGGATTTCCCTCCCGGGACGTTCGGGGACGTCTACAGACCCCTTTGCTCCAAGCTTCTAAGAGAAGCTTGAACCTTTCTTAGCTTCTTGAGGAAGCTTGACCCCTTTGCTCTAGCTTCCTCAAGAAGCTTGACCCTTTTGGTTTAGCTTCCTTAAGAAGCTTGCCCCTTTGCTCCAAGCTTCTAAGAGAAGCCTTGGACCTCTTCTTCTATAAGAGGGAACCTCTCCCTCATGAGCCAAGGTTACGAAATTTTGGCTAAGGCATATACATACACCTCTCTCTATCTCTTTACATCCAAGCTCCAAAATCTCTCTACATCCAAGCTCCAAAGCTCCATTGTTCTTGCACCATTGCACTACACCTCCTATCCTAACACCTCCACCATCATCCTAAGCACCTTGGAGCTAGTTTTCAGAGGTTGAAGGCTTACTATTTTGGTCCAGAAGCTACTGGCTCTTTTGACTACAAGGGTAACTCTCATTTTCCCCCTTTTTAGCATTGTTTTGCTTCATATCTTAGCCTAGTTTGCAAGCATATTTGGGCTTTTTCATAAACTGAAAAAGCCTTGTTTTGACCTTCTAAACATGTTTGTTTAAGGTCATTTTTCTGTTGGGGGTCATCTACTCCCTTGCATGCTTTATTTCCTCTTGTTTTGAGCTATACATTAGGGCCTTTGCTGTTGAGCTTTGTTGGCCCTTTTGACCACTGAAATCCAGTGGATTTTTAGTGGTTATTATGTGTTTTTGAGCATCAAAATCAGAGAGGGGTGACCCTCTCACTCCTTGTTTTGTTTACTAGCATTGTTGGCTTTACAAAGGAGCCCATATTTGCACACTTCTTGAGCATGTTTCAGGCCATTATTTGTGAGTTTTATGACCTGAATGAACTCTGTCCAGAGTTGTTTTTGCCATGATAGGTGTCTATTATGCATGTGTAGAGTAATCCTCTTCAAGGCCTTCCAAAGGGGCCTTTACTTGCATGCTTCCTAGACTCATTTCAGGCCCTTTTCAGTGAGTTTTAAGGCCCTCATAACCTCTGTCCAGAGGTATTTTTGCCATTTTGTGTGTCCATCATACATGTGTAGAACAACTCTCTCATTGGCCTTTCAAAGGAACACTTCATTCTAAGATGTGTTGACTGAGTTTCAGTGGGTTTTTGGTCATATTTTGGCATGCCATGTTTCTGTTTTTGGCTGGTTTGGTGGCCCCTCACGTGCTTCATATGCATGTAGTGTAAACCATGCTTACTAGCCTATGTTGCATGTTGTTTTGGCCCTTCATGTTAGCACTTTTTGGCCATGCCTTAAACTGATTTTGTGCATATTTTGGACTGCCTTAGCTCTGTTTTTGGGTCTCATGGTCGAATGATGTTTGTTTTGCATGCTTGTAGTTCAATGTCCATGCTTAGTTTTGAGTTTCGAGGTCTATTACATGCATATACTGAGGTGTTTTCATGTTTTAGGGCCATTGCATATCATATTTCAAAGCTTACATGTATGCCATATTCCCATGATTTTCGCTCTTTAAATGCATTTGAGGGTTGGGCTTGTATGCCTTGTTTTCGGACCATTGAATGAGCTTCATTTCTTTGCATATTGAACCATCATTTTAGGCCATTTTCCCACTGTCTTGGACCTGCCTAGGGTCTGTTTGGGGCTGGTCTTGCCATTTGTGCATCATTTTATGTACCTCTAGTGTAATCCGCTTCACTAGTTTCGGTAATCGTGTCATCTAGCATGCATTGTGTGAAGTGTTTGCATGATTCGGGACCATTGTGCATCTTGTTTCAGAGCTGGAGAATGTGTGTTTCCATGTCATACTTCATAGTTAGAGTTGCATGTTGTGCCTTAAGATCGGTCATTTGCATCTGTGCATGTTTGCGTGTATTTCGGTTGTCTCATTTCTATCATATGGCCACTAATGTGAGTGTGGCTGAGGTCCACTCATATTGGTGTAAGTCCATCTTGCATTTGTATATGCCATTTAGTTCATGTGCGCATGATAGTCTTCATAAGTGCATTGTGTATGCCATGTTATGTCACGTGCATTGTGTATGTCATTTTAGCCCATAGCATTGCGTATGCTAGGTTGCATGTTAGTCGCATTGCGTATGCCATCTCATTGCATTGTGTTTGGAGTAGGGTTAGTCCAAACACGGGAAACGAGGGACGTTTCGTACTCAAAGTGACGAAACGTGTCTCAATTCCCGGTCACCGACACTCCGAATTACCCATGATGGAGTTTAGGCCTTGTTATGTTTATATGTGCATTCATTTCACATTGAGTCGTGCAATTTGACTCCTCGGCCATCATGTATCGAGATGAGTGATTGGTAGCACGAGGATCGAGGTCTACACTCTCTAGAGCTTATGCAATGACGGGGAGAGTGGTCGTGCGCACATGTGTTGAAAATTCTTTGCCATGCCCCTTTCTTGCTCTCTGTTGCAGCAAACCAGAAACCAGCAGCCTTCTAGAGCTTTGTACAAAATTCCGGGATCAATTGCAAATAGAGGCAAATCGAGGCATCGCAAGGAATTTCCCGACAAAGCGACCCGAGCACGCATGCATCTTTCATCATTCGGAACAAGAGCTGAGGCAGTCCATTTTATAGCTTGTATGCTAGTTTATTCGCTTTCCTAGTTAATTTGTTAATTAATTAGGGTTTTGTAATATTTAATTAGCTAGAGTAGTTAATTATTTATTCGGACTGTATTATTTATTCGGACCCTCCGATCGAGGGCAATTGTGTAATAAGTGTGCGTGTGTGTGATGTATGTCTTCCAACCCCACGTCTTTCTCCCTTTTATTTACTAGCTTATGATGGTTAGTTTAGGGCATGTTTCAATTAGCATACTTATGCTCGCATGTTTGCATCCATTCATCTGTCTTGCATGCACCGGGCTCGGCGCATCATACTAACTGCATTGTATTTCAATTCCGAGTTGAATACGTGTATCATTTGTTGCATTTCATATGCCATCTTAGAATAGCCGAGCCTATCTTAGTTGCATACCTGTATGTGTTGCATTAGGCATCTCAGCATAGTTAGGATTCATGCATGATTTCTAATTAACTTCTTTCTTTGGCTCGGAGTACTCGGTGAGTGTTTATGCTTTAGCATCCTTGCATACGTATGAGTGACTGCCATGATAGCATGCTTACCATGAGGCTATTTGCTTATGTGATATAACTGCCTGAATGCCTGTGGGTGGAGGTTGGATTATCTAAATTGGAACAATTCATTGATTGTGAGTTTTAAGCCCACTAGATAGTGGCAAATCACCATGTTTTTCTAAGCCCACTTGAGGGTGGCAAAATCCGCATTTTAGCCTACTTGCCAGTAGCAAACCACTTTCAAAAAAACAAACATGAGATGTTTTGTTCCAACTCAGGCGATCCAGTCTATACTTGTATGCTGCGCGCATCACATAGTAATTCTAAGCTAATAAACCGGAATAAGAGCACATAATGTTTTCAAAACTCGATATCATGGTTAGTAGAGGCCGGTCTTTGATTGGGCGAGCGGGGGTGCTCACGAAGTAACCTTCCCCAATCATACCCAAGTTCCCGAGCCGAGACAACTTTGGTGATGATGGACACGTGGCCTTAGGCAACGAGTCAGGGTTTCCTAAATTCCCCCAAAATAAATATTTAGGTGGCGACTCTGTATCTGGCAAAGCAGTCCATGTTTGGCACTTCTTTCAAAAAAATCTGTTTTCAAAAACGATTTGCTGGATTTGGACTATTTGATGATTCATCGGTCTTGCATTGCACTCTACGAGATTAAATACAGGACCGTGACATTGAGTCTTGAACTGTAGTGAACCCAATGAACAAAACGGGATTCCCTCCCAGGACGTTCGGGGACGTCTACACCTGGTTTTGTCGACCTCAATCATTCTGATTTTATCTGTAAACTCAACAAATCTCTCTATGGGCTCAAGCAAGCACCACGTGCTTGGTTTTCTCGTTTCACCGGATTTTTGCAACGCCTTTATTTTCATCCTTCTCGTTCCAATAACTCCTTATTCATCAATGTCAGGATGGTCATACCATTTATATTCTTATTTATGTGGATGATATCCTTATTACTTACAATTCTCCTTCATAACTCCAACACATTGTCAACACTCTCGGTATTGAATTTGCTATTAAAGACCTTGGTCCACTTACATAATTCTTGGGTATTGAAGCCCACTCATGTTCTATTAGTCTTATTCTATCCCATAGAAAGTATATTGTGGATCTTTTATGCAAATCTGGTATGACAAATTCTAAGCCTGTGAAGACTCCTCTTCTTTCCCATTTCCAGCTCACTAAATCTGGTGGTAAACCCATGTCCGTCCCGAGTTTATATCGCACTATTGTCGACTCTCTTCAATAACTTACACTCACTCGACCCGACATTGCCTTTGCTGTCAATCGTGCGTGTCAATACATGCATTCTCCCACCGAAGAGAATTGGTATATTGTGAAACGTATTCTTCGGTATCTCAACCATACCAAGGACCATGGATTTTAATCCTCATCTTCAAGCCTTCATTGACGCTGATTGGACCGGTTGTGTTAATGACCGCAAATCCTCCGGTGGGTATGCTATCTTTCTTGGCTCAAATTTGGTCTCTTGCTCATCTCGAAAACAACAAGCAGTCAGCACGATCCTTTACCGAAGCAGAGTATAAAGCCCTTGCTGATGCTGGTGCTGAAATTTCTTGGCTTCAGTCCCTCTTATCTGAACTTGGTGTTCCTCTCTCTCAACCTCTAATTTTGTGGTGTGATAACCTTGGTGCAACATACTTGTCTTCCAATCCGGTCTTTCATGGACATACTAAGCATGTGGAAATTGATTTCCACTTTGTTTGTGAAAAGGCTGCCCGTCATGAGCTTCAAGTTTAATTCATCTCCTCCAAGGACCAAATTGCTGGTATTCTAACAAAAAGCTTATCGTCACAGTCCTTTCAATTATTTCGAGACAAGCTGCAAATTCGCTCGTTGGAATGTTCATCTTGCGGGGGCCTGTTGAGATAATATATTTAGTTATTTGGCCCATGTTTATCTATTTGTATAGCAAATCATATCAAGTTGTTATTCTTGCTTATCATTGATGCTTATCAACATGTTGTATATATCAGTCTGTAACAATTTCATTATAAATATGAATTGCCTCAGCACATTGGAGGCAGAGTGGTATTTTATTGCATACAAATTGTTCTCAAACTTATAGAAAGTTAAATACTTTCAAAATGTTGAGAACGGGCCTATCGATGGCTTTTGTGATTGAGAACAGGCAAACACCTTCAAATACGTTACCTCCGCCTCCCTGAGATCTACTCAAATGTTAAGAGTTGTTTTACATTTTTGTTATTTTTTATCATTTTGTTTCCATGTAATAATAAAGGTGGCCAATAATTTTTTCTTTCAATTGTATGAAGTTCGCTTTCTTTGGTGTAAAATAATATTATGAATATTCCAATGTTCATAATCTTTGACAAGTGTGGTTACTTCATTTATATGAACCACAATAATTGTGCTTTATATAACAATTCCTAGTTTGGTTAAAAGTCTCAACCTTTTATTGGTCTTTTTTTCTTTTTTATAAAATTTCCATTAACATTGAAAAATAAAAACTTTCTAGGGAAAATGATCATCATCATGTCTCAAGCATGATCAACTTCATTCCACCACTATTTTTATTCATAACAACCCCCTCCCCCTCCAATATATATATATATAAGGGTAAATTACACTGACACCTCTTGAGATTTATATTTATTACTGTGGGGATATATTTTCTGAGTACCAACACGTGGCCAAGGTGACGCCGACGTGTCAGCCGAGGTGCCACGTGTCCTGGTCATGACACCGAGGTGATCTCGGAAAGGCCGAGGTTATCTCCGAAGATATCGAAATCCGAGATAAGCGGATAGGGCACAAGAGTCCTAGAATGATGAGGGGACTCAGCCTGGATAAGGATAAAGCTCTTAGGGAGTTTATCTATATCTATTAAAGAGTCCTGGATAAGTACTGAGTTAAAGTCCATTGAAGCGAGGCTTCTGTTGGGACAAGGATTGAGTTAACTATAAAAGAAAGGCACCCCCGATGGGTCTAAGGTACGCAATTTATATTCAGAACAGTGAGTTTAGCAGTTGATTATCTTTGAGATATACTGACTTGATCGTCGGAGTGCCCCCGGGTGGACGAACCACCGCCAGAATCTTCTCTTTCTGTTGCAGGTCAGCCAGGTGTCATCTATTCTGCTAGTGTTCTCCAGCTAAATACTGAGTTGGCAGTGTGGTTGGAAAATCACTCACACAATTTGGCGCCGTCTATGGGAAAGAAAGGAGAATAGATGGCCAGCAACGGACAGAAAGAAAAGATTAGGGACAACACTCCTGCTAGGAGTGGCAGACCTATCGACCTTGACGTTGAAGGAGACAACCGTAACACAGAAACTCGTGACCAGAATCACAGCAACAAAGACGTTGGCCAGGATGGCGACGTACCAAAGAAGCCAGATCGAAGTGGGTACTACAAAGAGGATGACCTCCAGGTATGGAAGGAGAGATGCCTGCGGAGGGACGAAGAGGTAAAAGAGATGGCAAACAAATTGGCGGACCTACAATCGGTCGTCAATTTCATGATGCAAAACAACGTTATGCAGCCACCATTCCCGCTGTAGGACACGCCGATTCCAGCGGCCAATGCCCAGAAGGGAGGGCAGAAAACAATCCCCATAGCCCCTCAGCACACCAGGAGCGAAAGACATTCTCACCGACCTTCCAGGGAAGTCGGACGAGGAGACTCAAGAAGGGAAGAATCACGGAGGACGCATCACACAAATGAGGCAGACCCCAAAGAACATCGGCATGTTCAGGGGCAGGCGTTGTGCTTCGACACAACTAATGGAGAAAGGTCGAAGAGGACTCACAACGAAGCTAAAAGTAGTGCACTAAAAAGATTGAAAGCAAGAGATAGCCAAGCTCCTGGGTGGACAAAGGAGGACTTAAGAGATTACCTCAAGAGGAAGCAACAGAATGCCGACGTTGAGGCAACCTCTCTAGATAAGCCGAGGACACCATTCTCGGTGGAGTTCGACAAGTTTGAGGCACCGAAGAGATTCAGTATGCCGAGGTTCCAAATATACGATGGTAAGTCAGACCCCAACTTCCACATTGGATTATACTTGAACTCAATGGCATTGTATAGTGGGAACGAGCCGTTACTCTGCAAAGTGTTCCCCTCATCCTTCGGGGTGATTGCATCAGATTGGTTCCACAAACTACCAAAGGGAAGTGTGAAGACCTGTGAAGGCCTGGCCGAGATGTTTGTGGCCAGGTTCGTGACAAACAAGCTACAGCCATTAAGGGTAAACGCATTGATGGCTCTAAAGATCAGTAAGGATGAGGGCCTTAGGGCCTATGCAAAAAGATACTATGAGGTGTTCAAACGAATACCCGAATGTAATCAAGAGGTGGCGGTCGTATCTTTCAAGAACGGCCTACAAGACAACTGCCCGCTACGAAAGTCTTTGGCAAAGACACTGCCAAAAAGCATGGAAGAGCTCATGACCAGAATTGAAAAATACGCCAGAGCCGAGGAAGATACATCGGGGACTAAGGAGATAAAACAAGAAAAAGGAAATGGCTCGCTGAAGCGAGGCCGAGGAAACAATGGATCCAGCAAACAAGAGACAGAACTGAGGGCTGTATAGGCAGTGACAACTGTGTTCCGAATCCCAATCCACAAAGTCCTGGATAAAATTCGGAATCAACCCTATTTCAGAACACCAGTGAGGGCACCAGGAGAATTTATGGGAAGAAACCTTGGCAGGCATTGTGCTTACCACAATAAAGATGGACATATGACTCAGGGCTGTAGAGCCCTGAAAACACACTTGGAAGACCTGGTGAGGCAAGGCCATCTGAGAGACCTTGTCGATGAGGCCAGAACAAGGGAAGAATAGGCAAGACTACCTCAGGTAGCAGCAACTCCGCCTCCCCCAGCACAGCAACCTTAGGTAGGAGGACCTCGAGTAGTTAATGTAATTCACTCAAAGGTCAACAAAAACGAGATTCAGGGGGAAACCCAGAAGGTAAAACACCTACAGCATGTCTACCAAGTCGGGGAGAAGAGACATCGGGCAGAGGAGTGCCAGGGACCAGTAGTGTCCTTTACAGAAGCCGACCTTGAGATGGTGCAGCATCCACATAACGATGCCTTGGTAGTATCCCTCCAGGTTGGGGAATGCCAAGTGAAACGCATCTTGATTGACCAAGTCAGCTCTTGTGACATCATGTATGTCAGATGTTACAAGGAGCTCGGCCTTCACCCAGACGATATGGAGCAATCCAATAGCCCAATGGTCGGGTTCAATGGAACGCCGACATGGCCACTGGGAACAACCAGCTTGGAGGTGCAGGCAGGCACCAGGAAGATAACAACAGAGTTCACCGTAATCGACACACCCTCCCCTTACAACATCATTTTGGGAAGGCCATGGTTGCATACAATGGGGGCTGTTCCCTTAACATTGCATCAACTATTGCGGTTCCCAACAGAGCATGGGATTGAGGAGGTCAGAGGAGATCAACTGCAGGCAAAGAATTGCTCCATGGCAGCAATGAAATCCACCTGCAGCATTCGAGAACCAGAGAAGGCAGAGATCGAAGACGAGGACGTGGAGGTCCTAGAGGATGTCGGCAAAGAGCCAGCCGAGAAGAGTGAAGAAGCACTGAAGAAAATCCTAGTCCAGGAAGGGGATGAAGAACGATTCTTTCTTCTCGGCTCGGGCTTAGCCGAAGAAGAGGAAAAAGAGCTGGAAGCTTTCCTAAGAGCAAATATTGAGGTATTTGCTTGGACACCTTACGAAATGCCTGGCATTGACCCCGAGGTCACTTGCCATAAACTGAGCGTTGACAGGTCGGCCAAACCTGTAATCCAACGAGCAAGAAGATCGGCGTTGATACACGTCGAAGCAGTGGAAGAAGAAGTAGACAAATTTCTGGAGGTTAGGGCCATCCGAGAGGTAAATTACTCGACATGGCTATCGAACATAGTAGTGGTGAAAAACAAGAATGGTAAATGGAGGGTCTGCGTAGACTCTACCAGCCTGAACAAAGCCTGTCCAAAAGACAGCTTTCCTCTACCCAAGATTGACCAACTGGTAGACGCCACTTCGGGGCATGGAAGGATGAGCTTCCTGGATGCATACAGGGGGTACCATTAGATAGCCATGTACCCTCCAGATGAAGAGAAGATTGCGTTTATCACTCCTAAAGGGCTGTACTGTTACAGAGTGATGCCTTTCGGGTTAAAAAACGCAGGAGCAACTTACCAAAGATTGGTAACCAAGATGTTCAAACACTTGATTGGCGGAACGGTGGAAGTTTACATTGATGACATGGTCGTGAAGACCAAGGAACCTGAAGGTCATCTGGCCGACCTAAAAGCAGTCTTTGACATCCTTAAAACATATCGGCTCCGACTCAATGCAACGAAGTGTGCATTTGGAGTGGGATCTGGTAAGTTCTTGGGATACCTGGTGACCAGAAGGGGCATTGAGGCCAGCCCAGATCAGATCAGGGCCATCCTGGAGTTGAAGAGCCCGACGTCGGCAAAACAGGTACAAATGCCAACCGGAAGGGCCGCAGCCCTGAATAGGTTTATCAACAGAAGCTCAGACAAGTGCAGACCTTTCTTCAACTTAGTAAAGAAAGCCACAGACTTCCTGTGGACCGAAGAATGCGAAGCCGCCTTGTCCGACCTAAAGAAGTATCTGACCACAGCCCCAGTTCTTTCAAATCCAGAACCTGGAGAGGAGCTGTTCCTGTACTTAGCAGTTTCAAAACACGCAGTAAGCGCAGTGGTAATCCGAGAAGAAAAAGGAGAGCAAAAGGCTGTCTAATATGTAAGCAAAACCTTGGCCGATGCAAAAACAAGGTATCTACCCTTAGAGAAATTGGCACTGGCTTTAGTAATGGCTTCAAAGAAGCTGAACCATTACTTCCAGGCCCATAAAATTGTGGTGTTAACTGAACACCCCTTGAAGTCCTTGCTGCAACAAGGAGACTTGACAAGAAGAATAGCCAGATGGGCAGTCACCCTGGGCTAATATGACCTGGAGTATAGACCCAGAACAGCCATCAAAGGCCAGGTTTTGGCCGACTTCGTGGCCGAGTTCACTCCAGAATCCATCAAATATCAGGCTCCGTTGAGCCAGGGTGAACGATATCCAAACAAACAAGGAGGAGCCCAGCTAAAGGCGAAAGAACAAAGCAAAGAGGAAAAACTCAAACCCTGCAGCATTTACATCGGCGACTCCTTTTGACTGTTTGTTGATGGGAGTTCTAACCGACAGGGAACGGGGGCAGGAGTAGTACTGGTATCTCCAGATGGGCAGATACTAGAACAGTCAATTCGTTTGGGGTTCAAGGCCTCAAACAATGAAGCAGAATATGAAGCACTCATTGCAGGACTGAAGCTGGCAGCAGCAGTACAAGCAGATGAGGTAATAGTCTTTTGTGACTCACAACTTATAGTTAACCAGACAACAGGCGAGTTTGCAGCCCGACATGAAAGGATGTCGGCCTACGCAAATGAGGTCATCAGGTTGGCAGCCTTGTTGCAGAACTGCCGACTACTCCAGGTTAGCTGAGATGATAACAGTCACGCCGATGCATTGGCCAACCTAGCTAGTACAGTACAACCTGGAAAAGCGAGGACAATAATGGTTAACTACTTGTCAGGCCCGAGCATCGAACCACTGACCACAGAGCGTGAAGCAATGTGTGTGGACATGGGACCAATCTGGATGGATGCAATTATTGCATTCCTGAAAGAAGGAAAGTTGCCAGATGACCACAAGGAGGCACACAAGATCAGATTGAAGTCGGCAAGATTCAGTCTGACAGCGAAAGGATATCTGTACAGAAGATCCTTCACTGGACCCATTTTTGAGGTGTGTACAGCCTTCACAAGTTGAAGATTTTTTATATGAAATACATGAAGGAATTTGTGGAAGCCACGCTGGGGGCAGATCACTAGCCCATAGGGCCAATACCCAGGGGTATTGGTGGCCCTACATGCAGAAAGATGCAGAGGCCTATGTCAAGAAGTGTGAAAAGTGCCAAAGGTTTGCACCTCTGATACACCAACCAGCAGCAGACCTGAACCCAGTCTCCAGTCCTTGGCCATTTGCCCAATGGGGAATGGATCTTGTCGGACAACTACCCTAAGCAACTGGGCAAAGGAAGTACTTGCTGGTAGCAACAGATTACTTCACCAAGTGGATAGAAGCTGAGCCACTAGCCAAGATCCGAGATGTGGACGTAAAGAGCTTCATATGGAAGAACATAATCACAAGATTTGAGATCCCAAGAGCAATAGTCGCAGACAACGGAACACAATTTGACAGTAAGCTAATCAAGAGCTTCTGCGCAAAGTTTAAGATTAAGAACTACTTTTCAACCCTAAGCTTTCCTTAAAGCAATGGGCAAGCAAAAGCATCCAACAAAGTTATCTTGGATGGGATAAAGAAGAGGCTGCAGGCATTAAAGGGAAAGTGGGTAGATGAACTACCAAGTGTGCTCTGGGCATATCGGACTACGCCGAGAAGATCAACGGGGGAATCCCCCTTTGCCATGGCTTATGGCACAGAAGCTGTCATTCCGCTGGAGGTCGGCATCCTTGGGATCAGAACCCAGGGAGTAGAGAATGGGACTAATGATGTACTCTTAGCCCGAGATCTGGACCTACTAGAGGAAAGAAGGGAGAGAGCTGCAATTCAGCTGGCAGCATACCAGCAGCAGCTTGCCAGAGCTTATAATAAAAAGGTCAACCCAAGGGAGTTTCAAATCGGTGACCTCGTCCTGAGGAAAGTCGTCGGCAACAAGAAGGATCCCAGAGAGGGGAAGCTTGGCCCAAATTGGGAAGGACCCTACAAAATCATCTCAGTACTGGGCAATGGGGCATATCGGCTTGAAGATAATGAGGGCAAAGAGTTGTCGAGGCCTTGGAACACTTGCAATTTGAAATTTTTCTATCATTAGAAATTTTTTGTCATTTTGCCGAAGTAAATAAATAAAGTTTTAGCTTGTTTATATATGTTTATACACTTGCGACTGATAAAGATACATAACGTTGTTTATGGAATACATGGATAATGAGAACCCAAGTGGAACTTAGGTTCACATCACGGAGCAGAGAGAAACAAAATGGGTTTAACACTTGTTGAAACTTGAGAAAAGTTTACAAGTTGAAGTTAAACTGAGATGATGTTTAACACATGTTGAAACTTGAGAAAAGTCTACAAGTTGAAGTTAAACCGAGATGATGTTTAACACTTGTTGAAACTTGAGAAAAGTTTACAAGTTGAAGTTAAATCGAGATTATGTTTAACACTTGTTGAAACTTGAGAAAAGTTTACAAGTTAAAGTTAGACTAAGGTTAAACACTTGTTGAAATTTTATGAACAAATTTACAAGCTGAAACCAAGGTTATGCTAAGAAAGGTACTTGGGTGCTTGCCGAGGTTAATCATCAGTTTGTATGACTGAGGTGTGTCACCCCGAGAAGGTTGCACAAGGATTGAAGTGTATATTAAAGATATGCAAAATATTCTAAGTATAGAATCCTGCAAAAGCAGTAAAGAGAAGACAAAGATACAAGCATTCAGAGAAGGAAAGTTGTATTAACATTCAAAAGAAGGCACGTCGGCCAAAACTTACTAATTGTTCCAAAAAAAAGAAAAATAAAAGTACAAAATACAAAGGAAAAACACATCAAAGTAAAGACTCTTCGGCAACAACAGATGGTTGGGTCTGAAGTTCGAACGACTGTTGGGAAGACACCTCGGTAGCCTTTTCTGCCGCAAGTTCGGCATCAATTTCTTGAAGGGTTTCATCAAGGCTCTTGTCGGCAAGAGTCACGTCGGCTAATGCCTTCTCAGCTGTAGCATCTTTGGGAACTTCCTTACCCTCATCATCTTGAGTCAAGTCCAGGACTTGCTCATTTAGAGAAGGGGACTTGGTCCCAACAGCCTCCTTTGATTTCCTCACCAAGGTCTCCTCCTCAGACTCAGATTCGTTGTCGGATTGATTTGGAGTTGGAGGGAATGAAAGAGGAATGACGTCGGCGTTCCTGAGAGGCGAGTCCTCCGGGACATCAAGCTTTTTTAGAAGAGACATCCAACCAAGGGTGAAACCCTTGTTGCATGCCTGCTTCACTTGCTTTTCATAGTCTGCCATGACATCGGCCACCCCCTCGTTGTACCCCTTCTCATCGGCTGCCTTGAGCTCGGCGTCCTTCGTGGCCAAGGCATCCTGAAGTTCTTTTTGGGCTTGGATCATCTTTTTTTCAGACCCTTTCCTCTGGGCCTCAAGAACCTTGTTAATGGCCTCAGCAACACCTGTTTTTTCCTCGGCGTCATGTTGAGCCTTGATAGCATCCTCGGCTTGATCCTCTAAAATCTTCATCTTTGATTGCAAGTTTTTATTAGTCTTCTGAAGACTGGAGACCTCCCTCTTTTTTTCGGCCAACTTCTCCCGGTTCTCAAAAGATTGTACTGAGAAGGAATGGGCATGCTAGATGGACTGAGAAAAAATAAATTAGAGCAAAGGTTATTACAAAATACTCTAAAGTATAGAAAGAAAGAAAGAAAGAAAAGCGACCAAATAAAAGACACTTACTTGAACAGAGCGCTGAAGCATCAGAGCATAGTTCTCATATTCACTTAACTCGGCGTTTCGGTCGAGATCGCCAGGAAGAAGCAGAGTAGTACTGAGGGCAACGTCGACAATTCATCGGCGCAATCGCTGGCCATAACTGGCTTATCTTCCAAAGTGATTTGGGGGGCCCAGGGGGAATCATGCTTTCGAGACCCCGAGGTGGTTGCAGAAGATGACCTCAGCCTCTTTGATCGGATGGACTCGGACGGTTGGTCCTCGGCAGGCCTCTTCTCCGCAGGAGAATGGAACCTGTCGCTCTCAGCCAGTTTGGAGATCGGCAAGGTTTCCTCAGTGTCAACCTGAGTCACCTTTGCCTTTGGCTGAGCCTTCTTGATCCTTTTTGTCTTCGGCTTTGACTGGGATGGTGCTGGTTGAGCATCAACTAAATCTGGAATGTTGGCCAAAAGATCCTTGGCGACTGCTTTTCGACGGCCCATCTCGGCAGGGAAAACGGTTCGTCGCTGGCGCTGGCGCTGGGATATCGGGATCAGATACGGAGCTGAGGTTGACGGCTGCTCTGCAGGATCAGAAGTTGATCCTTGATCTTTCCGAGATGTGGAGGCAACCTGAGAAGTTGTGGCGGAAGGAGGAGACAGACTCTTTTTCTTCTTCTTCTTGGAGACGTCGGGGAGAGCTGACTTGTACGTAGGAATGAAATTAAGTAGAAGAGGGGCCTTCCGTTTGGGGACAGGCAGATCCAAAAGTTTCCTCAAGTCTTTGCTAGGAAAAAAAGACTAACGGAAGCCCTTTGGTGGTTGAGGGAGAGCTGCAAGAAAAACAGACGTTAGAAATAAATAAAGTGTTGAAAACTTTTAAACACAAGTTAGTATGAACACAGGGCTTTTACCATTGCCCTCTACAAAAACCGAACGAGGAAGAGGGTAGAGATGGAGGTCCTTGTCTGGAGCGAACTCCCAGTTCCCCGAGGTGATGAAATAATCGTCCCCAGCTCCCTTGTTAGAGTCAGGGAGGTCGGCAACGATTTTGTACTCTGTGGACCTCGGTTTAAGGTAGTAAACGTAGCCCGTATCTTTTTTAAGGCCACACATGGTATAGCAATATTGGATGTCGGCTAAGGTAATCCTAGCGTTTTCTTGTTTGGCTAAGGCTATGATACCATTAATAACTCGATAGGAATTGATGGCGAGTTACATCGGGTTCAACTTATAGTAGTGAAATATCCCGCAAAAAAGGGTGTTGAGTGGGAGCCGAAGTCCGCACTCAATGAAGGCTACCACATGGAAGGGCATAGAATCAGTTGTAGGCATGATGGAGTCATCGTCCCCAGCCAACCTCAGATGGACGTTGGCCGGGATGTCAAACTCTCGCCTAAAGTACTCTAATTTGGATGGGGTGTCTAGCCTATGCTTCCACATACCCATAACGTCGGCTTAAATGGAGGTATCAGATTTCAGGAAGAAGTATTTTTGGAGGGTTTAAAGGACCTCGGCTAAAAACCTAAAAATGTACTATGGTAAGGGTTTGTACGGATTTAGAAGGAATTCGTTTCAGTTTTTCCTAAAATTTGTGGGTTCTACAAACAGATGCCAAAACCTAAGTTTGTGGGAACAAAGATTGAAGGCAGGAATCTGGAAAAAACACAGAAAACAAGAACGTGTTTCAGAATCAAGAACAAGGGTGAACTACCAAGAACACTGTGACAAAGTGTATGAAAGGGTACAAGGCCAAGAACAATGGCAAAAGTGGACAAATGTGTATGCAGGTTGTGAATACTCAAGAACAGATTGAGCAAAAACAGAATCGCAAGGCAATCATACTCAGATACATGAACAGATTAAACTAATTAAAGTCACAAGCAAGTTCACAAAAATGACAGAAACTCAAGATACCATCAAAAATTGAAACAAGATGTTAAATCGGGAGGAAACAGTAAACTCACCAAAGAAAAGAAGCCGGTGTTGAGTTCGCCGAAGTCAGACGAACGGCAGTTGCAAAAAAGATTAGCAAGAACCTCGCCGGAGGAGGTGAACGGAACAAGTTGCAGAGCTTTAGAAGCTTGAGTAATGGAGGATTTCGAAGAAAAAGCTAGAGAGAGAGAAAGCCTCAGAAACGACGAAGAAAAGTGAAAAAATAAGGAAAGGGGGAAATTTTTTGTTAAAACTTTGAAACGGCGGCAAAACAGAATTAATGAACCTAGAACGACGGATCTGTCAGACGGCGCACGCAAGTGGAATTCGACTTATAAGCGCGTAACAAGTACGGTCCAGTAAAGGGAAGGCACGTGGCTTAAACGGTTGAGTTGTTATGTATAATAGCTCATACGCGTGAAGAAGCTCTTGGAATTCTTGATCTTTAAGAAAGATATGTCGGCCTAAAAAATAAGCTCGGCTTAAGCCGATGTACTAGCAGGAAGTACCGATATAGGTTCCATCACCTCAGAATGCCGAGGTAATAGAACCTAGGGGCAGTTGTAGGGATATATTTTCTGAGTACCAACACGTGGCCAAGGTGACGTCGACGTGTCAATCAAGGTGCCACGTGTCCTGGTCATGACGCCGAGGTGATCTCGGAAAGGCCGAGGTTATCTCCGAAGATATCGGAATCCGAGATAAGTGGATAGGGCACAAGAGTCCTAGAATGATGAGGGGACTCAGCCTGGATAAGGATAAAGCTCTTAGGGAGTTTATCTATATCTATTAAAGAGTCCTAGATAAGTACTAAGTTAAAGTCCATTGAAGCCAGGCTTCTGTTGGGACAAGGATTGAGTTAACTATAAAAGAAAGGCACCCCCGATGGGTCTAAGGTACGCAATTTATATTCAGAACAGTGAGTTTAGCAGTTGATTATCTTTGAGATATACTGACTTGATCGTTGAAGTGCCCCCGGGTGGACGAACCACCACCGGAATTTTCTCTTTCTGTTGCAGATCAGCCAGGTGTCATCTATTCTGCCAGTGTTCTCCAGCTGAATACTGAGTTGGCAATGTGGTTGGAAAATCACTCACACAATTACATTTCCCTCCTCACATTTGAAAAATTACACTGACCCTCCTTATCAGTGTAATTATTTGATGGTGTTAACTTTTAAGTTAAAATGACATATTGACTCTTAACCGTTTTATATACTTTAAAGGGTAAATTACATTGACACCCCCTGACGTTTCAATTTAATACGGAGCCCCCCTGACATTTAAAAATAAATAAAACTAATTTAATAAAAATAAATATGAAGAAATATATTTAATTTGTAAAAAAATATTTCTAACCACTCGAAAGATAAAAATTATATAAAAATGATACTTATTTTTTATTTTTTATTTCTTAACCAAATTTATTTTTAATTTTTTTAAAAAAATTTCTAAAAATCAAACCATACATAGCCTAAGAATCTTTTGATAAGTCATTTCTTACATTGGTAACTTATTTAATTATTTGTTAATTTTACGACATTTTTACCATCTGAGGCCTGTTTGGTAACCATTTTGTTTTCAGTTTTCAATTTATATTTACAAAAATTTTAAAAACTGTCATAAAAAACTTGTTTGATAATTTTTTTGGTTTATAAATAGTTGTCTCAGTTTGTAAATTTGGGAAAAAAACATAAATTCAAAAAATGAGTTTACGTTGGTTTTTAAACAGAAATTTAAAAATTTAACTAACAAAAAAAATTTTCAATTAATTTTTTTTCCAATTATTTTTTTTTTTCAACTAATACTAACCGAGGGGGTAATTGGTAATGCTACTTTAAACTTTGGGGAGGGGGTTGTAATTTCTAAAATGCGAGGGGTGTTAATGTAATTTACCCAGTGAGGGCAAAATTGGTATTTAAAAAAATTAAATTACTAACATCAGCAAAATCTGTTAGTTGACTTAACAGTCAACCAACTGAGAGAACAATCTGTAATAAAACTTTAAACCTCAGAGAAGGAGATATAATTTCTAAAAGATGAGAGGGGAAACTGTAATAAATATAAACCTCAATGGGTGTCAATGTAATTTACCCTATATATTATTAAGCTTTGAAGCTGCAATATTGAAATCAAACCTGTTATTGTCCTGGTTTCAATCTTATTCTTAAAATTCAATCATCGATATTTAAATTTCAATTTTTCATAATTCAATTTTTAATCTTATCAAAATCAACCTTCCACCTTAAGCAAAGATGACTTAATCCATCAAAATTTAGTCTGTGTTGGGAGACTTTAGACTTTGACCAACTGCTTAGATTTTATAAGTCTTTGCCTTTCAACCTGTTAGTTGTTTTTCTTCTAAAATAACTTGTAAACCACAATCATCACCCACCTATATAAAGTCAATGAGAAAAGTTAGGGATTGTAAATTTTTTTTTATAAAAATGATTATAAAAGAGTTATGATATTTGGATTATCTTGATTAGTGTGTGGTGCTTTATTCTAAGTGTAATCTAAGGGTTACAAAACTTTCATAATTATTTTCATGAAAGATTTTTCATAATACCTAGTATTGTTAAAAGTCAATACTCAATACATATAAGTGAGATAGTGACATGAATTTCAATCACTTTCAAAATGTCAACTGTTTGGGGATAGGAAGTCGTTATATTTTTATATGAATACATTATACTTTGCCTCCTTTCATATTTGCCTGTTTTCTTACTTTGATTCTTAAAAAAAATTGACTCTTCATATTTCAATTTTTTTTAATTTATTTAAAAAATTAGCTTATGTCTAAAATTAGATAAAAAAAAAAAAACACATTAAGAGTCACATGACTTGAAAATATTTTATTATATAGAATTCAAATATGTGATACAATTTTGAAATACAAATATCAATATAATAATATATTTTTTTATGTAATGTGACAACTAGTATGACATTTTCTGTCTAATTTTGAATAGAAATTAACTTTAGGGGTAAATTTGCAAAAAACTTAAAATATGAAAGACCAAATGAAAAAAAAAAATTTAAAGGGTCAAAATGAGAAAATAGATAAATATAAAGGGTACAAAGTATAATTTACTCATATAAAAATATAACAACTTCCTATCCATAAGACCAATAAAGGGAAAATTATTTAGAAGTCCTATTAGGAAGACTTGTGCTACATTTGGTCCCACAAAAAAACTTATGTTCCCATAAGTCCTGTGGGAAGTTTCTTGACATATTTACCCTCAATATTAGTTGTTAATATCATAAATAATAATAAAACCATATATAGGGAAATTGATATAAACGTAACGTAACGTGACACCTACATAAACGTAACGTGACACCTATACATAACGTGACATCTACATAAACGTAACGTAACGTGACACCTACATAAATGTAACGTGACACCTATATAAACGTAATGTGACATATCTACATAAACGTAACGTGACACCTATGATCTATGGTAACATTGAATTTTTTATATAAGAAATTGATTTTTATAATAATTATTTTTTATTTGTAGGCTAAAATAATCTATCCACTTAGTTTCATTTTATTTCATAATGTTTTAATTATCTCAATCAATCCTATATCTGTGTGTGTCCGAATCTGTCCCTCCCTGGGATTGTGTGGCTGTGTCTGGTGACATTATGCTTGGCTGTGAATGGGCAATTTTCCTTTTGGTGGTGTCCAAGATCAGCTAATAAGGCAGCACACTGGGTTGCACAAGCCTACCTCAAAAATCAACTTCCTTTGGACTGAAGTGTGTCGGGATTGCATAAAGAATGCAAGCCAGGAGATCAAATTGGTCAATTGAATCGTTTGAGGAGCCGAGCCCTAGCGTTGTGTGCCCTTCTATTAATTAATTTAAAATTATAATTTTTATGAATTAATTTAGATTTCACATATATTATTGATAATTTTTTAAATTTTACAATTAATAATACAAAATAAAAATATATTAAGATTATATATCTATTTCAAAACAAACGGATTAAAAAAATAAAAACTTATTAAGTTTGCGAAACGTCCGTGACACGTTACGTTACGTTTATGTAAGTGTCACATTACGTTTATATAAGTGTCACGTTACGTTTATATAAGTGTCACGTTACGTTACGTTTATGTAGGTGTCACGTTACGTTCATATTGGTGTCACGTTACGTTACGTATATATAGGTGTCACGTTACGTTACGTTTATGTAAGTGTCATGTCACGTTAGGATCTTGTGGAATACATTCTTATGAAAATAGGACTTGAGACTCTATAAGAAATTACACAGGACTTAGCCTAGCATAAGGTTCTGAAAAAGGACTTATAAATAAGTCTCCCAAGAATAAAATAGACGGATAGTTAAACATTTTGAAAGTGATTAAAAATTTTGTGCAAAAGTTTAAAGAGGAGTTATAATTTTAATTTGAAATATGAAGGATCAAATAAAAAAAAAAAAAAAAAGGAAAGATAATTACATCCCAGTGGATGCCAAAAAAATACACATTCATGAAAAAAATTTCACATATTTAATTATTAATATTTATAAAATTTCTTATTGAAAAAAAAAAAAACAAGCGCGGTTAAGTGGAAAAATGACCAAACAAAAATGGAACAAAGTATAATTTATCTATTTTTATGCCATTTTTTTTATTAGCAAAAATCAATTATTAATTTTCTCTATTATGGGAAATGTATGCATCATATGCCCCTTATAACTAAAAAGAAAAATGGCATAATTTCAATTTTTTGAGTCATAACTAAAAAAAAGAAAATATTTCATAATTAAACCCAATATGAGTCATAATTAAATAAATTAATGAGTCATAACTAAAATAATGTCATTACTAAAAAAAATTAATCATAATAAAAGAAAAAAATAGCATAACTAAAAATATATATGATATATCTTTTTAAAGAGTGCATATTAAAGAGACAATTTATTTTATCTCCACTTTTTGAAAGGTCAAGCCGACACTATAGGCTTTGTGTTATAGATTAGATCTTGGATAATGCTATATGTTTTAATTGATATACTAATTAGTGTACTAATTGATAATGTGATAAAATTTAAGAAGTTTTTAGAATTTGTAATATGATTAATAAGTGGGGTCAATAATAATATCATAACTAATATTAATACACTAATTAACATATCAATTAATGTATGTAGCACCACTGTTAGATCTTGGACAACGTTACCTGTCCCTTACAAGCAATTGTGTAATGCCACAAAGCCATAGCTTTCTATATCATATTATGTTTATCTATCCATTACTAATGTACTAGCATAATGCATGGATATAAATAAATAATTAAAAATTAATTTTTAAAATTAAATAATAATTTAAAAAATTTATCTATAATATTTAACAAAATAATTTAAAATCAATTAAATTTTATTTATTTTTATCACAGTTATATATAAGAGAGTTTTTTTTTATTCTTATGTCATTAATTGTGTGCTCTAAGTTCTTAATAACAAATATATGTCATAATTTAAGTAGTAAAAATTAAAAAAAATAAATCACAAAAATTATATTTTTGATAAAATATAAATACATTTCGTCTTATGAGTTTCATAAATTTAATTTATCATATGATAGTGGTAAATTACATTTGTCAATATAGTAATTTTTTCATATTTTGTGAAGTCTAAAAATTATAATTTGTCTTATGTTATAAGATTTACGTAAAAATGAATTAGAATTCACTTGTGATATTAAATTTGGGCTTAACATTAGATTTACGCCAAGTTGTCTTTCATCTAATCATTAAAAATTGTCTTGTTCTATTCCCAACTTATATGAATCATTTGACTTATCTATTTATTAAATTAATAAATAAATATTTGTAAATATTTTTTATAATAAAAATAAGAAATATGGACTTATTTTATGCATGCTTATTAAAAAGTTTGAATAATAGTTTTTTAAAAAAAAGTTATATATTTATGTTTAAAACAATTAAATGAATAGTTATATATATTTATGTATAAAAAAATTATTTAAGATAAAGTCATCCTAAATTGTGGGTCATATTCTAATCCAAATAAATTTAAATTTTATATTTAAATTATATCATAGTTTATTAGCTCGTGATTGATATGAGCTAATTTAGGGGTTCTAATATTGGATTAAACACTAAAAAGTCACCAATAAAATTTAGTTCAAGTCGATTTTTTTTACTAATAATTCTTGATTTAAGCCTAATCCTTATAGAATCGTCTAGTTCATGTCCAATCCATGAGTTAGTAGACCTACCTATTTATTTAATTTTTAATTAGTAAATATATATTTTTTAAAAATTTATAACAAAAATAGAAAATATGTACATACTTGTTTGGTATATTTATTAACAATTTCAAAATTAATTAAGAAATTATGTACTTATTCTTAAAAAGATAAATTACATTGGTAATCCTTATATTTTAACTCTTGTGTCATTTTTGTCCTTGCAATTTTAGTTTGATCAATTTTGACCCTAAATTTATAATTTTGTCTCAATTTGGTCCAATTGTTATAATTGCTAGTTTTTTTTTTATTAAAATACACACATGAGTAGCATTTGTTATATTTTCATAGACAAAATTATAAATTTGTTCAACTCATTAAGTTAATCTCAACCAACTCAATAACTATTTTCTTTCAAAAATCTTAACCGGCATTATCAATTGGATCAAATTAATACAAAATCTAAAATTAGGGGTAAAAATCAAATGGATTGAAATTGCAGAGACCAAATTAACACAAGAGATAAAATGCGGGGACTATCGATATAATTTACCCATCTTAAAATATGTCTAATGTTGATTGTATTAATATTAAGATATATTTATATCTGAAAAATTATTTAAGACTAGATCAGACTAAAATCTGAATAAAAATTAATGATTTATTAAAATATTAATAATTATAAAATCAAATTTGATCAAATTTTCATTTAAATTTTTTCATAGAATTAGGCTGTTTGATAATTTTAATATATAGTTCCAATTTTTCCTTATATTTTTTTTAAATATTTTAAAATTATATATAATTATAATTTCTTTTGAAATTTCCTTTTCAATCTCAAATAAGTTATAACTTGAATTTGATTAAAATTGAATTTTGACTTCTCATATACAAAAACTAACAATAAACATAAATTAATTTTTTGAACATTGTAAAAAGGTAAATAAAGAAATATATTATCAATTATAATAATAACAAAACATATTTTTATTTATCATGCGACGTCTTGCTACTGCATTGATAATAGACATTAATAATAAAATTCATTACAATAATACAACAATAATATATCAAATGATAAGTAACATGTGATCACAACAATTTTTTATAGTTATACAAAAGTACCCAAAATTATATATAAAAAACAATATATGATCTATATTCAATTTTTATATGGTAAACCACACATTAGTTTTCTAAATCAATTCATCATCCAAACTATCTACTATTATTTTAATATTCACCATTTCAAAATCCACCAAAACAATGCTCTGGTCGAGCTCATCATCACCCTTGTTGTTGCCATGCTCACCACTTCCACTAACCATTATGCAACTCCAGTCTAGTTTTTTATCTTTGTGTGGGGACATATTTTTTGAATAACAACATGTGGCCAAGGTGGCACCGAAGTGCCAGCCGAAGTGCCACGTGTCCTGGTTATGACGCCGAGATTATCTCGGCTAGGCCGAGGTTATCTGCGGAGATACTGAAATCCGGGATAAACGGATAAGCTATAAGAGTCCTAGAATAGGAGAGGACCTCAGCCTAGATAATAATAAAGCTCTTAGGGAGTTTATCTTTATCTATAGGAAAGTCCAGGATGAACATTGAGCCAAAGTCCAAGAGAAGCTAGGCTTCTAGAGGAACCAGGTTAGTGCTAGCTATAAAAGTAAGGCACCCTTGTGGGTCTAAGGTACGCTTTTTGTTTCCTGGATAGTGAGTTAAAGCACTATTTGCTATCTTTGAGAGATAATTGAGTACTGACTTGATCGTCGGAGTGCCCCAGGTGGACGAACCACCGCCGGAGTCTCATCTTTCTGTGACAGGTCATTCGAGTGTAATCTATTCTACCGGTGTTCTCCAGCTAAGTACCTGTTTGGCAGTGTGATCAGAAAACAACACACACACTTTGTAAATATAGAAGGACAATGTTGTGGAAATAAAAATATACCGTTAGAGTTTTAAAGAGTTAAAAATGAAAAATAAAAAAATGCGTGATTTTAGGTTTTCTAATTCCATTTATTGGGTGTTAATTTTTTTTTTAAATACATAAATTATGGAATAATGTTCATTATTTAAAATTTTATTTACTGATGGGAAGTCAATTAAATGTTTTTAATTTTTACAAATAAAAAATTTGAAAATTTTGTTTAAGAAATTTTAAAAATGGCCAAATCATAAAGAACAATATAAGGCACCTTATTCTAAAAATAATATATATATATATATATATATATTATCAATTCACATATATCAAAACAAATAATAACAACAATATAAAAAATACACATACATCCACCAAAAAAAAAAATAAAAACTTCAAACCAACTCCCAAAACAATGACAGTTAACATATATATATTTATTATCAATTTAGTTGAAAAAAAAAATACTCACTTGAAAATATAAATTTACAAAAAAAAAAAAAAAAAAAAAAATCTCAAACAAACAAACTTGAAATAAGTTTGGACTATTGGTAAAGAGAGAGAATAACCATTGCATCATTACATTTGGGGAGGAATTGGCCGGGCGGGAAAAAAGATTAAATATTGAGTATTTTAAAGAGAGAATTGTATTGAATTTTTAATTTGATTGGATTTTTAAAATTTTAAGTTCATATTATTTTCGAAAAAAGTGAGAGTGGGATGAAGGTGGCTTACCATATTATTTTGAATTTTGAAATTCAAAATCATAGACAATTAGTGTCTTTATTTTATTTTTTTTATTTAAATTGTTTTGATCAACATTATTTTTAGAAAGAGTGAGGGTGACTTATCATATTATTTTGAATTTTAAAATTCAAAATTGTAGATAATTAGAACTTTTTTTGTTTTTGGATTTTTGACTTAAGGAACTAACCAATAGATTTTTTTTTTTATTTCTTTAAAAATTAACAAATTAATAAAATTAGTTTGGCAGTTTGGAGTTTCCACAATTATTGTTCTTAAAAAGAACCTACTCCTTATATATATACTAGCACAAAACCTGTGCTATGCACAGGAGATTCAAAATTTTATTTATAAATTAAAAATAATAAAGCCTTTTAAAGTGTATATATATATATTGGACAATCTTAATTTATATTTCTCTTTGTTTTTAATATTTTATTAAAAATATTTAAATTTGAAAGAGAAAAAGAGATGTGATTTTAGTTGTGGTGTGAATCTAAGGTGGAGATAGTAGATTTTGATTATGATAGAGATTTAATGTGGTAATTTTTAGTAGTGAAACATGCATCAAAATTAGGCCTTATCTTGTTGGGTGGTCTAAATTTTGAACTTTTATGCAATAAGAATTTTTTTTTTTTAAGTGAACATTGGGCGACATGGTAAATAGTCTAATGATTATGAATTTTTTTAAATTTTTTTTATATTTATTGCATTTTTTATAATTAAATAGTTATAATTGAAATATAGTCAAATATCAGACCCAATTGATCATGACCACATACGTCAATTAATTTATCTAATACTTAAGTGTTTTCACCACCTAAAAGAAATTAGGTGTTTTTATTTTTATTTTTTTATATTTGTAGTAGAATAAGATAAGTATTTTAATGTTCAATTTTTTTTTTTAAAGTTTAATAAATAGTTATGATTAAGTTACAGTCAAAATGCTTAACCCAATTGGATTATGTCCCATATAATAGATGTTTTTAATTTTAAATTTTAAATTTAGCCAATAGATATAATTGAATTGTAGTCATGTCTGTTGGTGGGAGTGGGGTGCAAACCACTGGTAGTGATTTACAAAGAGAGGCTTAAAAACGAACCAAACTGAAAATAAACTCACTGAATATATTCTGAAAATTTCTGGAAATATTACACAGCACTCTCTTTTTTCTTTTCTTTTCTCCCACATACTTAACTCTCATAATACATAACTATTTATAGATAAATCATACAATGTGAACCATAGTGTGAAAGCCCACAAATTTGGCAGCCATTTTTGACCCTTGAAGAACCATGTGTTCAATATGATTCAAACATGGTGGCTGGTTTGGCAACCTACCATTATCAGAATCAAGCTTATTTTTCAACATCCCCCCTTAAGCTTGATTCTCTATGCTGCTTCATCCCGAGCATTATCTTCATTCTGTTGAATATATCATTTTTCAACGGCTTCGTGAAAATATCTGCAAGCTGATCTTGGGATTTGCAAGGCAATAATTCCACCTCTTTATTTTTCACATGCTCTCGGATGAAATGATAGCGGGTGTCAATATGCTTACTTCTTTCATGATAAACTGGGTTCTTTGCCAATGCAATTGCTGAGCGATTATCAACATAGATCTCGGTGGGTTTTTCTTGTGGAAATCCCAAATGCTTCAGCATGTTCCGTAACCATATTGCATGACACACAGCTGAGTTGGCTGCAACATACTCAGCTTCGCAAGTCGATAATGTCACAATGGCTTGCTTCTTGGATGACCATGTGAAGGCTGTATCTCCCATAAAGAAAGTAAACCCCGTAGTACTTTTCCGTTCATCCAAGTCACGTCCCCAGTCGCTATCTGAGTAGCCAACAAGACTGAAATTATCAGTTGGTTTATTGAATAAACCATCATCGACTGTACCTTTGATGTAGCGAAGAATCCTCTTTGCTGCATAAAGGTGTGACTGATCCGGTGTTTCCATATATCTGCTGATCAGTCCTACTCCATAGAGTATGTCTGGCCTGGTACAAGTAAGATAGCGAAGACTTCCAACTAGGCTCTTGAAATAAGTTGGATCCACATCACCTGTCTTCGTACCTTTTCTGAGCTCCACTCCACTGTCTACAGGAGTGTTCACTGGATTGCAATTTTCCATTCCATATCTCTTGAGAATTTCCTTAGCATAACCACTTTGGGAAATAAAAATCCCATCTTTTCTTTGTGCCACTTCAATGCCTAGAAAATGAGCCATCAATCCAATATCTGTCATTTCAAATTCTTGGACCATGCTTCTTTTAAAGTCTTTGAACATGGCTGGATTGTTTCCGGTGAAGATTAGATCATCAACATAAAGACAAGCAAGCAACATGCTTCCATCAGCTTCCTTCTTCAAATATAGTGCGTGCTCGTATGGACATTTTTCAAAACCATTGTCATGAAAATACTGATCAATTCTAGTATTCCATGCACGCGGAGCTTGCTTCAATCCATAAAGTGCTTTCTTCAATTTGTACACTTTGTCTTCATGCCTATACTGAACATACCCCGAAGGTTGTTCAATATAGATTTCTTCTTCAAGGAAACCATTAAGAAATGCAGATTTCACATCAAGTTGATAAATCTGCCACTTGTGCTGGGCAGCCAAAGAAATCATTAGCCTGATAGTCTCCAATCGGGCAACTGGAGCAAACACCTCTCCATAGTCAATGCCAGCTCTTTGCTTGTAACCTTTTGCTACTAACCTTGCCTTGTAGCGTTGCACTTCGCCTTGTGCATTCCTCTTTGTCTTGTATACCCATTTCACTCCAATGGGTTTGTGCCCCTCTGGTAGACTGGTAAGCTTCCATGTGTCATTTTTCTCAATGGCATGAATTTCTTCATCCATTGCTTTCTTCCATTTATCTTCCTGGATGGCTTCTGAGAAGGTAAGTGGATCACTATCTGCGAGTAGGCAGTACAGATTCAGATCTGCTTCTTCTGTAGCTTCATATATCTCCTGCAAATTTCTCATTGGTCTTGGTTGTTTGAAAAAACTATCATCTGAAGATGCTGATGCTGATGATGATGATGATGCAGCACTTCTGTGAGAAACTGGCGATCTAGGTGCAGGAATTCTATGTGGAGGAGTTTGTGGCTCATCTTGAACTTCTCTTGTGATTTCAACAGGAGCTTTTGATGTTTCATCTTCAAGAATGAGTTCTGCATCTTTGACAACTTCATCTTGATTCCAGTTCCAAGCTTCTTCTTCTTCAAATATCACATCTCGACTCATGATCACCTTTTTGGTAATGGGATTATACAACTTGTATCCCATTGTTCTATCTCCATATCCGACAAGGATACATTTTTCTCCCTTATCATCGAGCTTGGTTCTTCTTGCTTCTGGAATCTTGGTGTACGCAACACACCCAAATATTCTGAGATGATTGACGCTTGGCTTATGTGAACTCCAAGCTTCTTCTGGAGTCATAGAATGAAGACTCCTGGTTGGGCATCTATTTAGTAGATACACAGCACATGATACGGCTTCAGCCCAAAATTGCTTGGGCAGTCCCTTTCCTTTCAACATACTTCTTGCCATATCTAAGATTGTGCGATTCTTCCTTTCAGCAACACCATTCAGCTGTGGCGTATAGGATGGTGTTGTTTGATGCTTGATTCCCTGCTCTTTGCAATACTTCTCAAAAGCATCTGATGTATATTCTCCACCTTGATCTGATCGCAATGTCTTGATGTAGTAGCCGCTTTGCTTTTCTACAAAAGCTTTGAATTCTTTGAAGATGCTGAACACCTCGACTTTCTTTTAAGAAAGTACACCCATGTCTTCCGGCTATAATCATCAATGAAGGTGAGAAAATATCTATTCTGTCCATTTGACATCGGCTTCAATGGACCACACACATCAGTGTGCACTAGCTCCAGCGGCTTTCTTGCTCTCCACTTCACTTCTTTGGCAAAGCTAGTTCTGTGATGCTTGCCAAGAATGCAGCTTTCACAGACTTCATTAGTATGAGCAATATGAGGGAGCCCTCTCACCATATTCTTGCTTGACAACAGCTTCAAGCTTCCAAAGTTGAGATGTCCAAACCTCAAATGCCATAGCCAGTCTTTGTCTTTGATGATGGCACTTAAACACTTCGCAGCAGCATGTTGGATGTTCAATGCAAACATCCGATTCTTGGACATTCTCACCCGAGCGATCAAATTACCAAGATTGTCTTTGATGGTAAGATGACAATCTTTCATGCTGATGTCGTATCCTTTCTCTAGGAGTTGTCCCATACTCAAAATGTTGTTCTTCATGGCAGGAACATAATACACATTGGAGATATAATCATGATCTCCATTCTTGAGCTTGATCAGAATATTACCTCTTCCTTTCACTGGAGTCTTTGAAGAATCACCAAATGAGACTTGTGCTTGTACAGTCTCGTCAAGCTCAACGAACAACTCTCTTTTACCACACATGTGGTTACTGGCTCCCGAATCTAGATACCAAACATTGTTTTGGTTTCCAGTGTCTCCATGGTGAACAAACAGGACTGTAGGTCCAACTTTGTTTGTTTCCTGCTCGGCAAAATTTGCTTGCTCGCCGGCTTCTGTTGTTGCTCTACTTCGGCATTCATTGCTGTAATGCCCGAACTTGTGGCAGTGGTAACACTGAACATTCCTTTTGTCAAAACCTGGTCGGTTATAGTAACCACCTCCTCTACCGCTTGCTCTTCCTCTTGGAGCAAAGTGTGGTTGACTTCTTTCTCCTCTGGCTGGACTTCTTCCGCCTCTTCCTCGAAAGCCAGAACTTTGGTTATTGTAACCACGGCCTCTTCCTCGGCCTCTTTGTGATGTCCCCCCTTGCTCGTTTCTGTCTTCTCTGAAAGACAGCTTTGATTGAAGAGCTTGCTCTAGAGAACTTGAGGAGTCTTCTTGTTGATCCTTTGTTCATGAATCTCAAGTGTGCCCATCAACTCATCGGTGGTCATGACACTGAGATCCTTGGACTCTTCTATTGCTACAACCACATGCTCGAACTTGGACTGAGTGATCGGAGAATCTTCTCTATCACTTGAAGAGATTCCATCTTCTCTCCATATCTTCTCATCTGATTAACAATGGTCAATGTTCTGTTAAAGTACTCAGAAATTGACTCATTCTCATTCATGTGCAGCATCTCGAATTCGCCACGTAGCACCTGTAGTCGAACTCTGATCGTCTTCTCAATTCCACGGTGTGAATTGCGAAGAATACTCCATGCCTCTTTAGAGGTTGTTGCTGCTGAAATCTTCTCAAAACTTGACTCATCAATGCCTTGATAGAGTAGATACAAGGCCTTTTTATCTCTCCTCCTTGAATCTTTTAACGCGTCTTCTGAGTATCATTTAAAGTTCCTTCATCTGCGAGAGTAGCTGGCTCGTCATATCCTCGATCCACTAACTCCCACAAATCTTGTGAGGCTAGTAGAACTTGCATTTGAATACTCCAATTTTCATAGTTCTCCTTGCTGAGTTTTGGAAACTGGGGCTGAAAGAAGTTGTTTGTGTTGGCCATTGGTTGTCTTTAACAATCTGCAAATTTTAGAATAGAATTTCAAATTCTGACCGTACAGATGTGTCCGGAATATTCCAAATAGTTGGAAACCACTATTGGATCACCCAAAACAGACTCTGAATGACTCAGATCAGGCCAAAACAAGTTGAACGGCTCAGATCTGAGGCTGTAGCTTAGCCGCGGCACACTGGATTACTTTCCGTGCGGCTCAGTCAACGGCTACGGTCAACGGCTTGGACCGGCTCGGGTCAATGGCGGCTCGGCTCGGTCAAACGGCTCGGCTGGAGGCTCTGCTTGTCGGCTTGACGGCTCGGCTTAGCGGCTCGGCTTGACGGCTCGGTCAATGGCTTGGTCAACGGCTCGGGCGGCTCGGCTGGAGGCTCGGCTTGAATGACGTCAGCAGATGACGTCGTCAATGACGTCAGACTTGGATCCGGATCTGGGTCGCCGGATCGGATCTCGGGTCAAACCCTGGTATTCGGGCGAAGAAGACGCGTGGAACGCGTGTGCGCGTGGCGGCGCGTGGCGACGGCGTCAGGGAGGCGCGTGTGGCGCGTGCGGCGTCTGTGAAGCTCGGTTTTCGACGTTCTTTTTTTCAGTGTGATCGTCTTGTCGAGAGCTTCACACTGATGTGATCAAAAATGAATTTTGACAACTTTGATTTCTGGGCAATATTCGCAGAACACATCTGTTTTGCAAATTTGCAGAATTTCTGCAAATTCAAGCTACCTTCGGGCTCTGATACCACTGTTGGTGGGAGTGGGGTGCAAACCACTGGTAGTGATTTACAAAGAGAGGCTTAAAAACGAACCAAACTGAAAATAAACTCACTGAATATATTCTGAAAATTTCTGGAAATATTACACAGCACTCTCTTTTTTCTTTTCTTTTCTCCCACATACTTAACTCTCATAATACATAGCTATTTATAGATAAATCATACAATGTGAACCATAGTGTGAAAGCCCACAAATTTGGCAGCCATTTTTGACCCTTGAAGAACCATGTGTTCAATATGATTCAAACATGGTGGCTGGTTTGGCAACCTACCATTATCAGAATCAAGCTTATTTTTCAACAATGTCTAATCCCATTAAATTTTGTTACTTATCTCAATAAGATAGATGTTTTTAATTTTTAAATTTAGCAAACATGATTAAAGGATGATTCAATAGAAACCAAATTGACACTGTTAGTTGATCAGTTTTTTTCCATAAGGAGTCTCAAGTTTTTTTCCGAAAGGAAATAAGATCAAGAAGAAAAATATCTTAATATAAAACTAATCATTTAATAAAAATAGCCATAATATCTCATACTTAAGCTAAACAATATGAATAATATCTAACAATTGGCTTTCGCTGATCCATATATATATATATATGTGTGTGTGTGTGTGTGTGAATAATTATTCAAACTAAATATTGATAATTTTTATACCACACAATTTATTAATAAAGTTCTCACATAAACAATAGAATAGACAAAAGTGAGAATAAAAACAATACAAACAAAAAAAATAAATAAAAGAAGAGAAAAAAAAAAACATATATCAATTTAATAATTGCAATCTATTATTGAAATGATTTTTTAAGATATCATCTATAACTAATAATTAGATCAATAGACACTAAAAATGTATAGTAGTAGTTATACCAAATATTATAAGACAAATGATACATTTGAGAAGCATACGATATATATATATATATATTATAGTGAGTTAAAATGAAGTGATTGATAATAGTAATATGCATGAGTTATTCAATAAAAATTATTTTCAAGTACTATCACAAATTACATGCAAAGATCTATAAATCTAGAGCAATTGCATGAAAAAGTTTATAAACCTAAGTAGATTTTATGTAAAACTATATAGACCCTATGTAAATTTATATGAATTTAAACATGTTGCTTGAAAAGATCTATCATTACAATATACAATAGAATAAAGATGAAAAAAAAATTACATGGAATTTTATGGCTTCAAATATATTTCAATTAAAAAAATGATTAATCTCGAGGGATTGTTTGTAAAACTCTATGTATATTATAATCTTCCCTAGAGAGGAAAAATAAATAAATTATTGGAGTTAGGAGATATAAAATATTAATACCTTAAAGAAATTTTTATGATTACCACTGCATTAAGAGGAAAAAAACAAAAAAAATGGATGTTGTTGGGGGGTTTGTTTTCAATGTTGGATTTTGTTGGTGGATGTTCCAAGTTATATGGAAACTTAATTTAAAGATAATGTATTTTGGAGGTTTAGTGTTTAAATTCAAATATACTTTTTGAATAAAGATAAGGAGCTAAAGATATCATATAAAATTTAAATTTAAAATACAAATCAATTATTTTTATTTTTTTTAAAAGCAAACATTTATCTAATAAATGCTTACACTCATTTGGTTGTTTATTTATTATTTTTGACCTTTTTCATCTTCTTTTTTTTTGTTGGTAAAATGAAGTATGATCCCATAGAAATTGAGTATGGCATTTTGTAATTTTTTTTTTAAATTAAAAATTCAAAAATTTTGGATTGAGATTTTAGATAGACACCCACAAAGATATTATCTGATTTATATATATATATATATATACATAACAGTTAGGAATAAGAGTTGTGGGATTTGTGGGTTCTTTGTTTTTTTAATTTAAATTTACCTGATATAAGGATAGACATGTGGGAATCTATATACATATCTATACCTAAAACTCTAAGGAAAGATATTATTTGATTTTTTTTATTATTATCTTTTATATAACAATTGTAGAAGAGAGTGAGAATATCTGAATAGCAAGAAGAGGAGTGAAGGGAGGTGCCACGTATTTATTTATTTATTTCAAAATTATGAGAATTTAATAATAAACATTTGGAAACTTTTGACATAATAAATGTGGGAATCTATATACTTATCTATACCTAAAACTCTAAGGAAAGATATTATTTGATTTTTTTTTTATTATTATCTTTTATATAACAATTGGGAAAGAGAGTGAGAATATCTGAATAGCGAGAAGAGGGGTGAAGGGAGGTGCCACGTATTTATTTATTTATTTCAAAATTATGAGAATTTAATAATAAACATTTGGAAACTTTTGACATAATAACTACATTTGTTTATATATATAGTATAGAAGTATAGATATAGATATAGATAGATAGATATTGATATCTCTAAAACACAATTAAACTGGTATGTCAGATGATGAGATAATATACTTTAAATAGATGATCATTGCAACATTTATTTATGGGGAAATATCACGTCAGTGTATTGATAAAAAGATATTTTCAAATTAGTGGTATTTTTTATAAATATTAATTTGTAAAGTCATAAACTTTTTCATGATTTTATAATTAAGTTTTGAAAACATCACTCAGTGACAAAGTCAGAAATTTAAGACAGAGGAAGGACATATTATTCACATCATTAAAAAAAAAAAAAAAAATCCTCGATAAACAAAAATGAGATACCACTAATTTTATACATTTTTTTGGTCCATTGTTGAGATTCAATATTACAATTGTCGTGTGAATTACATCAATATAGCTTAGAAATCCACAATCAACAACCAAATTGAATTTATGATTAATAAATTCAACACTATCAACTCAAAAAAAAAAAACAAAACAAAAAAATCTACAATCGAAAAAAAAAAAATCAACTAAACAAATCTCATGATAAGAAAGAAATGTTCAATTAATTCAATTCTTACCATTAACTTCCTAGTTTAGAATATAAAAGAATGAACAGAAAAAAAATAACATAATAGAGCACTTTTAAAAATTTTAAAATACAAAAGAATTTTACATAATTTAAAAAGAAGTGCTATTATAATTTTATGAAAGACAAATAAGGTATAAACTTCATATATAAGGAAAATAGTATAAATATGAGAAGGGGAGGCACGCGACCAGTTGTAATTTCGATTGCATATACATCACCATTCAACGTAATGAATGATTTAGTAGACTTTTTCTTGTTCAAGAAGTTTTTAAATCAACATCTTGTTGGAATGAATGAGATGGGTTTGAGTGTTTGAACAACTCATAAAAAAAAGTGTTTTGAAATGTCTACAATTAACGTGTGGAACCAGAAGCCAAAAACTTGTAAGATAGTTGGGACCAGACTACATATTTTCTGATCTGTTAGGGTTAAGTGTGATATTATTTGCAAAAATGGTTAATTTGAACATGTACGGGGGCGAAATAATCTTAGCTCTCCGTACGCCTTGCACGTCAAGCTTCCGTCAACGGCGTCTGTCTCTGCAACACAAAAATGGTGAGCTGCCCGGCGGTGGTGTGCCGGAAAAACCCTCCGACGCTCAAGTTAGTTTACTGAAGAAGATAATCAGAAGAGAGAGAGTGCTTGTGAGAGTGAGTTCGCATACCAGTAGCATTCAACTTCCCTCTCTATATCTAGGCTGGCCATGCAGCTCCGAGATTGTGCGCGCACTACCTCTGCTGTCCTTCCCTGGACAGGTGGCAGTGCTCGCCTCTCACCACCCTACACGTGTAAAGGTTTTGTCCTCCTTCCAGTACATGCAGAACTGCCTAACGGTATTGAGGCGTTCGTGGAGCAGATGTCCTCTCCCTCACACCATTGGCCCAGGTGGCACCCTTAACGGGGGTACCATGACCGGTCTAACCTTAGGGAGATTTAAAATCACTAAACCGCGCTACGTACCGCCGGCCTGTGACTTGGGACCAGGCTAGAACTTAACCACTACGCCGAGCCATTCCTGATCGGTTCGTCGTGACAGACCGGTTGCGGGGCATGCCGGCCTCCAACCATTTAATCTCCAGTCTCGGTCACGTGCAAACCGCCTCACCTTGGCTGGACGGCCGGAGGCATACCGGCCAGGCCGCGTAACCCGGTCAGCCCTTCAGCTCGGTGCTCAAAAGTTTACCAGTTGACCTCGCCGACCGAGCAAGACAGACCGTTCGGTCGTTGCAGCCGCCAATCTGCTCGGCGCCGCGTAGTTTGCAACGCCGATCGTTACTTTTGCTCGGCCGTACTATCCGATGGAAATCTTCCCTCTCAGAACATAAAAGATTGAACAATGGCAACCAAAATTAGACGAGCAAATAAAGAGAATTCAATTAATGTTTTAAACAGTTGGATTTTTCTCTGTTTCAGATGAAGGGTGTTGTCTGGGGTCTATAAAACCCACCACAAGTCTCGTTTTAATCGTTTAAATTATTCATTTTGTAAAGTTTTTATGTATATCACTCATGAAAAAAAATCAAATCATTCTGATAATCATAACTTTTTAACTTTACCGCATTTGTTTCTAGAAAAATTATTAGTCTATTTTTAAAAATATACAAATATACTTGTCATCAATTTTTTTAAATTATAATTATCGGATAGATTTATTTTTGTATTTTTGAATGATATACACAAAATGTTTTACAAAATGAACGGTTCAAATTATTGAAACAGAACACATAAGTTTGATGGGCTTAGACAATATTCACCAATGTAGATATGAGATTAGAGGAAAATGTGAACTTTTTTTCTTTAGAAATTAATTTTTTTAATGACATTTTAACTTTTTATAAAAATTGTATAAAAAAAAGAGTAAAGAAAATGATTTCGCAACCTAGAATGAGTTTTTGACTATTTTAATTCCCTTCCCCAACAGCTTGATGAGAATAGTATTAAAATTGACTATTAGAATTTTCCTTAATGCTGTGTTTGATTGAGGAATTTGGAGAGAGATTTAGAAAGAGAAAGGGAAAAGGTGTGTGAAACTAAAGGCTAGTTTGGCATGTACTAAATAAGCCAAAAAGTCAAAAAGTCACTATCTTATTTAAGTCACATCATCTTATTTAAATCACATCACCTCTCTAACACATCACATCAAACCTAACCCAAATCTACCAATAAGTCAAAAAGTGCACTTTTTTAGGACATCCCAAACCAACCCTAAGTGAAATGTAGGTATATTTTATTCACATTTCACCTAACTTTTTCCTTTCTCTTTCCAAATCCTTCATCAAATCTCTCAACCAATGTACAATTTTTTCTGGCTCTAATATAATAACTGCGCATAGAAGAAATCATTAATTTAAAAGGACAAATGTCATAAGAAACTAATCCCGGCGTTTGAGTCGTTCAAAAAAAAATAAAATTAGAAGTTGAAAAACAGTCAGGATTAGTTGATTTGGATCAGTATTAAAGTAGAGATAGTAATGATGAAATTAAACAAAAAGTTTAAAAAGTTCGTGGAATAGGAAAAGTTAATTTGAGAGTAGTTGATTCGGACTTGGTATTAAAGTAGACCATGAAGAGCTCCGTTTTATTTTTTGAGCGATTACCGTTTGGGGAGTGGCTAAATTAGTCAATTAGCTAAAAAGTTATTTTTTTAGCCAAAAAGTCAACAATCCATACCAAAAAGTCAAAGATTCTCTTTTCTCTCTACTTTTTGCACAGCTTTTCGTAATTAGCCAAAAAGTCATCCCAAACATACAAGTTTTTTTTACCTACCTTTTTAGCCAATTAGTCAAAAAATTACTAAATTAGCCTGTTCCCAAACGAACGCGGACACCAACACATGACTTTTCAATGCCCTTCACATTACACAAACACATTCATATTTTCTTATCTATTTTGTTTTAGTAGTTATATGAATATATTTGATTTTCACATAATAAGATAGAGATATGAGATAAATAGTAAATTTATATCTATATTCCATTTTATAAGGAAAATGCCTCGTAGCTCGACTGCTACGAGGCTCGAAATGGCTCGAGAAAGAGAAAGAGGAGAAGAGAAGCAGAGGGGGAGAGAGCACCAGTCCGTCGTCGCCTTCCGCCGCCTCCGCCGCCGTCCTCATCGCAGTTCCTCTGTCGCCTCGCTGCCGCCGATCGTCGCAGCACCAGCGATCGCCGGCCTGCCTCGCCTCCACCGCTGCTCGCCTCGCCTCACCACCGCCATTTTAATGGCCCCCTCCAGTTCCTCCTCCCTCCTCCTTCCTCCCCCCTCCTCCTCCTCTCTCCCTCTCCCCCCCCTCCAGTTCCTGGTCTTCTTCTGCAAAAAAAATGGCGGAGAGAAGATGAAGTCGAAAATAAGAAAAAGAAAAGAAAAGAAAAAAAAAAAACAGGGTCAAAACGATGTCGTTTTGACCCTCGAGCCAAAACTCGAGCCTCACTTTCGAGCTACCAATCACTACTGATTTTATAAATACTAATGTACATTTAGATTTATTCATTTTGTTTATTATTTAGTGTTCTTTTCATTATTTCTATATGTTATCAATGTAATGGTGACATATAAGCTAAGACTAGGCTTACTGTAGAATTGGATTTGTGGAGTTCACTATGAATCTCATTTTGCTAATCAAACTGTACATCATCTTGTCAAATCTTGTATGCAGATTATCTATTTAACAAAATAATAAAAAAATTAATATAATAATTGTAGACATATAACTGGATTACACTGTCTTAAAAAAATATATAGTTTATTTTTAAAAGTATAATAACCATTCATTTTTGTAAATAAATATTATAAAATTATATGGCTATAGTAATTGTAGGATCAATTGAAAATTTTATTATTGATCTACACATAAAATTGACAAGATAAATAATTTAGATCATTAAAATAAGGTTTGATAGCCTTATTCATCATGCATATATGAGGTCTAATATATGAGCAACTCTTAAGTGTGCAAATGCATACCATATGCACTTGTGTAAATTCTCACAAATATACCTAAATTAACTCATAAAATCGTGTAAGTTTTCACAAATATATGTAAGTTAACTCATAAAAATTTGAGAAATCACAACCTCATAAAATCATGTAAATTTTCACAAATATACATAAGTTAACTCATAAAAATTTGAGAAATCACAACTTACATATATTTGTGAGAACTTATACCTGATTTTGTAAGGTAACTTATGTATATTTATGAGAATTTACACAAGTACATATAGTATGTATATTGGACACTCAAACACTTAATGAAAAAAAATATATGCCGATAGACTTAGCTTCTCTCCAGCCTATTATTTACACTAGAGGATGTACAATGCTACAAATGAATCTCATGTTATTTTTTTAGTATTGTTACTTAATCTAAAAGTTAGAATTACTTTTCAAATCCAATAATACAGTAGTCTATTAGAATATGCAAAACAACTCTCATTGTATCTCATATTTTCTCTTATCATCCGTCAATAATCTATTTTACACCTCATTGGATTTTAAAAACAACAATGATAGAGACCACTAATTTTGGAGCTCTAAAAAGATCACTAATGACATGGCACTCAATAAAAAAAGAAAAAAAATACAACATCAAGACCAAAACATCAAATTATTCATGGTGGGACCCACTACCACATCATTAGTGGTAGCACTAATTAGTGCTCTCACTCATTTTTCTTTTAAAAATGAGTTTAGAAAATAAATTTTTATATACTTTTTTTAAATTTTTTAGTTTTATATTAACAATATCTAATAACATTTATTGGCATGAATACGCGTAAAATCCAGACCAATAGTGGGTAAGGAAGATATCCAGATGGTGAATTCTTTTGTCCTTGTGGGGCAGTCACATGGCCAAATCTCAAATTTTTTTAATTCAAAATGCTTATATTTGCTTCAACAATGAAGATTCTATGACATTGCTCTTTCATTAGTTTTCATTGACACATGCAAAAGTCTAATTCATTTGAACCGTGATTGGGACCCCGAGTTGCCCCCTACCCCCATCACCCCCACACTATGGGGGTTGGTTATTGGAAGGAAAAAAATATATATATATTGCTGGCCAATCAGACCCCACTGGGGGTCCTGGGGTCATCCCCAGTAGGGATCTGAAACAATTCCAAATTCATTTACCTATGAAAAACATAGATACTTCTTACTCACGTAATCGTGGGAGGTTAAGTCTCCAGCCACAACCACTATATATATCTAGACCTTATGGAAATGAAATTCATAACAAACACAAACAAGATCTTTGTATGAAATACAGATAAAGCCACGTCCTAGATATCTTGAGCACTTCTAGATAGAAAGAGAGATAGAGAGCTTGTTCTGATCTTTGTTTCTTTGTTTTTCCATGTATTGTTTTGGTTTGGCAATGGCACGTCCTGTGTTCTTGCTAACATTCGCTTGTTGGAAAAAATAGTTTAATATAGGCATATTTTTTGAGCCCACAATATAGACATATTTTTTAGCCCAAATTAGAGTGGGCCCCCAAACGTTGTTTGGGGTGGATCCGAAGAGGTGAAGACAGAACGTCAAAACCATTTATGAGTGGATGGGAAGTTGACGTCGTTTTTCGAGTCTAACAGTAATTTTTTAGATAAAATTCATTTGAATTTTTTCAATAAAAATTATTGTGGGAATTTAATTTAATTCTAAATTCTAATTTTGGATTCTTGAGTGCTTTCCTAAAGTTTGTAATTGTGGGAATATAATTTAATTCTAAATTCAAATTTTAGTTATCTAAAGTTTGTACCTTTTCCTTTATTAATTAAACTACTCAAATAGTTTAATAATAATTTTTCAAACAGTTAGTAAACACTGTTCTCTAATTGGGTTGGTTAATAAAACTATTTAAATAGTTTTATAATAATATATTTCCAATTGTTTGGAATCTGTTCCAACCAACGGAACTTTGTTCAAATTTTTTGAAATAAAGCAACGGACAGGATTGTTTGAATATTTGGTCTTGCAACGGTCAAACTGTGCCTTTTCAGATTGTACCTGTTCGGATCATATATTTTTGTCTATAAATACAAATCCTTTTTCAGCAGTCCAGGGTGATCCAAAAAATCAGTCTAAAATATTTCTTGTTGTCCAGTTTGTAATCTTTGGTGCATTAATTAGTGCATTATTCTTCATTTTAAGTATTAGAATAAAATTCAGAGAGTTAGAACACAGGTTTGGTTCGCCGAACAAATTGTTTGGAGTACTACTACAATTTGTGAAGATCATTGTATCCTGGGAGATAGACGCCACTCAACCGTAAGTACCATAGCGGGGCGAATCTGTCTTAAGGACAGAGTGTCACACACTCGACTTGGTCTTAATTTTAATTCGGTTCGATAAATAAATCTGGTATGTTATTTATTTAATTTGTTTGAATTTATTTCAAGTTATTTTATTTACACAGAAGATTGCTCCAACAATCTTAAGACAGAATAGAATTATTCTGTTTACAGAATTTTTCGTTTGTTTCCCTTTTTCTTTCTTCGTAAATAATTTCGAAAGAAAATTATTTTCTGTGGATTTACAAAATAATATTCTGGTTGGAAAAACAAATAGTGATTATATACTATTTGACAGATAGTAGTAATATACTGTCTCTTTTCTTTGACAACAACTAGTAGTACGATACTGGTGTCATTAACAATTCAGAATATATTTTTGTGGAATTTTTTCAGAAATTAATTTTGGATTTTAGAAATTATTTTCTGAGTTTTCATTAATTAAAATTCTGTTTTAGTATTTTAATTTTTGAAGTGCTATTGAAATTAATTTTCTGTGTGGAATTAATTTGATTAAATAAAATTTTATTTTATTTCCAAATTAATTGAAAAATAAAAGTTATTTTCTTATTTCTTTTATTTTACAGAATTTAATTTCTTGTGTGGAATTAATTTGGTTAAATAAAATTTTATTTTATTTCCAAATTAATTGAAAAATAAAAGTTATATTCTTATTTCTTTTATTTTACAGAATTTAATTTTCCGTGTGGAATTATTTTGGTTAAATAAAATTTTATTTTATTTTCAAATTAATTGAAAAATAAAAGTTATAGTTTTTATTTCTTTTATTTTCTGTGTGGAATTAATTTGTTTAAATAAAATTTTATTTTATTTTCAAATTAATTGGAAAATAAAAGTTACATTCTTATTTCTTTTATTTTTACAGAATTTAATTCTGTGCATTTGGTTTAATTTTCTGTGTAGTGTAAATTCTAATTATAATTTTGTTTTATAAATTAGAATTAATGGCTACTGAAACAAATGCCAAAACAAGTACTACTGTGGTGGCTGCAATGACGCCAACCCCTCTCTGTGGTGACAGTGCCAATAAATCATGGAGAAAAGCCAGAGAAGTTCTTAGGAACTGACTTTAAAAGATGGCAACAGAAAATGTTGTTCTATCTTACAACTCTGAACCTGGCTCGTTTCCTCCGTGAAGATGCTCCTATCCTGAAAGAGGATGAAACCGACCGGCAAGTGGTTGCTGCGATTGATGCTTGGAAACATGCCGATTTCCTTTGCCGGAATTACGTCTTGAACGGACTTGACAACACATTATACAACGTCTACAGTCCAATCAAGACAGCAAAGAACTTTGGGAATCGTTGGAGAAAAAGTACAAAACGGAAGATGCCGGCTCAAAGAAATTTGTGGTTGGCAGATTCTGGATTTTGTAATGGTTGATTCAAAAACTGTGATCAGCCAAGCTCAAGATTTCCAACTCATTCTGCATGACATTCACGCAGAAGGTATGTCTCTCAGTGAATCCTTCCAAGTTGCAGCCTTAATTGAAAAATTACCAAAAGGCTGGAAGGAATTCAAGAACTACCTCAAACACAAGCGCAAAGAAATTTCTATGGACGAGTTAATTGTGCGTTTGAGGATTGAGGAGGACAACCGCAATTCTGAAAAGCGGGCTGGTAAGCTTCCTATGGAGTCTAAGGCAAATGTGGTGGAACATGCTTCAAAAACCAAGAAACGAAAGTCTTCTGGAGAAAGTTCATCACAAGGCTCTAAAGGGGGGATAATAAAAAGTACAAGTTTAATGGCAAATGTTACATCTCTGACAAAGAGGGACATCGGGCCAAAGATTGTCGTAGCAAAGGCAAAAGCAAGAAAAGAACAAGCAAGAAGCCTGCTCAAGCCCATATGACCGAAGTGGACAAGATTTCCAATGGTGTAGATGACATCAATCTTTCTGCAGTTGTTTCCGAGGCAAATCTTGTCGGAAATCCTAAAGAATGGTGGGTGGACACTGGTGCTACTCGCCATATTTGTGCCGACAAAAAGATGTTCACATCTTACTCTACAGTGGAAAATGGTGAACAACTTTTTATGGGCAACTCCTCAACTTCCAAAGTTGAAGGACAAGGAAAGATTGTTCTCAAGATGACATCAGGAAAGGAACTCACTCTCAACAATGTGCTGCATGTACCGGACATTCGCAAGAATCTTGTTTCCGGATCTTTGTTGAGTAAGAATGGGTTTAGGCTAGTATTTGAGAGTGATAAATTTGTACTTACTAAGAATGGGATGTATGTAGGAAAAGGTTACATGTCTGATGGCCTTTTCAAGTTAAATGTAATGACCGTTGTACCCTCAGTTATTAATAATACTACATCTTCTTCTTACTTGCTTGAGTCTTCAAATTTATGGCATGGTAGACTAGGACATGTTAATTTGGATCTTTGCGTAGATTAATTAATATGAAATGTTTACCTAAATTTGACATTGATTCAAATCATAAATGTGAAATTTGTGTTGAGGCAAAATTATCTAAAACTCCTTTTCATTCAATTGAAAGAAGTACGGAACCACTTGAATTAATTCATAGTGACATTTGTGATTTTAAATCAATTCAAACCAGAGGTGGGAAAAAGTATGTAATCACTTTTATAGATGACTATACTAGATATAGTTATATTTATTTAATTCGAACCAAGGATGAAGCTTTGGAAACTTTCATTCAATATAAGAATGAAGTTGAAAATCAACTTGGTAAGAAAATCAAGAAACTTAGAAGTGATAGAGGTGGTGAATATGAATCACCTTTTGGTGAATTTTGTAAAGAACATGGAATAATTCATCAAACCACCGCTCCTTACTCACCTCAGCAAAATGGAATTGCTGAAAGGAAAAATAGGACTTTAAAAGAAATGATGAATGCCATGTTAATAAGTTCTGGATTACCTCAGAACTTGTGGGGGGAAGCAATACTTTCTGCTAATTATATACTTAATAAAGTACCCCGAAAGAAAATAAATCAAACACCTTATGAATTGTGGCATGGAAGAGTACCATCCTACAAATACTTAAAAGTGTGGGGGTGTTTGGCTAAAGTGGCTATTCCTAGTCCTAAAAAGACTAAGATAGGTCCTAAAACCATTGATTGCATTTTCATTGGTTATGCCAAGAATAGTAGTGCATATCGATTTTTGATTCATAAATCAGAACATACCGAAATGCATGTAAATACTATTATTGAGTCTCGGAATGCATCTTTCTTTGAACATGTATTTCCAAATAAGACTGGACAAGAGACTAGTAATAAGAAAAGATCTTTTGATGCTATTACTAGTAATGATCATGAACATGATCAAGAACAAGAGTTAGATCAAAATGAGGAAGAGGAACCTAGGCGTAGTAAACGTGCTAGAACCTCAAAATCGTTTGGTCCAGATTTTCTAACATTTTTGTTAGAAAATGAGCCTTTAACTTTTAAAGAGAGCTATGTCCAGTCCTGAAGCTCCTTTATGGAAAGAAGCTGTCAACAGTGAAGTTGAATCCATCTTGCAAAATCACACTTGGGAATTAGTGGACTTGCCACCAGGTTGTAAACCTCTTGGGTACAATGGATTTTCAAAAGAAAATTGAAAGCGGATGGATCAATCGACAAATACAAGGCAAGACTTGTAGTCAAAGGTTTTAGACAAAAAGAAGGTCTAGATTACTTTGACACATACTCACCGGTTACTAGAATAACATCCATTAGAATGCTAATTGCCATTGCATCTCTATATAATCTAGAAATTCATCAAATGGATGTTAAAACCGCTTTCTTAAATGGTGAGTTAAATGAAGAAATTTACATGGAACAACCAGAAGGGTTTTCTGTTCCAGGGAAAGAAAAGAAAGTGTGTAAATTGGTTAAATCATTATATGGTTTAAAACAAGCGCCAAAGCAATGGCATGAGAAATTTGACAAGGCAATGATGTCAAATGGATTTAAAATTAATGAGTGTGACAAATGTGTTTATATTAAAAACACAGATAAGGGTTATGTCATTGTATGTCTTTATGTAGATGATATGCTCATCATTGGTAGTAATAATGACATGATTAAAACTACCAAGAAAATGTTGAATAAACATTTTGACATGAAAGACATGGGCATTGCTGATGTAATACTTGGTATGAAAATTACCAAAACATCAGAAGGTTATGCTTTGTCACAATCACATTACATTGAGAAAATACTTGACAAATTCAGCAAAGATGATGATCATCTTGCTAAAACTCCTGTAGATGTTAATTTGTATCTTTCTAAGAATGTACAGGAAAGTATTTCTCAATTAGAGTATGCCCAAATTATTGGAAGCTTAATGTACTTAATGAACTGCACTCGCCCAGATATAGCTTATGCAGTGAGTAAATTAAGTAGATATACGAGTAATCCGGGAGTAGAACACTGGAAAGCAATTATAAGAGTTCTTAGATATCTCCGATTTACTCGTAACATTGGGCTTGACTATACTAGATATCCAGCAGTACTTGAAGGATACTGTGATGCAAATTGGATATCAGATACTAGAGACTCGAAGTCCACCAGTGGGTATGTCTTTACTCTTGGTGAGGCGGCTGTATCTTGGAAATCTTCCAAACAGACTTGTATTGCTAGGTCTACTATGGAATCTGAATTCATAGCTTTAGACAAAGCAGGGGAAGAGGCAGAATGGCTTCGCCACTTCCTTGAAGATATTCCAATTTGGCCAAAACCGGTGTCTGCTATATGCATACATTGCGATAGTCAATCAGCAATTGGTAGAGCACAGAGTCATATGTATAACGGTAAGTCACGACACATTCGTCGTCGACATAACACCGTAAGACAACTACTCTCTAATGGAATTATTTCCATAGAATATGTTAAGTCCAAAGACAACATAGCGGATCCACTAACCAAAGGGTTAGCAAGAGAGTTAGTTGAGAATTCATCGAGGGGAATGGGACTTAAGCCTATTAAATAAGAGTTACCACAACGGCAACCCAACCTAGTTGACTGGAGATCCCAAAATCTAGGTTCAAAGGGACAACCGAGTTGTGATTGACTCAGAAGGATCACTGTGGAGTCCTACTCTACCCATTTCTTTGATGAAATAGTGATGTCTGCAGCGTTTTAGGTTAATTAAAACTTTTAATGATTTTTATATCTAGGTAAACCTAGTGGAGTATGGCAGGATACTCTTCATAAGAATCACTTATGTGAGTGTGAACTGGGTCGATTCTGTGAGATTTGTGAAGGGCTACAATTCTCTAGAGCACTCATGAAGACCAGGTTGTTCAGGGCCAAAATGAACACAATAGTGAGAACTAAACTGTGTCTGGGAATATACTGTGTGAGTTCTATTGTCTTGATTTACACAAACGGCTGAACAGTTCAAGACATCATGTTCACTGATTAGCTAGTAAATCCGATAGTGTCTCACAAGGGAAGGTTCAAAGCCAAAAGCTACCTATCCTTTGCAGAATATTTTCAATTTCTGTACTCTCTGATTAGATCATGTTGTTGCATTTTCTCTCCGTCAAATTCCATTCATGTGGGGGATTGTTGGAAAAAATGGTTTAATATAGGTATATTTTTTGAGCCCACAATATAGACATATTTTTGAGCCCAAATTAGAGTGGGCCCCCAAACGTTGTTTGGGGTGGATCCGAAGAGGTGAAGACAGAACGTCAAAACCATTTATGAGTGAATGGGAAGTTGACGTCGTTTTTCAAGTCTAACAGTAATTTTTTAGATAAAATTCATTTGAATTTTTTGAATAAAAATTATTGTGGGAATTTAATTTAATTCTAAATTCAAATTTTGGATTCTTGAGTGGTTTCCTAAAGTTTGTAATTGTGGGAATATAATTTAATTCTAAATTCAAATTTTAGTTATCTAAAGTTTGTATCTTTTCCTTTATTAATTAAACTACTCAAATAGTTTAATAATAATTTTTCAAACAGTTAGTAAACACTGTTCTCTAATTGGGTTGGTTAATAAAACTATTTAAATAGTTTTATAATAATATATTTCCAATTGTTTGAAATCTGTTCCAACCAACGGAACTTTGTTCAAATTTTTTGAAATAAAGCAACGGACAGGATTGTTTGAATATTTGGTCTTGCAACGTCAAACTGTGCCTTTTCAGATTGTACCTGTTCGGATCATATATTTTTGTCTATAAATACAAATCCTTTTTCAGCAGTCCAGGGTGATCCAAAAAATCAGTCTAAAATATTTCTTGTTGTCCAGTTTGTAATCTTTGGTGCATTAGTGCATTATTCTTCATTTTAAGTATTAGAATAAAATTCAGAGAGTTAGAACACAGGTTTGGTTCACCGAACAAATTGTTTGGAGTACTACTACAATTTGTGAAGATCATTGTATCCTGGGAGATAGACGCCACTCAACCGTAAGTACCATAGCAGGGCGAATCTGTCTTAAGGACAGAGTGTCACACACTCGACTTGGTCTTAATTTTAATTCGGTTCAATAAATAAATCTGGTATGTTATTTATTTAATTTGTTTGAATTTATTTCAAGTTATTTTATTTAGCTCTTCTAGCTTCTTCACTAGTCTCTGCTAAAATTGTGGAGCATTCTTTCGAAGTACTCTGTCTTACACATTTCAATCATTTTTTTTTTTAACTTTCTCAATCTATAGTTTTTGTTAGTTGGTGTGGGGCTTTTTTTTACTTCCTATTGTGTCTGTTCTGTGCTTTTTTTGGGTATGCTAGACTTACATGTTAACATAGGTTATTTCGGCGATAAACCAATAAACTCTGGCCTTTATTTTTCATTTTTTCTTTAGCTAAATTTTGTCATAATGCCAAAAAATATTCCTCAGTCGCTTTTTTTTAAAGATTTTTTTGTTTTGTGAATTTATTTATTTATTTATTATTATTTTTTTTACAATGAACATGATAGCCCTAACCCTCTTACATTTGACATCTATATATTATCTTAGTCATTCTTAATATATTTGTTAGTGCTTTTCTTAGCCGAAAATCTACTATCCTATTCTCAGTTTCTTGCTTTAAATTCTTTATCAACTTCAATTTACCAACCTATCTTTTCCTTTTCTAAAATGACACACACACCACACACACACACAAACACACACATTATATATATCATAGCTTATATACAACAATATATATATGCATATTTTCTTAAACTTAAAAGTTCACTTTTATTTAATATAGTTGATTTCATTTTTCAGGTGAAAAATTTGATTGTCCATCCATTATGCGAAAAGCAAGTAATCACTACAGTAAATGGAAGCCTCCCTGGCCCAACAATACGAGTTCACGAGGGTGACACTCTTGTTGTTCATGTTTTTAATAAGTCTCCTTACAACCTTACCATTCACTGGTATTATGTCTTTTTAAATTATATATATATATATTTTGAAACTTAATTTATATAAAAACAGGCCAGCTGTTTTTCACTTTCAACTACTCTCTAGAAGATTTTTTTTTTTGATCAGCAAAGAAAAAGAAACTTTATTGATGAGATGAGCAAAAACATGTAACAAAATATATCAATAAAGGAGGGAAGTGCAAAAAGCATCATAGCTACTCTCTAGAAGATTTACCTTAACTTTTTATTTATTGATTAGAATATATTCTGATAGAATTTATTCATTTTAGCCTATGGAATTGAATGTTATCAAATATCATTATCATTATTAGGACTGTTAATATCAATACTTATATCATTGCCCTAATATGTATGCAGGCATGGAATATTTCAGCTAATGAGTGCTTGGGCAGATGGACCTGAATATGCAACTCAATGTCCGATACGTCCTAGTAGTGGCTACACTTACAAATTCAACATCACTGGACAAGAAGGGACTCTCTGGTGGCATGCACACAGTAAATGGCTCCGTGCAACCGTTTATGGAGCATTAATTATCCGCCCAAGAACTGGTCACTCATACCCATTTCCAAAACCCTATAGAGAATTCCCAATTCTTTTAGGTGCCTACATCTTTTTTCCTTTTCTTTGTTTTTTGAACTTAAACCTTTGTTTATTCCCCATCAAATTCTCTCAGGCTTCATAATTACTACATTCATGATGATAGCTGATAATTGGCAATTAACATGTGCAAAGGTGGTTAATATAGTGGACCTATTACATGCAAAGGCAATAATTCTTTTTGCTAGTTTATTAAAAAATCATATAAAATGTTACTAATTTTGAAAATTTTCATAGTAATAGACAATCTGAAATATTAGATTAGCATTGTAGCATACATTAGAAGATTAGAAAACATATTTGAAATACATGAAAGTCTGGTATAAGAAACACAAAGTTCGGGTATATTAATTTTTATGTAGCAAGAGAATTTTTTTGGGTACAAATTATGGCAAGAGATTATTCAAAATGTACGTAGTGGTAATCCATGAAAGTGTGTTTGCAAGAGAGTGGTGGAATGCAAATGTAATTGACGTCGAAAACGAAGGACTTAGAACTGGAAATGCAACTAAAAGTTCTGATGCTTTCACCATCAACGGTCGACCCAGTGATCTCTATCCATGTTCTTCAAATCGTAAGTACTACCAACTAACACTTTATATTCGAAACATGTATGTCAATGCGACTCATTGGGTCCAATCTCTCACTTTTATATAACATATGGTTGTTTTTTTTCTTCCTAGACACACATAAATTGACAGTGGTACAAGGAAAAACATATCTTCTACGCATCATCAATGCAGCAATGAACAATCAATTCTTCTTCAAAATAGCCAACCATAACTTGACAGTTGTTGCCGTTGATGCCACTTACACTACTCTGATGGTCACTGACTTCATTCTCATTGCTGCTGGCCAAACCACAGATGTACTTTGCACTACCAACCAACCACCGGCCTCTTACTATATAGCGGCACATAAATATGTTAGTGCACAAAATATGACTGACAATTCCGCATCCACCACAAGGATCATTGTCTATAAGAATGTTGTATCGTTGACTCCACAAATGCCAGTCCTACTAGCCTTCGATGACACACCAACAGCCTACAAGTTCTCTACTAGTCTAACTGCACTTGTCAATGCGCCTCATTGGGTTCCAGTCTCACTCAAAGTCGATGAACATATGTTTGTGACGATAAGCTTGGGCTTAATACCATGCGAAAGAAATAACACTTGTGCAGGGCGATTTGGCCAAAGATTAGCTGCGAGCATGAACAATGCATCTTTTTAGTTCCCTACCAAGTTGTCGATGTTGCAAGCCTTCTTCAACAATGTTGATGGAATCTACACCACCGATTTCCCTGATCAACCACCATTGGTTTTTAACTACACAAACACAAACTCAAACAACGACCGCAACAACACAATCATAATGTAGACACCCCATTTTTGACCGTCCTCAAGACTTGGACGTCACTGATTGAACACTCAGTGATCATCCTTGTTCGTGTTCGTTTTGAGTTCCCGGAGGCCTCGGTTGCGCGCCTTGCTTCAGGATCTCTTAACTCGTTTGTTTAGTGTTTGGTTTTGCACCAAACACTTGTGTTTTTGCCTTGGAAGGCAGGGAATGGCTTGTTGGTCGTCCCCACACTCCACCGGCCCTCCCTTTATATCACCGGCCTTTCCTTGTTGCCACCGGCCATTGTTGCTTGTTATCAATGGCCGGCCGGCACCTTTTTTGGCCGATGATCTATTTGGCCGGCCGGTGACCCTTCTGCACCCCTTTAGGCTTGGTGCATGCCAGCTGTGCCAGCTGGAATACACCAACACCACTCCCCATGCACGGGGATGGCTGTTTTGAGCCCTTGACCCCTTTTTCCTTCTAGAATGATGACCCCTTTGGCCAAGCTTCTTGGGGAAGCTTGGCCAGCTGTCCCAGCTTCTTCAAGAAGCCATGGACCATTTGCACCCTTTGCCCCTTTTCATTTAGCTTCCTTGAGAAGCTTAGAGCCTTTTCTTGGCTTATATAAGAGCCCTTCTTCCTCCTTTGTCTAGGGTTAGAGTCTTTGAAGAAGAAAACCAGAGATATACATATATACATCTGTCAAACATACTCTCTCTCTCTCTCTATATATATATTTCCCTCTCTCTCCTCCTTTTGTGTGTGTTTTGTGGCCTAAAAGTGTAGTTTTACCTTAGTTTTGCACTAACACACACACTACCACACCTTACTTCGACTTTGAGGGACTTGGAGGGTCTTTTCTTGAGTTTTTAGACTTGTTTTGATCAGAAGAGAGTGGCTGGACCTGCTGTTCTTGAGGTGTTCTTCAAGGGTAACTACTTTGCTTTAGTTTCCCCAATTTTGCAACAGCTTTTTACCTGTCTTGCATGATGATTTGAGCTTTGTGTATAACTAGAAAAAGTCTTATATTTGCATGCTTTAAATACTTCATTAAGGTCATTTTGTGATTTGGGGTCGAACTCACCCTCTTAGGCCTTATTTGGCCCTTTTGGTGCTTCCATTGCTAGGCTTTATTTGCTTGGGTGTTTTGTTCTTTTCACCACTGAAATCCAGTGGATTTTCAGTGGTAAAAAAAGAGGGTTTGAAGTCTTGTATAGGGGAGGGACACCCCTCTCCCCTTTGTCCCTCTTGTATCCTTGTTTTGGCCTAAAGAGCAACATGTATGTTTGGTTTGTTTTTGGTGCCATATCAGATGTTTTTGGTGCTATTTAGGTCACATGTTGTCTCTGTTTTTGGTCGGATTTGTGGCCCTTTGCATGCTTAATGTACTTGCTTTGTATTCCCTTGTTTGTGCCTAGAAGTGCGTCATGACTTTTGGCTACCATGCTCTCATATCTTGGCTTTACCTTGTGAAGTTTTTGGCCATATCTTATCATGTTTAAGGTCTGTTGGCCACTGAGTTGGCCTTGTTTAGCATGTTTGGTATAGTTGCTTCACATTTTGGCTTGTGAGCCTTGAAGGTGTGAATCATAAACATGCATTGGCTAGGCTATTTCAATGATTTGGAATCATTTAATATGCTATTTCAGTCCCTATACCATGCTTACATGTCTTCATTTATCATCTCATTCATGCCTTGAAGAGTTGGCCTTTCATGACTAGGAATAGGTCATTATGCATAGCCCTATATTTGAGGCTTTGGGGCTGCCATATCAGGGGTATTTGGGGCTTATTTCGCATGTTAAAATTCTGTTTTTGGTTGTATGGTTCATGCCATGTTTGCTTGGGGTAGTGGTAGTAGAATGCCCCTTTGTTATGCCTTAGCTTTGGGCCTCTTTGACTTGCATGTCTGTTGTGCATTTTGTCCATCATTCGGGATGGTTTTGGCCACTGTTTTAGGGTGGGCTGAGGTCTGCCCCTTCATGGCTTATCTCCACCATTGCTTGCTTGTCACACGTTTGTTGCATGTTTGATTCATGATGTGTTGTCACATACTAGTTCTTTTGCATACTTGCCACGACATGTTGCATTGCATTTGGTATACCTTGCATCTTAATCTTATGTTGCATCTTTGAGCCATGTTTGCATAACATGCATTACATTGCTTGGTTTGGGGTGTCAAGCCAAGTGTGAGAATTGAGAAGTGTTCACACTCCAAGTGATGTAACGCGTCTCAACTCTCGGTCACCGAGGCCCTTGACTTCGACATGATAGGGTCTTGGTATTCATTTGCGTGTTGCATGCATTTTCATTGAATTGCAACCTTGGCCTCTTAGGCCATCATGCATCAAAATGCACAATTGATGGCCCGAGGATCGAGGGCCACGCTCCCTTGAGTCCATTGCATGATGGGGAGTGTGGCCATGCTTACATTTGCTTGAAATTCCATGCCATACACTGTCTGTCCTTTGTTGCTGTCAGAAACCAGATTCTGCAGGGAGTTTTGGCCGGTCGGCTGAATACAGTGCTAGCCGGCCATTTATTTTGGCCGATAGTATAAAAAGGTGGCCGGTGGTCTCCCCTTTTGGCCGGTGGCATTTGTGTCTGGCCGGTGGCACTCCTCAGTACCCATAGATCATGTCCCAAGACTTTGGCAGTTTTCAGAAAAGCAGGGCAGTGTAAACAGAGGCAGCGGTGGCATGGTACGGGTTTTTCGGGCGAAACGAACTCAAGCATGCATCATCCGCGCATTTCAAGGCGGGACTGTGGCCTTTTCCCTTCTGCATTTATTTTGTTAATCAATTAGGAGTTTTGTAATATTTAATTTGTAATAATTAATTTAGTATTATTTATTCGGACTGTAATATTTATTTGGACCCTCCGAGTGAGGGCAATTGTGTAATAAGTGTGTGTGCGTGCGTGTATGTCTTCCAATCCCAACGTCTTTCTTCCCTTTTATTTACCCGTTTATGATGGTAGACTAGGGCATGTTTAATTAGCATACAGTATGATAGCATGTTTGCATTCATTCATCTGTTTTGCATGCATCGGGCTCGGCACATCATTCTAACTGCATCTGTATTTCAATTCCAAATTGAATACGTGTTAGTTGTAGCATTTCACATGCCATGTTTAGGATAGCCGAGCCTGTCTAGATTGCATCTTTGCATGTGTTGCATTAGCCATTCTAAACATGAACTAGGATCATGCATATGATTACTAACTAGTTCCTGTTTTGGCTTGGAGTACTAGGTGACTTTTATGCTTTAGCATACCGCATGCGTGTGAGTGTTGCCATGACAGCATAATTACCATGAGGCTAGCTGCTTATGTGATATAACTGCTTGAATGCCTGTGGGTGAAGGTTGGATTGTTCGAGTTGGAACAACTCGTTGAAATCCGTATTTTAGTCTACTTGCGAGTAGCAAATTCCAAAGCGTTTTCCAAAGAAACGGATATGCAATGTTTTGTTCCAAATTAGGCGATCTAGTCTATACTTGTTTGCTGCACGCATAACATAGTAATTCTAGGCTAATAATCGGAATAAGAACGCGTAATGTTTTCAAAACAAAATATCACGGTTAGTAGAGGCCGATCTTTGATCGGGCGAGAGGGGGTGCTCATAGCTGACCTTCCCCAATCGTACCCAAGTTCCCGAGCCGAGGCAACTTTGGTGATGACGAACACGTGGCCTTTGGCACCGAGTCAGGGTTTCCTAAATCCCTCCAAAATAAAATATTTAGGTGGCGACTCTGTATCTGGCAAAGCAGTCCATGTTTGGCACTTCTTTCAAAAATCTGTTTTCTCAAAACGATTTGCCGGATTTGGACTCTTTGGTTCAGATCAAGAATCGTGACAATTTGAGTCCGAACTGTAGTAGACCCACAAAACGAACAAAACGGGAGTCATCCTCCCGGGACATTCAGGGACGTCTACACATAATGACATCAAAGTCAACTAAAGTGAAGAAACTTAAGTTCAATTCAACTGTTGAGATGGTGTTGCAGAACACAGCCTCGTTGGGTATAGAGATGCATCCTATGCACTTGCATGGATTCAACTTCCATGTGTTGGCTCAAGGGTTTGGCAATTATGACCCAATAAACGATGCTAAAAAGTTCAATCTCATCAATCCACAAGCACGTAACACCATTGGCGTGCCAACTGGAGGGTGGGTTGTCATCAGATTTCAGGCAAACAATCCCGGTAAGTATTTATGATCAATCATGCGTGGCTTTATCATCTTAATACAATTTTAATATATATACCAAATAGCTATAAATGTTTCCGAAGGTTCATTTAGGAGTGAATGTGCTATACCACATTATTCCTAACTTGTACATAAGCTTTCGTATACTAAATTATGCTTTTTGAAAAATTTGATGGATACAGGTATATGGTTAATGCATTGTCACATGGATTCACACTTGCCATGGGGTCTGTCGATGGCTTTTGAGGTTGAGAATGGGCCAACACCATCAACTACATTACCTCTCCCTCCACTAGATCTACCCCAATGTTAAGACTTGTTCTACGTTGTTCTTTTTTTATAATAATTTGTGTATGTTTGTTTCATTTTTATTTTATTTTATGTTTCAATATATTCATTACAACAGCCATGTAATAAAGTTTGTCAATAACTTACTCTTTCAATTGTATTAAGTTTGCATTCTTTCGAATAAAAATAATATTACAAATATTACAATCTTCATAATTCCTGGCCAAATGAAGTTTGGTTTGATTTAAAAGTCTGCTTTTTAGTGGGCTATTTGTCTTATTATTATTTTTAAATAATTTTACCAAATGTAAAAGTAAAAGCCTAGTATAAAATATACAAGAAAAAAAAAAACAATTAAAAAAAAGAGAGAATGATCAGGAAAATACAATCCAACCATCTTAAGTATTCTAATAACGTCTCCAAACAAACCTCTTAAACAATTAGACAAAAAATATTTATAAAAACAAAAAAAACAAAACAAAACAAAACAAAAAAGAAAGCCCAGGCCCAAGTGGATTTTTAAACTACCCAATTATAGCAACTTAAGTGTTTTGAGTTTTCTTCCTTTGATACCCATAAAATGAAAATGACACATGCAATGGGAGAGAAAACCCAAAAAGCAAAAACTCGATTTGCCTCCATAGGATTGGATAGTTGAGTTTTGGCTACTGATCCATCACGAATTTTAATTCGATAATGTGGATCATTTAATTTTTAAGTCTTTTTTTATATATCATTCTTAAAAAGAAAAGCATTCGACGAGTCATATAATTGTAACGTATCTTCCTTTAAAATATGGATGACAAATATAACTTTAAAATATAGCTTCTATTTTTTTTTTTTAGAAACAAATAATATGGAAAAAAAATAATTCTATATACCCACCTCAACTATCCCAAATTTATTGCGTGATTGAGATTGAATTTGTATAGTGTGAGGTACATATATAGAATAAATTTGAATCACAAAATAATAATTCTAGATAATTTTTAAGTATTTAAGTCTAAATTTATAATATTACTCTTAAAAAATGTATAATTCAAATCATCAAAGTGATACTTGCAGTCTGCCCACAAGCCCAAATTGGATTGCCTAGTCAAGCCGATTGCATGGTACCATTTTGGGGGATTCTATTTGAACCCAAAATATGTCTCAATATGCCTAAGTTGAATTCTTAAATTTTAATTTCTATTATATCATTATATAAATTTACTAATAAGAACAATATATATAAAACCTTAAAATAATTTTTTTTCCTCATGATACACCCTAATCAATTATTTCTATTCAAATCCCTCTATTTTCTTTCCAAAGAGATCAAAATTATTTCTTTTCTTCTTCTTTTTCGTCATCCTCCCTCCAAAATTCCAATCCACCCTACCAAAACTCACCATCATCATCAATATCATTATTTTTTATTATTTTGAAACCCTAAACCATAGAAGAAAGTTTTAACAAAATCAAATAATGGATGAGAGTAACAATCAAAATAGTTTTTTGAAACAACCCATCAAAAAGGAGATAAGTATTCATATAAAGGGGTTTCACAATTTTTGTAGAGTACCATCAATTATTTTCTATATCATTTTTTTGACAAAAATTAAAGGGTTCAGTAGTTAAATTAATAATAACATATTATTGGAGTTGTTCTTATTTTATTATTTAAATAGTACATTATTTGAGAATTACTTTTTTTTGTTAGTGTCTGATGCTTATATGCTTATAAGTTTAGGGATGAATTATACTAATGGTCCTTATAGTTTGGAGTTTGTGTCATTTTGGTCATTAACTTTTCAATTGTGACACATTTAACCCTAAATTTTAAATCTTGTTCCAAATAAGGACAATTGAAGATATCATTACTTAATTTCAAGGGTAAAATCATCAATTTGATAAAATATAAACTAATTTAACAAAAATAAATGTCAAAAAAATATTTTTGAATTTTAAAGAATTATTTCTACCTACTAAAAATAAAATTATGTAAAATTGATAAATTTCTTAGACATTTATTTATTTACCAAATTAATTTTTATTATGTGTTTGAATGATGATCATATAATGGGTGATTGTTTTTATTTTTTCAAAAGTCAAATATGACGACAACTTTGATATTATTATTAAACCAATCCATTAAATCAAAATATCCAAAACTAAAAATAATTCATATATTAAATATATTGATTACACATTAAAATCTTAACAACTACTCATTACATGATCATCATCCAAATACATAATAAAAATTAATTTGGTAAAATAAATAAATGTCTAAAGATTTATCAATTTTACATAATTTTATCTTTGGTTGGTAGATATAATTTTCAAAATTTTTAAAAAAAAATTTGACATTTATTTTTGTCAAATTAAAATTGACAATTTTACCCTTGAAATTAAGCAATGATATATTCAATTGTTATTTTTTGGAATAAGATTCAAAATTTAGGGTTAAATGTATCACAATTGAAAAGTCAGGGACCAAAGTGACACGAATCTCAAACTATAGATACTGTTAATGTAATTCGCTCTAAGTTTGGTTTTTACTTTTCCACGAGCATTTTTGTGGATAATTTATAATGTAAAAGTTTTTTTCCTGTATTGAAAATTTTATAATGCTTATGTAAAAGTTAGGTTTTTTTTTCTGTATTTATAATGCTTATGTGCTTATAAGTTTGGTTTTTTTTTTTTCTTCTGTATTTGAGAATTATTTTATCTATTGAAAAGTTTTGAAATAATTTAGTTTTTTAGTTTGTTTATTATTTATTATTTGGATTTACATTAAGGGTAATTTGGAAAAAATAATAAGATGTAATGAGAGTAAAATAAAATTTTAAATAATTAAACAGGATATACTTAAAAATTAGGCGTACTTTATAATTTTTTAAGTGTAAATAGAATCTCCCTACCATTTTAAATTGACTTCACTTATCCAGTTTGGCCCCGTAGGATTACTATCATAGGTCATATTTTAATAATTTAATCAAATTATTTTTTAGATTTTAATGTATAGATATAAAAAAAAAATTATATTAATTATAATTCATGATTTGTTTATAAACAAATGAATGACAAATATAATTTTTAAAATTGACCATTTCTTTTTTTCGAAAATAAATGTTATTAAAACAAGCGATTACAATTATCAGAACATTTTTTTTTCTCTCTTCCTCAGAGAGAGAGAGAGAGAGAGAGAGAGAGACAGAAAAGGGTTTCAAATGGTCCTCTCTCGTCTCCTACAAGTAAAATCAAGACTCCATTTGCAAAGAATCGGTAAAATACCCATTTCAGACCATGTGATTCTCTACATTTTTTTTTCCCTTCTTAAAATCGATTACAGTGGTTTTTGATAGTATTGCTTGCAGGACTCGTGAAAGCAACAAGACAGTGTAGCTCTTCTTCTTCTTCTTCTTGTTCTAATGCTGAGATTGGGAATTCGAAGAAACCTAGTCTGTCGAAGGAGCAGAGGGCGGTGGCTGTGGAATCATTCGTCAAAAAGTGAGCTTCTTTTGAAAAAAAAACCCCATTACGATAATCTATTAAGTGTTGAATTTAAGTTTGATTTGTATTATGATTGATAGCTTTAAATCTATGTTAGTGTTTAATCACTAGAATAAAGGTAAATTGGAATGGAGTGGTTATTTGGTTCCTATAGAATAAAGGTAAATTGTTGGATTTCATTTGCTATGCATTTTTTTCATCAGTAATTAATAAATCAAATGTGAGAATGGACATTTTTCAGTGAACCAAACACTACCTAAGGCTCTGTTTGGTTGGAGGATTTGATGAGAGAAATAGAAAGGGAAAGGGAAATAGAAAGAACAAGAGAAAGAATAGGATTCAAATTCTCTCACTTTCTTTTCCCTTATGTTTTCTATTATAATCAAACAAAAAGTGGGATTGTATTTTCTTTTCCATTTCTATTTCTCTTATCAAATCCTCCAACCAAACACAAGTGATCAGAAAATGGAATTTGCTGAAAATAAATAGTTTACATTTTTAGAAATTTTTTTTTTTTCCAACTCAGATAAATCTGTTCGCGTGCATACTCACATGCACGGGGCACACACACATGCCCCTGTCTGTGTATATAAAACTGTGGTGGTTTTTGTGTGGGGAAAAAAATTGGAATTACACTGTTGTTGAAGAGATCAACTAAGAGATGATGAGCCTGCCTTCAATCTGTAAAACAAGACAGTGTTGGTGCCCCGTTGGCCTGTGCCGAGTGGGCTCTCTGATGCCTAAGTTAGAACAACTTCAATGAATGTAATAGTAAAATGATTTACTATGTATATAAAAGTGTGTTATTGTCTTGTTGTCTGTCTTACGTTGTGGAGATTGTGTCATTTATATATAGCATGGATGGCTCCATCCACTTGTATAGTTGAGAGATGCTCCTCAATTTCCTCAACCATAATGGCCGAACAAACTAGCATGATTATGCCATGTGTCCATGATAGGCTATGTTGTTTTTTGCTCCCACATTTTTGTTAGCTCTATGAACAATGTCGGATTCTGAAGTGTAAATGTGTTGATTCAGGCGCAATTAGACAAAAGGAGACAATATAGTGAGAATATTAAATAAATTGAGTGCCATAAAGTACAAAGATTGATGTTGTTCATGGGAAAATAGAAGCAAAAGTTTAACTAGAATAACAGAAACTAAAACAACTTGGATATTTCTCAAAATCCAACCACAAATATATACAAACAAACAAACAAAAAAACTGAGTGTGAGACACCCAATATCAATATTGGCATATTCGGATACAATTGTTGTGTCTGTGCCTTGTGTCTGTGTCTATGCCACTGAAGCTTTAGTGATGCTTCACTTTGCAATTAATCAGGTTTTAGCATCATTAGCCCATTTGAAAACTTTCACAAGAGGCCTTATGAATGCCTCTTCTTTAACGTCTCAAGCTGATTCAACTGCTGCTTAAAGTTCAGCTGAGGTGTGTATGAGTATTGACCCTATCTGCATATACCCGTGAGCTTTTTGTCATTTTTCATTACTGCAACTGGATTCATATCCGAAACAAGTTATTTTACTTAGGCAGTGTTTGGTTCACTGGAATGAAGGTAGATTGGAATGGAATGGTCATTCCTTAGCCTCGGAATGACCATTGCATTACAATGTTGAATGATGATTCCATTTGCAATGCATTTTTTATAATTGTTTTAGTGAACCAAACATGAGAATGGACATTTTGATGAAATGATCAATCCATTCCACCTCATTCCAATCAACCAAAATAACATAAGTATAAGCTCTCTGATGCCCTTTTTGTTGTCATGGTTGAATTTACACAGATATATGGAAACACATCCAGGGATTTTCCCTAAACCAACACATGTCCAAAACAACGTGGGAGGATCATGGTACACTTTGAAAGACATTCTCACCAAGATAAAGGAAAAGTTGCTGGAAAATTCTCAACTCCAGAATCACACTACCAGTGATACATCAGATTCTACAGTTGATGCAACAGCTTTTGAGATTATAAGAACTCATAATAGTAAAGGTAATAGTGAACTTGGCAAGCCCACAAGTACAGTGATCAATTCTGAATGTAATAACAACATTTCATCGACTGCAACATCTTGTATGTTGGGGGAAAACTTTTCCAAAAAAATAATCAATTCAACAGCTTTTGAGATTGTTCAGACATGTGGTATTGCGGATCATACTGAACTTTGTGAATCTGAAAGTATAGTTCAATCATTAAAGTCCTCAGCGAATTCTGAAAACAATGAGAAGAATGTAACGTCTAACATATCAGAGGAATGTTCTTCTCCAGACGCTGTCAATCGAGAAGCTTTCAAGGTTATTAAGATGCATAATTATGCAGATTCTCTAAAGCATGCTGAACCTGCATGTAAAGTTCAGTTGTCTGAAGCTGAAGTGATTTCTCGCAGTAATGGGAAGGATATTTCAACGAGTAAAGAGAAGAATAATAGTGAATTTGGTGAACCTATTGTTCCATCATCCAAAACCTCATTGAATACTAATGACAATGAGAAGAATACTACACCTTCGATATCATTTGATGGTGCCCAAAAGATTTCAGGGTTAGCTGATCTTTTCATGAGGAGAATGAATGATCGAGCAGCAGGGGAGATGACTGGTGAAAAGGATGATAGTGTGACGATCAATAGTCCTGAATATTCAAATGAAGCAACAAGAAGGGATATGGTAAAAAGTTTTGATATAAAGAGTTTAATTGACTGTCTTAAGGAGCACCGTAAAGAGCAATCTATTATTAAATCTCATGACAATATGGGTATGGAGAGCAACAACTTCAAGGAAAGTGGGGGTGATCCTGGTACAAGGGTTCCCTTCAATGTGTCTAGTACAAATTCTAAGAGTGGGGATAAGGAAGAAAGTGATGCAGATATTGCAGCCTTTGATTACATAGAGTCAAAACCAAGCCCACAGGTTCCACTTCTAACGAGCAAAAAATACTTAAATAATACTTAGGATGCATTTTTTGGCTGAAAAAAAATCTGCCGGAAAGAAAGTCTTAATGAGGTTCTGCTATAAACATGTAAACCAAACACAGAATGGAATGGAATACAAAGTACATATGAATGGACAATATTTTATAAAATTTGTTGTTAGGACCCACTTTGAGAAAATCTTATCCATCCATATGCATTTTGTGTCCAGTTATGTAATCGGTTTCTCTGTTTCTAGACTTATTCTTCTAACTGTTGCAGAAGTTGGTCCTATTGCAGACAAAGGAAGGGATGCAGAATGTTATTGTTGAAGCAGCTAGTTCCACTGAGAATCTGCCTAATAAAACTTCAATTCCTAACCTGATTGGTGATCCTGATGTTCCTAGCTCATTAGTGAAGAATCCCACCCGAACAGTGATGATCAAGCAGTTGACTCCTGACATAAGGTCACATGATATTGAAGAAGCTCTTGCTTTTTGTGGGAGCAATATATCTGGCTTTTTCTTTGGTTCTTCAAGTTTTGTTGCTTATGTGGAATTCGAGGTGAGTTTTTCATACAATTTTCTGACTTGCTTTACCAAATCAATGCCTTGTGTCCTAATCGATTGGGGTTAGCTACATGAATATTTCTTGTCATTCTACTTTGTCGAAGACTATATTCTCAATTAAATAAAATTAACTTATATATCATGTTTTACTACAACATCCATGTTAATTTGGATCTTTTCCTTCCTTGGCATTTTCATTAACTATAGAAATAGTCATATCATTCTTCCTTACTGTTGTATTGACTTCTTCATTGTACATGGCCAAAACCATCTTAGTTTGTTCTCTCACAACTTATCTTCAATTGGTGCTACTCTTACCATTTCATGAATGTATTCAATTGTAATTCTATCTTTCCTGATTGTACCGCGCATCTATCTTAACATCATTATCTCAACTATATTCATTTTATTAATTTGTTTCTTAGTTGCCTAAGATTCTATTCCATAAAACATTATTGGCCTATAGTTGCTCAATAAATTTTCCCTTCAATTTGATTTATGGGTCACATAATTTCCAAACTCTCCATCTTTGTTAGTAATCGAAACTAGATAGCACAATTATTCCCTTTTTGGTCTCCTGGTTTTTTATATTCACTTCTCCGTTATTTCTACTTTTATTATGACTAAAGTTAAATTTCATTTATTCAGTTTTAGTTCTTATTTTCAACCCTTTTGACTCAAATAGTTTATCTTCAAATTTTTGATTTAGTGTTAGTTCCTCTTTTAGTTTCATCAACTAGGACTATCATATCTACGAACAGCATAGACCTTGAGATATCATTCTAAATGTGTACTGAATTCATCTAAAAGGGCAAATAGGTAAGGACTAAGGGTGACCTTTGACTCAATTCTACAGTAACTATAAATTCATTTGTTTCTTCTAGATGGGATCTAACTGTAGTCATAGTCCCATCATATGTGTCATTTATCGCATTAATATACCCTTTTGTCACTTCTGTGACACCTGCCATATTAAATCTTCAAGCACCTTACCATAAGTGTCTTTTTATTTAATCTATAAAAATCATATGAAGATCTCTCTTCTTATCTCTATATTTTTCTATTCGTCTAATTCGTAAGTACATCACTTATGAATCCAAATTGATTTTATAACATTGTTGTTGCAAGTCTTTTAAGCGTTGCTCAATCGCTCTCACAATTTTATTTTATGACTCATCAACTTAATACCTTTATAATTGTTCAGTTTTGAATATTTATTATCTCTTTATATATAGGTTGTAAAATACTTTTTCTCCACTTATCATACATTTTCCTAGTAATTGTAATCTTATTAAATAACTTTGTTAACCGACATACCCTTGGAATATTTTTTTAATGAATTCCGCCATTGTATTCCACATATTATTAGTTTCATCTTCTAAATTCCAGATTGTTTCTATAAACATTTTGTCCTTGAAACATTTTGGATTCCACCATCTAATTCGTGGATTTCTACTTATTTTCAAGGTTCGATGTTCTACATTTTCCCATCTATTTTGCCATCTTAACTGTGAGGAAAAATTGTATTCGAAAGCACTGAAAAGTTGTTTTTGAAGTTTTGGAAATTGTTTTCATACAAAAATGAAAAAGATGAAATTTTTTTTAAAAAAAAAATGAAAATTCGTAGTTTTGTTTCTGATAACAAGAAAAATGAAAATGAAGAACAGAAAACAGAAATCAAAAACACAACCAAACAGTCATGCTTGAATTTGTTTCAACAACACTAACAAAAAGTGAGGTTTGGACATGTTTATTTATCAAGTCATTTACGCCTGGTAGTGTCGATTGCTTGACAGACAGAAGATGCCAAAGAAAGGGCACTTGAAAAGCATTCGATAAATGTACGTGGCAAACAACTATTGATCTTCAGAATTGATGCACCAAGGACAACAGTTGTGAGGATTTCGAATCTGTACTCAGCGGAAGCCAAAAAGAAACTCTTTTCCATATGCAGGAGTTATGGGAAGGTCAAGGTTGTAGTTTTTAGACACAAGGAAATCAGGGATGTGCATTTCATGCTTTCTGAATGGCCAAACATGTTAAAGATTCTTAACAGGTGAGTGCATATGCATTTTTAAGAAATTTTCAGTGTCATTGTGCATTAAACTTCCAAGGGTTAACGTGCTGTCGGTCCCCATAGTACGTGCTCTGTTTCATTTTGGTTTCCGATGTATCAATTGAGTCAATTTTGGTCCCAAGTTACCCAATTTGTGTTGGAAATGGTCCCAATGTTGTTTCCATCCAAATTTGGAGAACGATACCTCAGCTTGTGTAACAAAATTTTGATGAGGTATTGTGACAATTTTGGACCATAATGGAAGCAAAGGTAATGTTGTCCAAATTTGGATGGAAACAACGTTGTGAGCATTTAAACACAAATTGGCCAAGTTACGGATTAAATTGACACAATTAAAACATCCTATGACCAAACAGACACAAAACTCAAAACTTTGGGACCAAAAGTGTATTTAACTCAACTTCTGCAGTGTGTGTGTTTCCATATTCAGATTAAATGGATTGAAGGTAGATGATTGCCGGATAATTGCTCAGCCAGCATTGGTCTTTCCTCCAGAGGTTCTCCGTGTTCTATGGAGTCACCCGGATGAAAGACAGCGTCTAGAAACTAAGATCTGGATGAAAACCCTCCTATACACCAGGTTGGATTAACTGCCATAACAACTGAACAATTATAGAATAGATTGTTACAAATTTTGATCCCACAAAAGTAGATTTGTTGTTTACCAGGGAAATCTTCTTCTATGACCCAGTTGGATTAGTTCATTTATAGAGATTTAAATGTAGCAGGACAATGCTTAACTGAGTTAATTAAAAGATGTATGGATCGAAGGCTTCTACTCTTTTTAGGGTAATGTACATATATTTAGTCAGTGGAATTTCACTGTTAGATCTTCTCATTTGTGATTTTTTTTTTTTTTTTTTTTAAAATATTTGAATCTTGAATTTGTGGAGAAAAAAAGAGAAAGGAAATGAAATTTACTTGTATCAATTTACTTTTCTATGGGTAATCAAATAAAAAATGGATGGTTTTTTTTTTTTTTTTTTGGCAAGGAATTGTCTCCTTTTTCTTCTAATTTTCATAGCCCCATCAAATTTGCGTGATACTTTGATCTGAGGTTCGGGAGACGTGGCGGAATGGGTTGATCATAAGATAAAATTAGGCGGGCTAATTTAAGTCTACAACGCACCGTTAACTCGACCCAACCGGCTTATGTCATATACAGGTTATGCTAGTTTGATAGAGCAACCCATTAACCCTAAAGAGTTTCCAAGCCTAAACCGTTTGGTTTCACTTTTTTAAATTTATTTTGCGTGTTTTTTTATTTATTTTTTATTTTTACTGATTTTTTTTAATATTTTATATAATTTTTTAAATTTTGAAATACACTTAATATAAATATATTTAAAAAATGTAATATTTATGAATTTTTTTTAAAAAATTACTAAATATTTAAAATACAAATATATATATATATAAATTCAATATATTTTCATATTTTTGTGTATTTGTTAATTTTTTAAATTATTTTTTTACAAATATTTTACTTCTTAAATATATCAAAGTAAAATTCATTTAAAAAAGTAACAAATTACTTAAAATTAACAAATATTCACTAAAAATTTAAAAAAAAAATGCAGTAAATAAAAAAACTCAATTTTTAAAAAATTTAATCCAAAAAAATTTAAACTAAACAAATTGCATAGAGAAATGCACCATCCAACTTACTGATTTTGATTATAAGCGAGTTCGCAGCAGGTGAAAAAACTCACCAAAACAGGTTTGATTTGAATATTATTCCTAACTCAACCCCTGCACGCCCTCCTTACAACTAAAACAATTGCCGAAATAGATATTTCATATTTCCCAAAAGAATCTGACTCGTCATTTTAAATATAATCAGAAAAGGCCTTTAAAATTTCGACTTCAATTGCGAGTATCAAATGAAGACCCATCTTCCAGAGAAGATAAATTCAACATCTGAGAAAGACCCTGAATTTCATATCAAAACTTCAACAGCAAACTCATTTTCCGGAGACGGATTCAACATCTGTACCTCAGCTCTGAGAAAGGCCTTGTATTGCATGAGAACTTCCACCACAAACCAAGGCCCTAAATTGCAGGAAAAGTTCAGAATTGAACCACATGCATGCCCATCTGTATGCAATGCGCCGCTGTAGGTATTTAACTAATTCAATTGGATGTTAGTCAGCACCTCACAACTATCAAGCTTCCCAAGTAACACTTCCATTTAGCAAGCACGCTCTAGGAGCACATGGGTAAATGAAGCTTAAACAAAAAACAGAATCAAACCAAAAAAAGATAAACTAGCAACAGAACACAAAAAGTTCTCATTAAGACTTTAAACTCTCTGAATCACTCTTAATCAGTAAGAAACAAATGAAAACTAGACAACAGTACAAATTGTGAAAATTCATAACAAAATTGGGGATTCCATAGAAATGTAATATGCTTTTAGGCAGCGTTCTGCTTTTTCAGCTTTGCAAGCTCTTGTCTGATCAGACCACCCCTCTGCACATGGACAATTTATTTAGTCTTATTAGCTAGTTCAACATGTAAAAGGAATATAAAGTGCTAAATAGGGAGAGATTCTTCAAACAAATTTTTGGGATTTTATCAGACAACCAACCTTGATTTTTGCTAACATGAGCTTGAACCTATCAAAATCATTAAGAGCAGCTCTTCTCTTTTGCACAATCAGCTTTCTGCCCCAGGAGCTATTTTCCCACTTGTTCTTAACATCTGCCATCACACAAATACAGTTAAATCTGATATATAGTGCCCAACTAGAGAAAGAAAAAAATCAACTTTTTATCAGTCTTTACCTGCAGCCTCCATCGCTGCAACCAGTGTCTTCTTCTTTGGGACCCTTTTGATGTCAATTGTGATGTCTGTGAGAGAGAGCCTCTTAAAGTTCATTTGACATCTCACCATGTCAGGGGCATCAACAAGAGCCTGCAAAGACATTACATGAAAATTACTAAGATCAGTGATGAATGCTTTGTAAAATGAAGAGGAACAGTTTCAAGGTGGAAAAGAGGTGCAATTCGTAAAGGTACTGCCAATGTGTCTTGTATCTAGGTCAACATCAGGATAATGTGTATATGCCCAAAAAAAAGCATCATTATGGGAATGCCAAATAAATAAGCATGTCATGTTAGGGCATCTCCAGCCATTACTCTTTACCCATAACAAATTTAAATGAGTAAAAAAATCCCTAAAACCCTATCCACTCCCTTACAAACTCGTATAAAAATGAGTTTGATTATTCATTTTTTCTTTTTTTACTCAGATCAAGGAAGAGAAAACTTTAGTCAATTTTTTCAAGGTCGTTTGGTGGCTTTCAAATTTAGTCTAATGTTCAAAAGCATGACTCCAGCAACAACATAATAGGATTGAAACAACCATGTAAGGTATCAATTTCATTATTTGGCTTTCATTTTCCCTCAGATTGAGCCATATTACAAAAGAAGATTTACTTGTAATACTAGTAAGTTTTCCATATTAACATTGACCTGTCTACGTGATGTCTTAATATGCAGAAGATAAAGGGGCAACACATAACTTTCTGTTGAATTACATTTAAAAATTATGATTCCTGCATATTTCATACGCCAAAAATGAAATTCTACACTTCCAAAATCATAAGCAAATTATACATGATCTCAAACTAACTCATCCAAGAGTGAAGGGAATTCATCAAAAGTCAGTCTTTCAGGAAAACAAATGTTTTGGAAACCATAAAACTTATTGTTATCACTGTTATACCAATTTTCATAAATAAAACTGAGTGTACTTATTTTAAAATTTAAATATCGCAAGAAAAAAACTGGGCGATCAACACAAAAATGTTCCCCCAGGACACAGTATACTTGATATGATTTGTCAAGTCTACCTATTTAATGTCTACTACAATATATCAAAAGTGGCCACAAAAACACTGCTTAGATAAACAGAGAGACCAGAAAGTACAGCACCGCCTTTTGTGACCGAACCATTCATGACACTGAAAAAGTAACAATATTTTCAACAAATGAAACGTCACCACCATAAACAATCAAATTTTTATAGCTGTTTAGCCACCAATGACTCACAAAGATTTTATAACCTCAATTTTAACGATCATATTAATGTTTTTGTTTTTGCACCACCAACGTACTGAAATCTATGCTATAAAATAGATGTTAAACCCATAATTTCTTCCATAAAATTTATTACCATATGGCAAATTAAACATGAAAGCATCGAGTTATCATCATCATGAACAAAAACACAAAGCAATGCTTGATTTCACAGTGATATTTACCAATACATTCAAATGAGCATCTAAGAACACTGTAAACATTTTCTTTAATTTTCCTTAGTTTTCTCAGCAACCAAACAAAAAAAGAAACATTACTCTGTTCTGGTCGAGAACGTCGACGATGACGACGAGCCTCCCATAGTCCTTGCCGTAGTTCACAAGGGCGACCCTCCCGATCTCGACGTAACGCTTGAACGGCTACACAAAATCAAATCACAGAAAACAAATCAAATCAACGACCACAATTCGAAGTTGAAGAATTCAGAAATTACATATAAATCAATAGATCAGAGAGAGAGAGTCACCATTTCGGGCTAGGGTTTTTTACAAGCTACCAGAGAGAGGCGGACTAGAGAAAGAGGAAATGAAGGTTGAGCAGAGCTTGGGTTTTGAGATAGTTTTATAGTGTATTATGGACCGTCCGATCTAGGGTTGATAGATCGGAATTGCTGTACAGGGTCGGGAATTTATGTCCTATGAGGCCCGGGTTTGGGTCATTATGAGATGATTCATGGGGAACTTACTGATAAGTCCCATGCAACAAGTTCACGATCCAGTTAATCCCAAAATAAAATATTTGCACTAATTAGTCCACACATATTTTTAATTGTTATCAAAAAATCTTTTTTTTTTTTTTTAATTTACAGACACTGTTCACATCTTACTATCGTCGGACTTCCATCAAATGGTCACCGGAGACTCGTCGGAATGTTCAACATCGCCGGAAAGTCGTCGGAATGTTTAAAACATGTTATGAAACTGTAAAATTTTACAGTTCTAAAGCATGTTATAAAACTGCAAAATTTTACAGTTTTAAACCATGATTCATTCCAGCATCCAAAAAAAAAATTCAAACTGCAAAATTTTACAGTTTTCACTGCCTGTAACTAAAACTCGAAAATTACTTGTTCAGAATTCGAAAATTTTCTCATTACAAATCTGTGTGATAGCTGTACAAATCTAAGTCATTACAGATCTATTTCAATGATATTATAGATCTATTTTATCATCAACAACAACAACCATAGATCAACAACTATCCCCCAAAAAAATCTGTAAATAGAGAGAGAAAGAGAGAGAAATTGACAAAACCATATTCATGGCAGATTCTTACAACAGCTACAGCAAGCTTCGTAGATCTGCTGTGGGTACTTCACAGGCACGGCCTCATCTAGCTTCTGGTTGATTTCTTCTGTCAGAGTCATCCAATAGGTTCGAAGATTGAATTTCGTCGACACTGACGATGATGGTGTCGATGATGAAGAAGAAGAAACAGAGCATCGAATTTTGGGATGCGAAATTGATCTGAAGAACGCATTGTTGATGAAAAACGCATTGTTGATGATGATGAAAAATCTGCAGAAAATTTCCAAATCTGAAGATTTTTTTTTGTTGATGTTGATGAACCCATTGTTGATGATGAACACGTAACAAGAGAGGCAAAAACCAGAGAGATAAAGGAAAGGACTTTTTGGAACACTCAAAAAGTTTTGGGATTAAATGGTCACCACATGTTTCACATGGGACCTCCCAGTAATTTCCCCATGATTCATTAGTTTTCTTAGGAAAAAAAAAAAATTGAATGAAAATTGTAAATTACAAATACATCATCTTTAAAAATTACATTTCGTTTGTTCAAATTTCTAATCGCCTAACAAATTACTTATTTTTTTATTAATAAATTATTTAGTTAATTAATAATTTTTAATAATATCATAAATATATTTTAATTAACAATTCTAATAATTGTATTATTGCATAAAAGAATGGCTAGAATTTTTTTCTATTAAATAAAAAAATTCTGACAAGAAGATATTTGTAATTTTCAAAATTATAAGGAATAATTCGTATTTTAAAAAAATGTGTATTTGTAATTTACTCAAATGAACAAGTTTCTAAAAAACCATTTAGGCTTGTGTTTTTATTTTTATTTTTCGAAAAATGTAAAAATCTTGTTTGATGGATTGTTTTTTAAAATTATTTTAGAATTGTTTTTAAAAGTAATTCACTTTTAACTACATTAAAATTGTTATTTTAAATATTTAAAAAATTATTTTTCGCATAAAATAAAAATAATATTAAATGGATTTTGAAGCAAATTGAGTACATACTAAAAAAATATTTAGAGATAATGTGGATAATGACATAAATACTATATTAGATCCTGAGTTTAGTAGAGATTTGAAAAACAAAAATGAAAAAAAATGTAAAAAAAATATAAACTCCAATGTTTTTTTTTTTTTACTTTTCAGATCTCTATCTAATATAATATAAATTTTATTGTTTAAATCAATCACTGTATAAAAAGGCACTATCGTGACAATACACTCTCTAATATGTAGTAATCTTCTATACTATCTATCCTACATATTACAAAATAAACACCTCAATTGGTATAGGCGAAAGTACACTAGCTAAATTACATTTTACCTCCTTATAATTAGATCAAAAAATGTGAAAACCACCTAAAGTTTCATTTGTTATACTTAACCCCCTTGAAGTTAGTATCAAAATGCAAAATACCTTTTTTTGTTTAAACTAACAGCAGGGGTGATCACGAAATTCACCATCCGTCTAAAATTAGGTATATTGAAAAAAATCAAGTCACATATGTTTACTGGTTTGGCTGATGCAGATTGAACGGGTCATGCGGGTCGACGAATGGATGCAATTGGTTTGGCGATTTAAACTTTACAAATTTTGGGCATTTTTTTGAATTATAATTCATAACTTTTATAATCTCCAATAACTAGGAATCTAAAAAAATATCTATTATTTGTCTATAATAGGCCATGACACCACGCATATTTTTTTTAAGGTATTATTTTCATTTTCACAAATATATTTTATTATTTTTATTCTATGTTATTACTTGTTAGCAGTTTCTTCTTTTTTTTATTATTTTGAACTTCATCTATGAGAGGATCGCATTCATGCAGCTGCGAGATGGTTGATTTGCCATTCGAACCGTATCTTCGAATTTTAAAATATTTCATCCGCATTCGTCCGTCGAAAAATACGTATCCGCTCAAAATTAATTAAATTGGATCAATTTGATCAAATTGAACGGATCTATGATCGCCCATTACTAACTATGCATGAATTCCACTTACAAAATATTTTAGATTTTTTTTATTTTATAATATTATAAAATGACATTTTTATCCCAAAATATTTTTGCCCCATTTCTTTTCCAAATCATTTCCCTTTTCAGCGAATGATAGAGGGAAGGGTCTGTGATGAAGGGGTGAGGGGTTGCAATGGCCGAAGTGGGGGAGCTGAGGTGCTGCGACCAAAGAGGTGGGGAAGGAAAGGGTCTATACTATCTATGTATGAACGAAAAGATTAACAGATAATATGAAAAATAGGGGCAAGCTTGGAAGCTTCATCATTTCTCACAACTTAGAAGCTTGCCCCTGTTTTATGAATGCAAATTATAGTTAATCTATGGACGCAAATGGTTGATGCAAATGGAAGGAAATTCAACCAGAAGAACAGAGAAAGGAAAAATTCATGGAGTTGGTTATTTCAAAGAACTAGCCATTTAAACTGCATTAATTGTCCGACTGCATGGGTTGGGTTTGTTACTAATTTAAATCATAAAACAAATGCAAGTAGTGATGGTGTTTGTTGCTAATGGATGGTCATGATGTGATGAATGAAGATAAAATATATATATATATATATATATAAAGAAACTATAAAGCTTTTTGTAACTCAAATTTTCAACCCCTGAATGACTCGAATTTTAGCACTCTTTCTCTCTGATTTTGGACCTCACGCACACTACATTTTCTCACCTCTCTATCTCTCTCTCAGACCTACCCAAAGTCTCCGGTGACCCTCACCAACATGAACACCCCATTACCGCAACTGCCAACACCCTCTTGTTAGCTCTAGCCTACATGGAGCTGTTATTGAAGGGTGGCTCTCCAAGTCAAGAAGTAGGAGGGAAGATGGCAGGTGACAGCCGGCCCAATAACTCTCATTCCTTAACTTTGTTTCCCTCTCCCCGTGTATATATATAGAGGCTGAGAGAAAGAGAAGATATAGGCAACACATAGTGTATAATTGTATGTAAGAGAGTGAATTCTATAGAGGGTTGTGAGGTGTGAGTTGTAATCTCCCTCTGGATAATTTTATAGTGAGAAATATCTCTCCGTGGACGTAGGCTATTGCCAAACCACATAAATCTCTTGTATCTCTTTTTCTGTATGTGTGATTGATTTCTGAGTGTCCTTAATCCTAACAAATGGTATCAGAGCCTTGGTTGGTGAAAAACAGTGTGGTTTTTAAAATTTGTCAAATTTTGAAGTTGCTCGAAATCAACTTTTGAGCACACCAGGAGGTGCGTCTCTTCGAGATGATTCAGACAATATAAAATTCGTCAAAATCGAAGCTAAAATGAGTGCCGTAGAGCTTGCCAAAGATTCGCCAGAATTTCACCGAAAATTTCAGTTCGGCGAAGAAATCTGAAGAAGAAGGCTGTGACGTCATCATTACAGCAACACATTTTTTGAAATTGCAATTTAGCTCCTGAAGTTGTGGTAAATTGCATTTCAGCAAATGAAGGTTTTGAAATTGCAATTTAGCCCCTATAGTTATGGTAAAATGCATTTCAGCCCTTGAAGTTTTTAAAATTGTAATTTGGCCCCTGATGTTTAAGTAAATTGCATTTAAGCCCCTGAAGTTTTTGAAATTACAATTTGGCCCCTGAAGTTGTGGTAAATTGCATTTAAGCCCCTATAGTTTCTAAAATTATAATTTGGCCCTTGAGTTTAGAAAATTTCATTGAGGTCCTAAAAAAGTGAAAAAAGTGATTTGATCATTCCGAACTCAACGGTGTGGTCCATTTGTTCCAATTCAGATTTTTTGTACAAGTAAGAAGATGATGGAGGAATCTACATCAACTTCAAGATCGATGATAAAGTTGAATGCTTCCAATTATGGAATTTGGAAGCCGCGGATGGAAGATGTCCTATACTGTAAAGACCTGTTTGACCCTATTGCTCTAAAATGAGTTAAATTGGAAGCAGAGAAGGATGGAGACTAGATAAAGATGAACCAGAAGATTGTCGGTCAGATCAGACAATGGATAAACCACAGTGTGTTCTACCATGTTGTCCAGGTGACATATGCATATGTCATCTGGACAATGTTAGAAGGAATGTACTAGTCAAAGACGGCCCGGAACAAAGCCTTGGTGATAAGAAGACTTGTAAATCTGAAGTTGAAGAATGGTGTGTCTATCACCGAGCACACCAATGAATTCAAAAATTTGGTGAATCAGTTTGCAACCGTCAAGATGCCCTTGGATGATGAAGTGCAAGCAAGACTACTGCTCAGTTCTTTACCGGATAACTGGGAGATGTTGGTGGTTTTTCTCAGCAACTATGCACCAGAAAAGAAACTGACCATGAACATGGTCACAGACTCCATGTACAATGAAGAGACAAGGAGAAAAAACATGGGAGGTAATCAGTCTCATGCTCTTGTCACAAAAGATAGAGACAGAGGTAGAGGAAGAGGAAGAGGAAGAGGCAGAGGCAGAGGCAGAGGAAGAAGCAAGAGTAGCAACAGATGGAACAACAGGAGTAAATCTAGAGATAATAAAAGTCAAGGTAACTCCAGCTTCACTTGCTTTCACTGTGGCCAAGAGAGTCACATAAAGAGAAACTGCCCAAGCCGGAAAGATAAAGGCCAAAGCAGTGAGTCAAAAGGAGATCAGAACACGACAGCCACAATAACTGATGAAATACTTCTTGCAGTTGGTGAAGAGGATAATTGCCTTTACGTGGCTGACCACAGTTACACAGAATGGGTGATAGACACAGTTGCATCCTATTACGCCACTTCCCACAGAGAACTCTTCAGCTCGTACAACACTGGAGATTTTCGCACTGTTCGAATGAGTAATTCTAGTTATTCAAAGATTGTGGGCATTGTAGACATTAGTATTCAGACTAATGTCATACACAAGTTGGTTTTCAAAGATGTGAGGCATGTTCTAGATTTGCACATCAATCTTATCTCTGGAAGCGCCCTAGATCGACAAGGCTATACAAGTACATTCAGAAATGGCCGTTGGAAATTGACAGGAGGAGCTTTGACAATCGCCAAAGGAGAGATGTCTTCAATACTGTACAAGACTCAAACGAAGATCTATCTGGGAAGTCTTAATGCAGCAGAAGATAAAAAGTCACCGAACTTATGGCACAGAAGACTAGCTCACATGAGTGAGAAGGGATTGCATCTGTTGACAAAGCAATCCAGGATACCCTTATCCAAAGAGAGTGCCCTGAAGCCGTGTGATCATTGCCTTTATGGAAAACAGCATTGAGTATTATTCAGTTTAACCAGCAAGAGGAAAACAGAAGTGTTCAGTATGGTACACTCAGATATTTGTGGCCCAATCGAAGTAGAGTCACTTGGCGGCCGCAAGTATTTTTTGACTTTCATTGATGATGCATTAAGGAAGTTATGGGTGTATTTCCTGAAGACGAATGATAAGGTATTCCATCACTTTTCAGGAGTTTGGGAAGAAATTGAAGTGTCTTCGCATAAATAATGGAGGCGAGTACACTTCCAATGCTTTTGAAGCATATTGTGCGAGCAGAGGTATTCGGTACGAGACAACAGTTCCTGGAACCCTACAACACATTGGGATGACATAAAGGATGAACCGCACTATTGTTGAAAGAGTCAGATGCATGCTGAAAATGGCAAAGTTGCCAAAGTCATTCTGGGCTGAAGCCGCCCGTATAACCTGTTATCTCATCAACAGGTCGCCTTCAGTTTCGTTGAATTTCGCAATATTTGATAAAGTTTGGTCTAGAAGAAAGGTATCATATTCTCACTTAAGAGTCTTCGGATGTAGGGCGTTCGCACACATCTCCTAGGAAAACAGACAAAAGCTTGATGACAAGTCCATTCCATGTATATTTGTGGGCTATTCAGATGCAGTATTTGGATACAAGTTGTGGGACCCAGTGAACATGAAGATGTTCAGGAGCAGAGATATTGTGTTTCAGGAAAACCATATAGCAGCAGATTTTGAAAAGTCTACAAAGTCTAGAGATGTCATCACTTCAGACTTATTACTATCTCATAAGCCATCACAAAATGCTAGATGTGATTATGTACAACAAGAAGTGCTAGAGTTGCAGGATCTTATGCTAGAAATTGAGGATCATAAGGAAAAAGATGAAGACTCGAATGAAGATGGTGTTGAGCAAGGGGAGCAACCCCTTCAACCAGAGGCAACTGGGCCTCAGTTGCGGAGATCTGGAAGAGCTGCCATACCATCAACCAAATATCTTGCTTCTTAGTATATTTTGATTACTGATGATGGAGAGCCCAAGAGTTTTTTTAGAAGCAAAGAGTCATACAGAGAAAGGCTGTTGGATGCAAGCCATGAAAGAGGAGATGAGTTCTTTGCAAAAGAACCACACTTATGAGTTTGTTCCACTTCCAAGAAGTAGGAAAGCCTTGAAGAACAAATGGGTGTATAAGTTGAAGAAATATAGCAACGGTAAACTATTGTAGCATAAAACTCGCTTGGTGGTCAAAGGTTTTAGGCAAAAGAAGGGAATTGATTTTGATGAAATCTTCTTCCTAGTTGTGAAGATGACTTCCATTCGAATAGCTCTGGGATCAGTAGCTCACTTGAATCTAGAGGTATAACAGATGGATATCAAGACTGCCTTTCTCCATGGTGATTTGGAGAAAGAGATCTATATGGAGCAACTAGAAGGATTTGAAGTCAAAGAAAAATAGAATCTAGTCTGCAAACTGAAGAAAAGTCTCTACGGCCTGAAGCAAGCACCGAGACAATGGTACAAGAAGTTTGATTCATTCATGGTGGATCATGAGTACACAAAAACAGTAGCAGATCAGTGTGTATATTTTCGAAGGTTTTCGGATGGAAACTTCATCATCCTATTGTTATATCTTGATGATATGCTGATCATCGGACAGGATACTGTTATGATCAACAAGTTGAAAAAGGACTTGTCGCAGTATTTTGACATGGAGAATTTAGGCCCAGCACAGTAGATTTTGGGCATGAAGATTGTTCGTGACATGAAAGCCAAGAAGATATGGCTGTCACAAGAGAAATATGTTGAACGGGTGATTGAAAGGTTTAACATGAAAGATGCCAAGCTAGTCAGCACACCACTGGCCAACCATTTCAAGGTGACAAAGCATTCATGTCCCACGACTAGCTCTGAAAGGAAAGAAATTGAGGCAATCCCTTATTCTTCCACAGTAGAAAGTTTGATGTATGCAATGGTGTGTACCCGGCCAGATATAGCTCACGCAGTTGGCATTGTGAGCAGATTCCTCGCCAATCCAGAAAAGGAGCATTAGAAGGTGATTAAATGGATTCTTCGGTACTTGAAAGGAACTTCAAAGATGTGTCTATGTTTTGAGGGACCTAAACCAATTTTTGAGGGATTTACAGATACTAGGGGTGGGCGTGGGTTGGTTGCGGCCACGAATCCTCTAATCTACCATCTGTCCACCAGATTGGCAGATTGGAGAAAATCAATCCGCATCCGTCTACCAATTCAGCAGATTGGCAAATTAGCGAATTAATGCGAATCGGTTTGGCGGTTTAAAATTTTATAAATTTTCAACATAATTCAACTTGTGCACTTTCTCTATAAAAAAAAAAAAAAAAAAGTATTACAGTCAATGACTTAAAAAAATATTACAATCACTGCATACCTCATCTGCATATTACAATCACAGCATGCCTCATCCACATAAAGTATTACAATATGTGGTTGTTAAGATGTAAAAATAATTCAAACCACCAAAATCATAAGCAGAGCAATATTAAAGATTGCATGCCTCTGTATTGTTACGTATATATCTGTTTTTGAAAACAAAAACCAACTAGCATATATCATCTTTTTATTTATTATTTTTAGAGTTAGATTTAAAAACCAAAAAATATAGATAAATAATACATTTATTTTTTTCAATTCAAAAAATATATTCAAGTTGAAAACTCTTTTTCAATAGAATATTTAAACTCTTTTTCAATAGAATATTTAAACTCTTTTTCAATTGAAAACACAAACAGAATATCTAAACAAATTGAAAACACAAAATCTTACAAATTACTAGGGGTGCTCGCGGTTTGGCGGTTTGGTTGCGGCCAAATGAACCTCAAATCTGCCATCCGTCCAAAACTAGGCGGATTAGAAAAAATCAATCCGCAACCGTCCGCTTGTCATCACACATCCATCCAAAATGAGGCGGATCGGTTCGGTTTGGTCGGTTTAGGCAGATCGGTATATCCGCTGTTCACCCCTAGCAGATGCCGATATGGCGGGTGATCTTGATAGTAGAAAATCTATATCAAGATTTCTATTCACCTTTGCAGGGGGAGCTGTTTCATGGCAGTCCAAACTACAAAAGTGTGCTGCTTTATCTACAATAGAGGCAGAGTACATTGCTGCCGCAGATGCTGGAAAGGAAATGTTGTGGTTGAAGCGATTTTTCGAAGAATTAGGTCTACAGCAGGAAGAATACAAGGTACACTATGATAGTCAGAGTGCAATTGATCTGAGTCAAAATTCCATGTACCATTCACATACAAAGCACATTAATATTCGGTATCATTAGATATGAGAAGTGATGGAAAAGCAGCTGATGAAGCTAGTGAAGATTCACACAGATAAGAATCCTTCTGACATGATGACCAAGGTTGTCACCAAAGACAAACTGGAAGTTTGCAAAAATCTGACCGGGGATGGACTTCAAGTGAGAAGTCAGTTATCCATATGGCCGTGGAGATGGAGAATTGTTAGCTCCAGCCCACATAGAGCTGTTATTAAAGGGTGGCTTTCCAAGTCAAGAAGTAGAAGGGAAGAAGACAAATGAAGGGTGACTCTTTAAGTCAAGAAGTAAGAGGGAAGATAGCAGGTGGCAGCCAGCCCAATAACTCTCTTTCCTTGACTTTGTTTCCCTCTCCCCATTATATATATAGAGATTGAGAGGAAGAGAAGAGATAGGCAACACAGAGTGTATAAGCTGTGTGTAAGAGAGTGAATTCTATAGAGAGTTGTAAGGTGTGAGTTATAATCTCCCTTTGGGATAATTCTATAGTGAGAAATATCTCTCTGTGGACGTAGGCTATTGTCGAACCACGTAAATCTCTTGTGTCTTCTTTCTGTGTGTGTGATTGATTTCTGAGTGTCCTTAATCCTAACACCTCTGACCTCCTCTCTTCCACCTCCACCAACTTCAGCTGATCTAACACCACCCTCCCTCAGTCTTTCTCCAAATCTATTTTTTTTATAGCAAAACCCATGTACAAATCAATAACTCTCCAAAAACAACATAAAGAAATAAATGAAAAAAATCAGAAAAAAAGAAAGAAAGAAATTAAAGAAACCAGAACTAGAGTCTTGAATGTGGATGATTTATGTTGTTTGTTGGTGTTAATTGAATAGCCCATGTTGGGTTTACTTTAATTTTGTGGTGGGTTTGATAGTTTTTAGAGAGAGAAAGTGGGTTTGCTTCAATTTTGTGGTGGGTTTGGTAGTTTTTAGAGAAAGAAAGTAAAGGAAGAAGAAGAGGAAGCTGAAGAGAAAGGAGGTTCTGGTTTTTTTTATTTCTTTCTTTTCTATGAAGATTCAACACTGCAAACCCACTCCGGCGGCTTCCTATTCAACCAGTGAAGCCATCTCCGGTGTCCTTTCTTCCTCTTCCTCCTCTGTTCCTCTTTCTCCTTTATTTCTCTCGTCGTCGCCTCGCCTCTCTGTTTGTTAGAGTTTGGTTCTCAAATGTTTGAGAGAGAAAAAAGATAGGGAAGGAAAATGAGAGAGAAGGGGGGGAAAAAAAAGGGTGCCAAAAAGACGTTGTTTTGGCACATTTGAGCCATTTAGGGCAGTTAATTTTCGAGCTACCCAGTAGAACTAATAAAGAAAAAAGAGAAAGTGGGTTTGAAATATTTTTAGTGAGAGGAGTGTGATGGTGGTAAAAGTAAGTTTGAGCTACTTTTAGTGAGAGGAGTGCTGGTGGTGGTGGTAATAGTAGTGAAAGTGGGTTTGAACTATTTTTAGAGAGATGACTGGTAGTGATTTTGGATGGTGGTGCTAGTGATGGTTTGTGGGTTTTGCATGGAAGGAGATGGTGGTGAGAGGAGAGAAAGAGAATAAAAATGAAGAGAAATAAGAGGGTTACTTATGTCGTTTTAACATTGTCGTTACAACGATCCATTTTTGCACTTTGATAATAATTTTAAGGGATTTTTGCATTAAACTTCAGGGAGGCATTGTGTTTTTTTAACATAATTTCAGGGAGGTAAAGTATAATTTACTCGAGTATATAACATATTTTACTTACCTAAATTACCCTTATGTTGATCAAATAACTATCTCAATACTCTGCTAATTGCTCTTCACATTTCTATTTGTGATATGGGTGGTAGGAGAACAATTAGAGATATGGACAGTATTGACACACACATTTCATGTGTCAACAAAGCTAGTTACTCTTGGGCCTCACAGGACCGAAATTTTTTTTACAAAATTTCACTCACTTATATTCCTTGTGATCATAGGCTAAGGAAAAAGACTTGATCATTAAGCATAAATCTCGAGTATTACTAAATTAAAAATGCTCGAAAGTATGAGGTAACCTTCCTTTTTTTTTCTTTTTTTTTTTTCTGAAGTTTTGTTTTACTAGAGAATATGCATTAAAGTCACGAACTTTTTCCTCTTTTATTTCAAAGTTGAAGGTAAATATGCATCTTCTTACCTCTTACTTTTATCCAAAAAGCATATGAATCTCTCTCTCTCTCTCTCTCAAATACCCCATTTGATAACACTAAAAAACTAGTTTAAAAAACATATAAAACCCATTTTAGAAAAATTATCCTTTTTATTTGTACATGGGTATGCACAACTTGGAAGGTAGCTGTCCAATTTGTGAAGTTGTTCTTTGGATAATATTCAGAAAAAAAAAATTTAATTTTAATTCAGATTATGGATAAATTTGTGAAAACGAAAAAGATGCGTGCCATTCAACAATTGTTTATAATAAAATTTAATTTAATTTTGAGAGTTATCTTCAATATTTATGATATTCAAGGCTTTAAATAACTAACATGGACAAATTTCAACTTAATTTGATGAAAAACTTGACCTGAGAAATTTGAGAAAAAATTCCAAAGTTATGATTTATACCTTGTATCTTGAATTTTTTTTTTTGGATGTATATCAGCAAACAACATTAGTTACATAATTAGTAAAACTATACCCAAATTAATTGCACCTTCACATTCTTTTCTTTTTGTTTTCTAAACTAATCAAATCGTTTATGATCTATTGTTCCACTTTTCTTTGATTTTCTTTGCTTTCTATATTAATATAGGGCTGTGCAACATCCCCCTAATTTTTGGCCCCCTAATCCCCCTAAATTTCAAACCAAGGCAAAAAAAAAAAACAAAAAAAAAACAAAAAAAAGGGCCCAAAACGACGTCGTTTTGGGCATTAGGGGGATTAGGGGAGGCTTTTTTAGGGGGACAAATCATTTTCCTTTTATTCTCTAGCTTGATTTATTCTTAATCCTCAATAATTTTTTAATAAAAAAGATTCAATGATTCTTTAATGTTGTTTAGAATGATAATTTATATTATTGAAAGTCTTAAGCACAATCATTAATGTAGAATATTTGATAAAGTCTTAAGAATTCTTTTGACAATCCCATTTTGATACGTAGTGATAAGGAATTAGAATGGTTGAGATGATAAGGTTCGACAAGCCTATCTAATATTTATATGAAAAAAATATAAACTTAGTGTTTTTTTTTTTTTTTTTTTTTTTTTTTCTACTTTTCAAATCTCTATCTAACATAAAATAAATTTTATTGTTTAAATCAATCACCATATAGAAAGGCGTTATCATGACAATACTAATTAAGGCCGACATGTACATCATTGAGGCCGTTAATTAGAATCTATTAACTTCACTTGTTGGTCAAGCTGAATACTTTATGTGTGTTGAATGTTAATCAGGTTGTACATCGTCGGAGCATAAAATGGGCAAAAAGACAAAATTTGGACAGAGTTGACTTTTTCTGGAAAAGTCAAACCGATGTTTTAAACCTGTTTGAAAGTGAGTAGAAGTATAAAAGAAAAGGAAAAGGCTTTTTTTTTCTGAAATTGTTTTGACCTAAAGAGAGAGGCTAGGGTTTGGAAAAGAGAAGGAACAAGAAGCTTCAAAGATGTCTCCCATGGTAGTTCCTTCTCCATCTACCTCCTCCCACTCCTCCATGAGTGGCTAGTCTCCTTTTCTAGGGTTTTGATGAAACCCTAGCCATGTAATTATTTAGTTTTCTTTTTTATTTTAAATTATGTAAAGGTTTGAACATTTGTATGGTGTTTTAGAAGTTTCTTTTATATAATTTTCATTATTCCTTCGAATATTTGACTTTCTGTAATTGTTGAATGTTATCCATACATGTGTTTTCTATTCCTTCACATTCAAGGTATGAGACGAACCATGCTACGAGGAACGAGTCGTATCACTACCTTAGTTTAGAGTGAACGATTCGTATTACTTGAGATGGTTCGTGCTCGTACATTGAATGTGATGATCTTCTTGTCAAATGTTTCGAACTTGTAGTTGCGAAACATTAATCCGTTCAAACCATAGCATAATTGATTTCAATTGGAAACCCTAATTATGTGGTTAGTGGTGAATTCTCTACCCTAGCATTTTTCCCCAATTCAGTAAACCCAATTTCAATTATTCTTGATAATTCAATTCCTTAGTTTAATTTATTCGTTATTAAATTAGGTTATAAACAACCAATCTTTTTATCAAAATTAATTTAGGAATTTGACAATTAAATTAGTTTGATTTCACAATAGTCCCTGTGGATCGATACTTGGACTTGCCATTATTCTAATTGAATTTGGTATAGTTTAGTATTTAATTTTGGTGTGTTAAACGACCCATCAAATTTTGGCGCCGTTGCCGGGGACTTCTGACGAAATTAGTTAATTTAAAGTTACATTCTTATTTTAATTTTTAGTTTAGGATTTTATGCTTTTGGTGTTGCTAAGTGTGCAGAGCGTTTGAAATTGGAGCTATCATTGAAGTGCAAGCGGAGCGCAGCCGAGCTTAAAAAAAAAACCGTAGCACTAAAGTGAGTAAATAGAAGCAAACACTCACAAACAAAGCACCAAAGTGCCAAAACGAAAGTCAAAGCTCAATTGGGGGTTGGAGACAACGTCTACACGTTAAGCACCCGCAAGACGAGTAAAGCATTTTCGTTAAACCGCTGTGAGTATTTCTCTTTTAGCATTCTGCTTTCGTAACTTAGTGCACCGAGTCGAACTTTTGTGTGTGTGTGGGTAGTGTATGCACGGGCGTCGTTCTTGTCACCCTGAATTGTGGTGTTTGGACCTTGAACTAGAAAGGACCCTTAGAAGACTTAGGGCTTCTACCCGTGTTCCTAGGCTTGAGTATTCATATCCATACATTGAGCCATTAGAGATGGCAGATCCTAATGTCCCGAATGTGCCTAACCGGACCCTTAAGGATTATTTTACACCCACTGCATATACATCACCATCATGCATCCAATTGCCCAACACCACTGCTGCATTATGAGATTAAGTCCAGCACCATACAAATGCTCCCATCATTCCATGGACTAACTCATGATGACCCTTATAAGCATTTTAATGAATTTCTGGAAATTTGCTCGACAGTGAGGATCCAGAATTTCACAAATGAAGCCTTAATGTTGCGATTGTTTCCATTCTCGTTAAAGGATAAAGCCAAACACTGGCTAAATTCTTTACCTGCTAATTCAATCACAACTTGGGACCAATTACAGCAACGGTTTTTGGAGAAGTACTTTCCCATAGGTAAAATCAACCAACTTAGGCGAGCTATCACAAACTTTGCTCAAATGGATGGCGAGCAATTCCATGAGACGTGGGAAAGACTTAGAGACCTTCTCCAACAGTGTCCCCACCACCAAGTGCCTGATTGACAACTTGTTCAAACATTATATTATGGCTTAACTGAGCCACACCGCCAAATGGTGGATTTGTCTTGTGGTGGGACATTTATGTCTAAAAATGATGCCGAGGCATGGCAATTGTTTGAGAACTTAAGTGATAATTCCCTTTACCATGCCTCTGCAGCCCGGCAAGTCCGGCAACCAGTAGTTAGAGCCCCGAAAAAAGGGGGCATTTATGAGGTCGGGCAAAACCTAGAGTTAGCCCAACAAGTAGAGGCATTGTCCCGCAAGATGGACCAATTATTAGCTACGGGACATGCCCCTACCCAGCAAGTTCAGCCTCAATTTCATGAGGCATGTGTTATTTGTGCGAGCCCTGCTCATGACTTGAGTGAGTGCCCTTCGGCATCACAATTTCCGGAGTTAGTCCAAGAGCATGTGAATGCAGCTCAAGGATTCTCCAACCCGGGTAATGATCCATACTCCAACACATATAATCCGGGATGGAGAAATCACCCTAATTTCTCATGGAGACCCCCTTCACAAGGCACTTCTTACAATCCTCCACCACCAAGGCAAAATTTCAATAATTTTGCCAACCAATCATCCTATCAACCACCGCAACCTTATCGACCCCTACAACCGTACCGGCAACTACAACCCCCGCCTGTTCCTCAGGGCAACTCTGCCTTTGAGACTTAGGTGTTGAAAGTTCTCTCAGAACTTAAGGGGTTAACACCGATAGTTCACTCCCACACTCACTCTATTGCCAAGATAGAGACCCAATTGGGTCAAATGGCTAACAACATGAATCGGAGAGAGGAGGGAAAATTACCAAGTCAAACTGTGGCTAACCCTAAGGGACAATACGGGGCAGAGAGTTCGGGTGGGAATGGTAAGCAACATGAGCAAATGCAGGCGGTGGTTGCTTTGAGAAGTGGTAGGGAGTTAGAGCCTCAGTCAGTTGTGCCAGATACAACTAGAGTTAAGAAGGGTGACCACGGGGGTACACCTAATGAGAGCAAGGGTGAGGGGGAAACACTTAAGAGGGATAACTTAGTCCCTAGCACTTCATATGTGCCTAAGGCACCCTTTCCCCAATGCCTTGATACACCGTCCCCTTTTAATAAGAAGGCAGAATCTATGGAGGCAATGATGGATGTCTTTAAACAGGTAAAAATCAACCTCCCTCTGTTGGAGGCGATTAAGCAAGTACCATCATATGCCAAATTTCTGAAGGACCTTTGTACGCAAAAGCGTAAATCTAGGACACATGTGTCCCAAAAGGTCCTACTCACGGAACAAGTAAGCTCCATCTTGTTGAATGACACACCTCCTAAGCTTAAGGACCCGGGTGCCCCAACCATTGCATGCATTATAGGGGACCATTTCATTGATAAGGCCTTATTAGATTTAGGGGCTAGTGTCAATTTATTGACGTACTCTGTGTACGAGGAATTTGGGCTTGGCGAGTTGAAGCCCACTACTGTCACTCTTCAATTGGCTGACCGGTCCCTCAGAGTGCCACGTGGCATGATTGAGGATGTGCTAGTTAAGGCTGATAGGTTCTACTTCCCTGTTGACTTTTTGGTGTTAGATATGGAACCGGTATCCAGTTCTAAGAAACAAATCCCGGTGATCTTAGGTCGACCTTTCTTTGGCTACGGCCAATGCATGCATCAATTGTCGGACCAGGGTTATGGAAGTTTCATTTGGCAACATGCAAGTGAAACTTAATATTTTTCAAGCATCCCAACAACCTCATGAGAGAGAGGAGTGCTTATTAGTGGATGTTGTGGATGAGATTGTGGAGGAGGCTTTGCCCTCCATTCTTGTAGAGGACCCTTTAGAGGCTTGTCTAGCTCATTTTGGGTTTGAAAATTTTGATATTGATGGGTCAGTTAAGGAGGTATTAAAATTGTTGGATGCGGGTATTATATACCCCATCTCAAATAGCAAGTGGGTGAGTCTCACACAAGTGGTGCCCAAGAAATCGGGCATCACCGTTGTTAAGAATGAGGGAAGAGAGTTAGTCCCCACACGAACCACTACTGGGTGGCGAGTGTGCATTGATTATAGGAGACTAAATTCCTCGACTAGGAAGGATCATTTTCCTTTACCCAGGGTTTGATGGACCCATTTTATTATGATTGATAAATTGATTCCTTATTCTCTTTTCTTTTCCTTCTATGCTATTATGTTTTTCTTTGTTCTCGTCATGTTTTATTAGCGTCTAGGAGACTTTAAATCCTCTAAAGGTGTAATTCCTTTGGTGTTTGCCGTGCCCGAACGGCATCTGACGGTCTGGTATAGCCACCTAACCGTGTTTGTAGTGAGTTCCTAGGAGACCAACTGAGACGGTGGAAACTAGAGTTCGAATGGCAAAGCCTAGAACACAAAAGTTTGGGATTTTCGAGACTAGAGTCTGGTTTAAATACCCAGGGGTGTGGAGATTGCTTCAAAACTACCTTGGCTTGAACTCTGTATGGCAGCCCATAGGTTGAGGTAGCTTTATGCGCCTCGATTCTGGATACCGAATCAACCTAGTCTGTCACCTTGTTGGAGAATAGGAAAAGTTACAAACATAGTTAGGGAGAAAAGTAGTACCCGTGGTTTTCTCGTGAAGATTATACCTTTAGTGGGCATTCCGTTATGTTCTTATGTGCTATATTTATTTCGGATGTCAACTGAAGGTAGAAATGGTTAAGTATATTTGGGTTGTACTAGCCCGAAGGCTATAAACTACGCTGGGTTTTATTACCTGGGGGATTCTGAAGTGGCAACTTTTTGCCATAACTCTGGTGCCTTTTGTTAGGTGCTGAGAGTTAGTAAAAAAAAAAAAAGAGCATGTTTTCATGTTTATTTTCTTTATTTAAAAAAAAAAGAGCATGCTTTTATATTTATTTTCTGTGTTTTGTTTTTAAAATATAAAATATATATATAGTTGTTATACTTGTTCAATTTTAAAAATAAAAATAAAATAAAAAAATCTATTTTGTACTTGTAAAAAAAAAAAAAAAAAGAATTTCCCGCATGTGCGGCACTGTGCACGCACATGGGGCAAAATCTCACAAATCAACAAGTTGTGCACTGCTAAATAAGCAGGTGCGGTGGCTTGTGCATTGACCAAGCCGCACGTGCGGCTTGGGCCCCGCACGTGCGGGACGACATTTCAAAAAAAAAAAAAAAAAAAAACTGTGCAAGGGGTGAAATCGCCGCACGTGCGGGAAGTTTGGTGAATGGCGCCACAGTGCTTAGTTTGTTTGGTTTTGCTTTATGTTTATTATTATTTTTTTTCTTTTAATTTATTTAAGTAAATAAATTTTAAATAAATACATAAATAAATTTTAAAAATAAATAAATAAATATACAATTATTTTATTTATAATATTTTTATATATATATATAATTAAAGAATAATAATAATAATAAAAAATTCGTATTTTATTTATTTATTTATTTATTTTCTATTTTCTATTTTCGTAAAAAAAAAAAAAACCCTCAGATATCATGGTGCTAACAATAATCTTAATTTAGTTTTTTTAAATTTGCTATATTTGTTTAGTTTAACTTATTTCGTTACTGATTCTCATTAGTTTGTGGATTATTTTATTTTTATTTTTAATTTTATTTGTTTAGTTAGTGATGTTATTTTTATTTATTTATTTATTTTTCTATTCTATGATGTAATTGTTCATTTCATTATTAAGTAGTTTAGTTTTTATTTTATTTTCTTCTCTTCTATTAATTAAAAAAAAATGTTTAGTTTAGGTTATTTTATTCTATACTTTAGTCTCTTTTGTAGTTTAGTTATTTTATAGTTTAGTTTAGTTTATAATTTAGTTAATTTAATTTAATGTCATTTTTATTCATTTATTTAATTCTTTCTTTTCTTCAAAAAAAAAAAAAAAAAATGTGAAGTGTGTATATGTTACTCTCTGCCTACCTGGATGTGCACCTACAATTCTGGTAATATTCTCTCATTTCTCTTTACTTTTCCATTGAGGACAATGCCATATTCAAGTTGGGGGATGAGGGTTATATTTTCTTTTGTGCATTTCTATTTGACTCATAATTCATGCTTATACATGTTTCACTTGATTGCATTACTTCACTTAATGTGACTTTTTGCTAGTAGGGTGATGATATTTGCATATGTTAATTGGCGAGCATAGTAGACTTGTATGAAAAGAGTTTATTGGGTAGATACTTGCATGCGATGTTTGCACAAGGAGAGTTGTCTGTGTTTGTGGTTTTAGTACACTTGTCATGAGTATGCCTTAATTCACATGAACACACTATCATAGCGGTGATTTTTTTTATTATAATCCCTAGTGTACATCATTGATAATAGCTAGAGTTGCAGAAAAGAATAAATGAGGAGCCAAGATTCTTAAAAAAAAAAAAAAAAAAAAAAAAACTTGACTTGTTTGGGTTCGTAGCCTTTTTAACTCGAGTTATTAAGCCCGTAGGGGTGTCTCTACACCTAAGCCCTAAAATCGTCTGGTTTGGGAGTCATTGGCCCAAAACTTGCTACATGGGTTAATTAGAAAGCTTAAGGGACTTGGACATTGCACAGTTAAGGAAAAATAAAAAGAATGACTAGTTCGGATTCGTAACCTTTTCAACTTGAGTTATTAAGCCCGTAGGGGTGTCTCTACACCTAATGTCCTAAAACCGTCTGGTTTGGGAGTCATTGGCCCAAAACTTGCTACATGAGTTGATTAGAAAGCTTAATGGATCAGGACATTGCACAGTCATAAAAAAAAATAAAAAAAATAAAAAAAAACTTTTGAGAAAATAAAGGAAAAGAAAATAAAACTCAAAGCCTGCTCATACAACATTGTCCAGAAAAAATTGACCACCAAAGACTTCCGAAACTTCCTCGGGAAGCGCACTGGTTGGCTGACACAAACGGATCCAGACTAGAAGTCTCAAACTTGGTCACGCGCCTGATCACCTATATACATATAAAATAATGAACTGGAACCTAGTGAATAACAACAGAGTAAAGGTTTTATGAATGATGTCCATAACAGATTTAGAAATAAAAAATAGATTCATATACTTATTCAGATTTTGCATATAGTCATACGTGGTACATCTATTAACTCTAATAGATCAAATTGGTCATAAAGACCCACGTGCAAAGTAGGTGGTCATAAAAACCCTTATACAAAGCATATGGTGATAAAAACCCATATACAGAGTATATAAGTGGTTATGCATAACCAGTTCCATAAATGGAACCCACGTGAAACCCTGATGCCAGATAATAGATACACATGATGCTAAGGATGCCACGAATACATTTTAAAAAATTGGACATTCATTTATGATTCACAAAATAACATTTTAGAAAACAGATCATATAACACATAGAATGCACAATTAAGTCATAATTCCATCTTAATTACTTCATTAGTATTCTTAATCATGGATTATGAGCTAATTACGAAGTGAGATTGTTACAGAAACCCCTATAGTTTCATTTGTTATACTTAACCCCCTTGAAGTTAGTATCAAAATGCAAAATGATGTTTTCTGTTTAAACTAACGGTAGGGGTGATCGTGAATCAGGTTGGATCGGGTGACATCCTATCCGCTATCCGTCCAAAATTAGGCAGATTGAAAAAAATCAATCCACATCCATCCACTGGTTTGGCGGATGCGAATTGAACAGGCCATATAGGTTGATGGATGGATGCGATCGGTTTGGCGATTTGAACTTTACAAATTTTGGGCATTTTTTGAATTATAATTCATAACTTTTATAATCTCCAATAACTAATAATCTAAAAAAATATGTATTATTTGTTTATAATAGGCCATGACACCACGTATGTTTTTATTAAGGTATTATTTTTCATTTTCACAAAAATGTATATTTTATTATTTCTATTCTATTGTTAGCAGTTTCTTTTTTTTTTTTTTTTTTTTTTTTGAACTTCATCTATGGAAGGATCAGATTTATGTGGGTGCGAGATGTTTGATCTGTTATCCGAATTGTATCCATGAATTTTAAAATATTTCATCTGCATCCGTCCACTGAAAGACACGCATCGGTCCAAAATTAATTAGATAAAATCGATTCGGTCAAATTAAACGGATATATGATCACCCCTAACTAACTGTGCATGAATTCCACTTACAAAATATTTTAGATTTTTTTTAAAAATATTTTAAAATGACATTTTTATGCCAAAATATTTTTACCCCATTTCTTTCCCAAATCATTTCCCTTGCCGGCGAATGATGGACGGAAGGGTCTGTGATAAAGGGGTGAGGGGTTGCGATGGCCGAGGTGGGGGAGCTGAGGTGTTGCGACCAAAGAGGTGAGGAAGGAAAGGGTCTGTACTATGTATGAACGAAAGGATGAACAGATAATATGAAAAATAGGGACAAGCTTGGAAGCTTCATCTTTCCTCACAACTTAGAAGCTTGCCCCTGTTTTATGAATTCAAATTGTAGTTAATCTGTGGATGCAATTGGTTGATGCAAATGGAAGGAAATTCAACCAGAAGAACAAAGAAAGGAAAAATTCATGGACATGGCTATTTCAAAGAACTAGCCGTTTAAACTCCATTAATTGTCCAACTCCATGGGTTGGGTTTGTTACTAATTTAAATCATAAAACAAATGCAAGCAGTGATGTTGTTTGTTGCTAATGGATGGTCATGGTGTGATAAATGAAGATATATATATATATATTTATAAAGAAAAAAGAGAAAGTGGGTTTGAAATATTTGTTGTGAGAGGAGCGTGATGGTGGTGATAGTGATGGTCGTAATGACAGTGAAAGTGTGTTTGAACTATTTTTAGAGAGAGGACTAGTGGTGATTTTGGATGGTGGTGCTGGTGATGATTGTGGGTTTTGTATGGAAGGGGATGGTGGTGAGACGAGAGAAGGGAAATAAAAACGAAGATAAAAGAGAAATAAGAGGGTTATTTATGTCTTTTTAACATTGCCGTAACTACCATCCATTTTTGCACGTTGGTAATAATTTTAAGGGTTTTTTGTGTTAAACTTCAGAGAGACACTATGGCTTTGTTTGGTAGAGTTTTGGAACTTTAGTTCTATCATTTAGTTTACACGTGATATTTGTTTACAGTTTTTAAAAATTAATTCCACACTCACTTTTAAAAACTCTATCCAAAGCGGGAAAATTTGGGCTAACCGGTCGTCCTCCCGGACGTCCGGCCAAATGACAAGAACAATGCATTTTTTTTTTAAACAATTGCCACCTGTTATTTTTTATATTTTAAATAAAATTTTTTTGAAAATTTTAATTTTTTTATGAACTTTGAATAGAATTTTGAGTTGTGTGTTTGGTTATAAGTTGTAAGTTTTTGTATCAAATATCATATGTTACATAAAAAATTCTCCACTCAATTCAAAACTCACTCACCAAACAAATTTTCCACACTCAAATCATAACTCCAAAACTCACAAACTGAAAATACAACTTTATTCTCAAATCATATTTAGAAAACTCTACCAAACGCTACATCTGTCTTTTGACATAATCTCAGGGAGATAAAGTGTAATTTACCCAAGTATATAACATATTTTACTTACCTAAATTACCCTTACGTTCATTAAATAACTATCCGAATACTCTGCTAATTGCTCTTCACTTTTCTATTTGTGATATGGGTGGTAGGAGAATAATTAGAGATATGGATAGTATTGACACACACATTTCATGTGTCAAGAAAGCTAGTTACTCTTGGGCCTCATAGGATCGAAAAATTATTACAAAATTTCACTCACTTATATTCCTTGTGATCATAGGCTAAGGAAAAAGACTTGATCATTAACAATAAATCTTGAGTATTACTAAATTAAAAATGCTCGAAAGTATGAGGTAACCCTCCTTTTTTTTTTTCCTCTGAAGTTTTGTTTTACTAGAGAATATGCATTAAAGTCACGAACTTTTTCCTCTTTTCTTTCAAAGCTGAAGGTAAATATGCATCTTCTTACCTCTTACTTTTATCCAAAAAACATATGAATCTCTCTCTCTCTCTCTCTCTCTCTCTCTCTCTCTCCCTCTCAAATACTCCATTTGATAACATTAAAAAAATAGTTTAAAAAACATATAAAACCCATTTTAGAAAAATTATCCTTTTTATTTGTACATGGGTATGCATTAGGGGTGGGCGCAAGTTCGTTGCGGTCACAAAACCTCTAATCCGCCATCCGTCCGCTAGATTGGCGGATTGGAGAAAATCAATCCGCATCCATTCGCTAATTTGGCGGATGTGGATTGAGAAGATTGGCAAATGGATGCGAATCGGTTTGGCAGTTTAAAATTTTATAAATTTTCAACATAATTCAACTTGTGCACTTCTTCAAAATATATATATATATATATATATTACAATCACTACATGCCTCATTCAAAGAAAGAAAGTTTGAAAGTTTAGAATATTACGAACACTACATGCCTCATCCACATATTACAATCACAGCATGTCTCATCCACATAAAGTATTACAATATGTGGTTCTTAAAATATAAAAACAATTCAAACCACCAAAACCATGAACAGAGCTGTAGTAGAGATTGTATGCCTCTATATTGTTACATCTATATCTGTTTTTGTTTTTATTTATTATTTTTAGAGTTAGATTTAGAAACCAAAAGATATAGATAAATAATACATTTATATTTTTCAATTCAAAAAATATGTTTCAACTCTTTTTCAATAGAATATTTAAACTCTTTTTCAATTGAAAACATAAACAGAATATCTAAACAAATTCAAAATACAAAGTCTTACAAGTTATTAGGGGTGCTTGTGGTTTGGCGGTTTGGTTGCGGCCAAATGAACCTCAAATCTGCCATCCATCCAAAACTAGGTGGATTGAAAAAAAATCAATCCGCAACCGTCCTCTCCTCATCACGTATCCATCCAAAATGCGGCGGATCGGTTCGGTTCGGTCCGGTCGGTTTGAACAGATTGGTATATCCGTTGCTTACCCCTAGTATGCACAACTTAGAAGGTAGCTATCCAATTTGTGAAGTTGTACTTTGGATAATATTCATAAATAAAAAAATTTAATTTTAATTGAGAATATGGATAAATTTGTGAAAACGAAAAAGATGTGTGCCATTCAACAATTGTTTATAATAAAATTTAACTTAATTTTGAGAGTTATCTTCAATATTTATTATATTCAAGGCTTTAAATAACTAAATTTCAACTTTGGTTAATTTGATAAACTTGACATGAGAAATTTGAGAAAAAATTCCAAAGTTATGATTTATACCTTGTATCTTGAAATTTGTTTTTGATGTATATCAACAAACAACATTAGTTACATAATTAGTAAAACTATACCCAAATTAATTGCACCTTCACATTCTTTTCTTTTTGTTTTCTAAACTAATCAAATTGTTTATGATCTATTCTTCTACTTTTCTTTGCTTTCCATATTAATATATTCTCTAGCTTGATTTATTCTTAATCCTCAATAAGTTTTTAATAAAAAAGATTCAATGATTCTTTAATGTTGTTTAGAATGATAATTTATATTATTGAAAGTCTTAAGCACAATCATTAATGTAGAATATTTGATAAAGTCTTAAGAATTCTTTTGACAATCCCATTTTGATACATAGTGATAAGGAATTAGAATGGTTGAGATGATAAGGTTCGACAAGCCTTTTGCATTGGGAATATTTGCGACAACAATTACTCATGTTGCCAAAAATATTATTAGTGACAATAAGTTATTAAAAATAAATAAAAAATATTTGGTTTGACATAATTTTTGTCTCAAACATTTAGTTAAAAAATGTAAGAACCGTATATTTGCTCATCGCAAATAAACTATGGCCATGATTACGGGGTTATTTGGAATGATTTATATAAGTGCACTTTTTGACTTTTTAACTAAAAAAAGTAGGGAAAAAAAGATGAGTGTTTGGGATAATTTTTTGACTTTTTACGAAAAAATGTGCATTATAATATTGTAATAAATATGGAAATTACCGTATTGTCCCTATGGGGTTATGCGTATTGACAGACAGTGACGTGATGGCCAGTACGACTTTGTGGTTTAGGGGGATGGTGGGACGGCTTGACCTGTGATTATGTACAAAGTTTAATAAAAAAAATTTTTGTTGTACATGTTTCTTGTTCAAAGGGGCATTTTGGTCTTTTTCGCCTCTGACTAGTGTTGTTGTTTTTCCGCCAAAAAAAATTGTGAATAGTATAAAAAAATTTACTTTTCTAATGACTTTTTAACTTTTTACTTTTTTTAGGTTAACCCAAACACCTACTAAGCTATTAGTCTAACACAACATCGTTTCAAAGTAAGATTGTTAAATTATAATATTTTAATACTATGATATATTCTAAAATATAGTACTACAACATGCCAAAATGAGAAACAAGGTTAGAGTTGCTCGTACTTTGCATGCCCTAGGAACAAGAACACTCTTTACTTGGGGCTTTGTTGCTTAAGTTCTCATAGTATATTTTACTCTAGAGGATCTTGACGCGGGGGGAAGGGTGTGTGATGAAGGCATGATGGGTTGCAATGGCCGAGGTGGGGAAGTTGAGGAGTTGCGACCAAAGAGGTGGGGAAGAAAAGTGTAGCGACCCTGATTTTCGTAAGTCATTATTTATTATTATTACTTTATTTTATTTTTGACTTTATTAATTATGTGGCTACATGAGAATTTAATGTGGTATTTAATTAATTTAATGTGTTATTTAATTATAGGTAATTAATCCGAATATTGATATATTTATATTGTTTATAAATAAATAAATAAAAAGTGTTTTATATATTGATAGTATATATATATATATATCATATTTATTTATGTTTTAACTATGTTGTATTTATATTAGGGAAAATTAGTCTAAGATCCCTCCCCCATTTTTAGTAATATAAGAGATTCACAATATTATTTTATGAAGTCTAAGGTCCCTTAACCCCACACCCATATATCACAGAGAAATTTGACTCTCCCAACCATGACACTTAATCTCTGACAAAGACAAACCAGTATTTCTCTCTCTCTCTCTCTCTCTCTAAATCTATCGATCTAATTTTGTTGATATTCATTCATTCATATATGACTTTGATTTGTAGAATGCATAAATCAAATGTTGAAACTGAACCAACCAGTGAATTCAAATGGAACAGCGAATAAAGAAGTTTACATGATCTTGATCTACTACAAGTTCTGCCAAGACATTCTCTCCCCTCTCATCTACGTCAAGGACCTCCGCAAGCACGGCGTAACCCTATACTTCTTCATCGATGAGGACCGCAAGCCTGTCCACGATGTCTCCATCGTCTACTTCGTCCAATCCACTCACCTCAATGTTCAGTGAATCGTTTCCGATGCCTATTGATCTCTCTACGATTTCTTCTACCTCAATTTCTCATCTTCAATTCCTCGCATTTCCTTGAAGATCTCGCATCAGGGACTCTCAATTCCAACTCCATCAATCGAATTTCCAAGGTACACGAATAATACTTGGAGTTTGTAACCCTAGAGGATAATTTTGTTTTCTCTTGCAGATAAGCCTTGTTATGTCCAACTGGTTGCAGAATTATGTGTTGGATGATCAACATTGGGGTGAGATTAAGAGTTGTTTTGTTGAGTTTAAGATTTGTAAGAGAATTGAAGATGATATGGGTGTATATATATATATACAAATTTTGAAAGATTTGTATATATAGATATGGTAATGATGAAATACAAGTGAGGTGTGAGAATGAAGCTCAGAGGAGTTTCATTACATTACAACAGTAAAGAGAGAAAGAGATTTACAGAGAAATTTCAATTCTCTGTGAACAAAGCCTAAGCCAAAGAAATTCCATGCCTAAACCAGAGAAATTCTCTTATCTGACTTTAAGTTCATGAGCTTGATTGATGTATTTCCATGCCTAAACTAGAGAAATTCTCTTATCTGTTTTTTTGTTTTTGTTCAATTTTTTCTAGTTTGATCAAAAATACAAATTTTCTCTGGATAGAGCCACACAAAGCCACACAAATTTTCTCTACACAATTTTCTCTGGATAGAGCCACACAAATTTTCTCTAACATAATTTTCTCTGGATAGAGCTTACAAATTTCTCTGGATAGAGCCAAACAAAGCCACACAAATTTTCTTTACACAATTTTCTCTGGATAGAGCCACATAAAGCCACACAAATTTTTTCTAACAAAATTTTCTCTAGATAGAGCCACACAAAGCCACACAAATTTTCTCTAGATAAAGCCATTCAAAGCCACACAAATTTTCTCTAACACAATTTTCTCTGGATAGAGCTTACAAATTTCTCTGGGTAGAGCTACACAAATCTAACACAATTTTTTCTGGATAGAGCTTACAAATTTCTTTAGATAGAACCACACAAAACCACACAGATTTTCTCTACACAATTTTCTCTAGATAGAGCCACACAAAACCACACAGATTTTCTCTTTACAATTTTCTCTGGATAAAGCCACACAAAGCCACACAAATTTTCTCTAACACAATTTTCTCTAGATAGAGCCATACAAAGCCACACAAATTTTCTCTACACAATTTTCTTTGGATAGAGCCACACAAAGCCACACAAATTTTCTCTATACAATTTTCTCTGGATAGAGCCACACCAAGCCTCACAAATTTACACAATTTTCTCTGGATAAAGCCACACAAAGCCACAAAAATTTTCTCTAACACAATTTTCTCTGGATAGAGCTTACAAATTTCTCTGGATAAAGCTTACAAATTTCTCTGGATAAAGCCACACAAAACCACACAGATTTTCTCTACACAATTTTTCCTGGATAGAGCCACACAAAGCCACACAAATTTTCTCTAACACAAATTTCTTTGGATAGAGGCACACAAAGCCACACAAATTTTCTCTACACAATTTTCTCTAGATTTCTTTGGTACTGAGAGAAATTTCAATTTTCTCTGGTTTGAAAGATGAGGAATGGAGCCTTGTGAATGCACCCTGCAATAAATTACAGATTTATAGTCTAGAGAAATTCTTAACAATTCAAATTTGTAGTTTAGAGAAATTCTCAATAATAATGAAGCCTTGTGAATCAGAATTTCTCTGTGAATTCCAGAGAAAATTCAAATCTGTGAAGTCTAGAGAAAATTGGACCAGAGAAAATCTTTGTGAACTAGAATTTCTCTATGAAGTCCAGAGAAAATTCGTCTACAGAAATTCTCTGGATCGAATTTTCTCTGACTAGTTGAGTCTAACTGATTCAATTTCCCCTTTCTACAGCTTGTATTATATCTGTCAACTACACAAATGATGTGTTCTTGTACATGTGTGCTTTTGGTATTGTTGTTGTTTCTTGGTAATAAAGTTTGTGCATCATTTGTGCTGTTTAGTTACTGATATACAGTTTTTTAGGTGAATGTTTTATGATTAAGCCCTGTGCTTAACTTGTGTTGTCATGTCATTCAAAATGCTCTAGACTTCTAAAAAGAAAAGAAAAAAAATGTTTTCTTGATTTAGGTGTAATATCTATATATTATGTTTGCAATAACTGTTCACTCAGTTTTTCATAGCTCTTTATTGCAACGTCATGTAGACACCCCATTTTTGATTGCCCTTAAGACTTGAACACGACTGATGGTTTACATAGTGGAGAAGGGTGTGCAGGGGAAAGGTTCAGTTTCTTCGGCAAGGAGAAAGTCAAATCTCAACTTCATACCTCTTTTTGGACCAAAACAATCTTGATCAAAAGATTTTAGACCGTAAAACCCTCTCTTTCAAAACGTTTTTGAAAAAAAGTTTTTACGATGTTCCGAGGCTCGCATTTTGTCAAATGTTGCGCTTTTCGGTAAACCGAGCAAGGACAAAGTGGAAATGAATGAAAGAGAGATGAAATCTTTAAAAAAATCTTTCAAAACACCTTGTCTAGGGGTTTGGAGTTGAAGAAAAGAGGAGAAGAGAGAGGAAAACTAGTTTGGAAGAAGTTCGGCATGAATCCAGGTAGGACCGAAACAGCGCGGCTTCACCGAAATGGGCATAACTCTTTGCACAGGAGGAATTTTGATGCAAGGTTAGCGCCATTGGAAAGCTAACTTCTGGGGCTTCAATGTAGCCACATGGAAGACCAGAAAATCAGATGGCCGACCACTTAGGTGGTCAAAAGAAAGTTCGGCATGAATCCGGGTAGGACTGAAACTGCGCAGCTTTGTCAAAACAAGCATAACTTTTTGTACAGTTAGAATTTTAATGCAAGGCTCATTCCATTGGAAAGATAACTTTCGGGGCTTCAATTTGGACACAAGAATGACCAGAAAAGGAGTTCAGATGAAGGAGGTATGGCAATTTGAAGTTGGACCTAGAAAGCAGAATTTTCCTAAACTAGCTAGCCGACCAGAAAAGGTGGCTGGCCGACCACCCTCTCCTGAAAAAGTGGTCGGCTGACCAGAAAAAGTAGCAGGCCGACCAGAAAAGGTGGTCAGCCGACCACTTATGCGCAGAAAGCTCAGAATTGATAGATATTTTCCCTTCAGCTGTCATCCACAACCTCCACCTGTCCTATAATCAGATATTTTCGAGCCAACTCTTGTATATTGCTATATATGAGTTATATCTCTCATTTTCAAGGACAATCTTCTTGGAGAAGCTTGGGAGCTTCTCACTCTAAAAAGTCTCTCTCTCTCTCTACAACAAATTTGAAGGCTTACATATCTCTCTCTCCCTTCATCTTTACATTTGAGCTTCAAACCCTAGTTTTCTTGGACCATTTGCACTACAACCCTTAGCCTACCACCTCCATCATCCATTCCAGCACTTTGGGATTGATTTTCAAGGGTTGAAGGTTCACCAACTTGGTCCAAAAGCTTCTGCTTTGCTGCTCTTCAAGGGTAAGTACCTATTTCCCTTAAACTTGCATTTTTTTGCTCCATTGATTAGCCTTATTTGAAAGAATTTTTGGACTTTGTCATAAACTGTAAAGTGTCATATTTTGAGCTCATCTTGAAGATTGTATGAGGACACTTTTCTGTTTGAGGCCTCCTACACCCTTGCATGCTTTATCCCTTTTTGTAGGCTTATTTTGCATCATATCTTAGTCCTACTTGTGAGCATTTTCGAGATTTGTAATAAACTAGAAAAAGTTTCCTTTTGAGCTTATAAACATGTTTGTTAAGATAATTTCTCTGTTTGGGGTCATCTTCCCCCTTGCATACTTCATTTCCTCATGTTTTGAGCTATGCATTAGAACATTTGCATTGGCCTTGGTTTGGCCTTTTAGCCACTGAAATTCAGTGGATTTTCAGTGGCTTAGATGTATCTTTGAGCTTCAAAATCATAGAGGGGTGACCCTCTCACCCCTCATTCTATTTACTAGCATTGTTGGCCTTCCAAAGGGACTCTTTTTTGCATGCATTGAAGTCATGTTTCAAGCCTTATTTTGTGAATTTTAAGGTCTGCCTAAGCTCTGTCAAGAGCCAATTTTGCCATATTTTATGTCTATGATGCATGTGTAGAGCAATCACATTCAAGGCCTTTCAAAGGGACCTTTCTTTGCATGTTTTCTAGACTGATTTTAGGGCTAATTTGGTGAGTTTTAGGGCTGTCATAATTGATTTCCAAAGTTGGTTTTTCCATGCTAAGTGTTCTTGTTGTATGTGTTGAGTAATCCCTTGCATGGCCCTCCAAAGGAGCTCATCATTTTTGCATGCATTGGATGCATTTCAGTGGTTATTTGGGGTTTATTTGACATATCATGTTCCTATTTTTAGCTGGTTTGGTGACCCCTCATATGCTTCATATAGTTGTAGAACAACTCATGGTTCACTAGCTTTCTTGCATGCTTTATAGGCCATTGATTCTAGCATATTTTGGCCATGCCCTGAACTGATAATGTGCTTATTTTGGACTACCCTAGCTCTGTTTTTAGGCCTCATGGTCGAATGATGTCTATTTTGCATGCTTGTAGTTCAATGCACTTGCCTATCTTCAAGTTTTGGAGTCCATTGCATGCATGTACTGAGTTATTTTCATGTTTTGAGCTCATTATTCATCACATTTCCGAGCTTGTTTGAATGCCATGTCGCCATGTTTTCATCTCTTTAAGTGTGCTTGAGAGTTGACTGTGAGTTTTAAGCCCACTTGAGAGTGGCAAATCATCTCGTTTTCTAAAGCCCACCTGAGGGTGGCAAATCCACGTCTTAGCCTACTTGCGAGTAGCACCTTCAAACCGTTTTTCAAAACAAACATGAAATGTTTTGTTCCAACTCAGACGATCCAGTCTATACTTGTATGCTGTGCGCATCACATAGTAAATCTAGGCTAATAACCGGAATAAGAGCGCATAATGTTTTCAAAACTAGATATCATGGTTAGTAGAGGCCGATCTTTGATCGGGCGAGCGGGGGTGCTCACGAAGTGACCTTCCCCAATCGTACCCAAGTTCCCGAGCCGAGGAAACTTTGGTGATGACGGACAAGTGGCCTTAGGCAACAAGTCAGGGTTTCCTAAATTCTCCCAAAATAAATATTTAGGTGGCGACTCTGTATCTGGCAAAGCAGTCCATGTTTGGCACTTCTTTAAAAAAAAATCTGTTTTAAAAAAACGATTTGCCGGATTTGGACTCTTTGATGATTCATTGGTCTTGCATTGCACTCTGCGAGATTAGATACAGGACCGTGACATTGAGTCCTGAACTGTAGTGAGCCCAAATGAACAAAACGGGATTCCCTCCCAAGACGTTCGGGGACGTCTACAGTTTCTGGCGACTCTGCTGGGGAGTTAGAGAACTTGACTCGAACTCATGATATCTGGTTTTGACTACACTTGTGTGTTTCTTTGCATTGCATTTGCATTGGTTCGCCTAGGACACTGTGTTTGCCATATGCTATTCCTGAACGGTTTGCCGGAGGCTCGCTTCGAGGAGTGTGCCATAAAGGCTGACCGGTTGCGGGCTCTGCCACGACGGGAACACAAACCCCGGTTTTTATCGGGGCACCCTTTTTGACCATTTGACCTAGTGCATATTCGGAATCCATAGTGACCATTCCAAACTAGGATAGGTTGCTTACCCGTTTATAGGTTGTTTTGAAACCGCTGCGTGCGTAGTGAAACCCTAGCTCCTGACAAAATAGGACAGGGAAACCCTACCCCACATAGGGGTGTTTTGGCTCTCACTTGCTTGTTATGTGTTTTTAGAGTGCGTCTCTACAGGAATGCGTGTATCAGTTTGCAAGTTTGGGCATCAGGCCTGCGGGCACCAGTTCAGTATTTTGGGATTCAGTTTACCTGAGGGTATCAGTTCACAGGCAGAATTTTTGGGCAGAATTCTGTAGGGGGGCACAGTCATTCAGCTCTGCTCATATGGGTTATCATGAAATCAGGCTGAGATGCTCTCTGTTTTCTCTTTTGCTAGGGGCAGTCCTGGAACCATAGCTTCAGAAGGCTCCGATATGCCCCGGGTACATTGGACTAGTGCTGATAGACTTTGTTAGGTCAGAGATTCAATTCAAGGGCAACCAGTGTTCTTTCGCTGAGGCAAGGCAAAGAAAGGCCAGTCAGGGTTCACCAGTTCATCTGATCCACCAGTCACCAGTCATATCACCTTGGTCAAAACGCTAGCATCTACCTCTATCATAGCGCAGCCTTCGGCAAATTTGGAGGATTTGCTGATCCATTTCCAGCACTCAGTGGATTCGCTGCAAAAAGACATGGTTAGGCAAGCCGAAACATTGCAAAATATGATATTCAAATTTAAGGACCTCCATGACATTGGGGTTCAAATCAAGGAGGCCATCCGACAGGGGATCTTTGTGGAAGATAATGAGCCTTCGAAGAAGGATGTTGTTCACCGTTCCAATGCTACTACTGATGGTAGCACAGCTGTGAAATGCTCAGAAGTAGACATTATCACCACTTCCCTCAATAGCCAAAGACCAACCACTTCAACTCGGCACCGAGCTCGAAATTTCCATCCTCTGTACATGAGTCTTTCTCAAGCTTTGCAAATACTGCGGGAAAAAGGATACCTAGAGCTCCTAGAACCTCAACCCCTTTCGACTCCTCTTCCACCAAGATATGACCCAGCTAAACACTGTACCTACCATCAACAGCACGGTCATGATACGAACCGTTGCATCCGCCTCCGTCATAAGATTCAGGATCTTATTGATGAAGAGATCATAGCTCCACCAAAGGGACCTCAGGCCACCACAAACCTGTCACCCCCACATCTCAATTTGATCCATACAATGCCATCCACCTTCGACCCCAGCATATACATCACCCCAGCCCATCTACCTAAGCCTGAGGTATTCATTCCAGAAAGCATGGACTTATGCATGATGGATGCACTTGGACCCCAATCATCTCAAACCCGTGAGCCCACTACTTCTGAGTTGACGAGAATGATTGAAGATCTTCAAAGAACTGTGACAGATCTGGCCTCCGGGACATTGGCTCCCTCATCGACCACATCACATACCGAGAATTTCATGACAAAAGGCTCCCTAATCTTGGGATTGGCTGCATTTGAAGAAAGCCAAACCCTTGGCAAAGGGGAAACAGGTGGTAAGAACAGGGTAGGAGCAAGAATTGGTCCCCATGAACACCTTCAACGGCTATTGAGGCTTTGAAGCCGAAGGACTAAACAAACAGCAAGTGCTTGCAGTGGTTGCAAAAACTGTGGATATACTTTTGCCACTCAAGTTGGGGGTAGTCTGAATCAAGGGGCAAGCCGAGACAAGAGATGTTGTACCAGAAACACCCCTTTCAGCTCCAATCCTACACTCGGAAGAGATCATCAAAAGTCAGCACTACCGACCCTTTCGCCGGTACATCCAACACAACCAGCTCACAACCTGCCAAATACCCACCTCGGGGCCAGAGGGTGTTCACCCCAATGGACATGTCTTTGTCAACGGCCCTGAGGGTCCTGATCGAAAAGGGGCATCTGAAACCCCTGGAGCCGCGGCCATTATTGAATAAACTTCCTCTCTCCCACGACCCAGCAAAGTACTGTGTCTTTCATCAACAAGCTGGCCATGACACTGACATGTGTCTTCGTCTTCACCATGAAATACAAGATCTGATTGATAAAAAGTCATCATCGCGTCAGGTCCTGCAAAGTCTATCGGCACTGGATCGATGAACTTGGGGGATAATGTGATGTGATTGGAGGGATGAACCACCTGCGGGCAGCGCTCAGTTTACTCCAGATGTGGCGTATGGCACGCACTATTTTGAGCATTTGCGAATGCTGATTTTTGTACTTTCTAACTTGGGTATTGAGTTAGTCTTGTTGTTTTATAGAGTCAGTCTTTTTGTGCTGAGTCAGTCGGGTCTGTCTTGTTGTATCGAGTCAGCCCTGTTGCATTGGAGTCGGGTGATTCCGGGGTGTTACCTCGGACATCACTATCTTGTTTTGTGTTTTTCCTTTTGTTTTCTTTTCAGCCTGTTTCTGCCTTGGAGCCAGTTGTGCCAACAGTTATGAATGAACAGCAGTGATTTTCACATTCTTGTATTCGCTTCTGCCTTGTGCCAGTTGTGCCAGAAAGTTTGAATGAAATAGCAGTGTTTTTCACCTATTTTTCTGTGCCTTGAAATCATTGCATTGACCTAAGTTTTTCAAAACTTTTTCTAACACTGCGGTGAAAACGAAGAGGAAGGAATTCCTCGAGATTTGTAAAAATTTGATCATTTGAGAGAAAGAGAGGCATGCTAAGCCCTTAATGAATGAAATCATGCTTGTTAATGTGAGTACTGAGAAGGATCCTAGCTTGATCCAGATTGGTTCTACACTGTCTTCAGCGCGAGCGATTAGTTGCTTTCTTAAAAGGTTTCAAAAATGTTTTGCGCTGTCCTGCGAAGACCTGTGTGGAATCGCTCTTGAGATTGTGCAGCCTAGGATCGCTCTCAGCCTCGAGACTCAACCCCCTTGCTTTCAGACCTTGGACTTAGATTCAGAATGTTCAATGGTTAACTACAATGTAAGGCCTGTGTGACTGGATCAGAAGCAGCCCATGAACTAGGGGCGAGAATATCAGATGTGATCAAGAGAAGCTTGCAAAGCTAGATCAAAAGTACCCCTAGAACTAGGGGCACAAAAATCTCAGATGACTCGAAAAGCCGAAGATGGATCATCCTGCAAATCAATGAAGATTGGCAAGAATGCCAAATCCTAGAAGGGAAGAAAGAATAAAGCATTGCTGAAAAACAACTGAGTTCCTATCCACAACACTAGGGGCAAATTCAGCCTCCATTGGATGGACTTCTGCATCATTAGCGAACAACAGCCGTTCTCCTAGATTCAGATGACTTCAAGATCTCAAAACCATTTGACATGGACAAAGCTACACTTTTACCCTTGAGAGGCTCGCTAGGCCGAAAACCCAGAAGGGCGACCCAGGCAAAAGTTAGAGCAAGAAAAGAAAAAAAAAAGAAAAAAAGAGAAAAATGCAAAAAAAGAAAAAGAAAAAATGAAGAAAATGAAAAGAAAAGAATGAAAAGAATTGAAAAGAAAAGAAGAACACAGCTCGCAAGGTTGAAAATCCGGAAGGGCGGCCTTGGCAAAAGTTAGAGCGCAAAAGGAGAGGTTAATACCCGAGTGTACCTTAACCCCCCGAACTACGTAAGGCTTGATTCCCATTTTTGGGATACGTAGGCAACTTCATTCTGAAGTCCAGCCGTAAAATACTTCAAATTGATTGTGCCCATGTAATGGTTTTGATCATCTTCGCCTTCTCTGTATCTGAGAATTTGGTTGTGTTCGTCACTCTGAGGACTGACTACAATGCGCTGCGGTGCCATTCAAACAAGGGACAACTTTCCGTTGCCATTCAATGTGCTGCAGTGCCGTTTAAACAAGGGGCAACTTTCCGTTGCCACGCAGCTCCCCTCAAGCAAAGGGCAATTTTCCTTCGAATCTGAGATTGTGCATCTCGAGAGTGGGTTCTATGTTCGTTGAGCAGTGGCCGTTTGCAAAAATAGTTTTGAGAATTTTTAATGAAGTTGACTAATTTTCTCGAAAATTATTCCATTTTTCCAGAGACTGGACCTTTTTCTTGGACCCAAAAAAGGAAAATTTTCAGTGCTCATAACCTAACTTGCATGATTTTGAATCAGAAAATCGAACAAGCGCGTTAATCTAATTCTCATTTTGGTTAAAATTGTTTTAGTAGAAAACCAAAAAAAATGGTCAAAACGATAAACTAGGGGCACAGTTGAGTTAGGTGTTCTGTCTTTTCCCCTTTATCTATGCATTTGCCAGAAAGGGGCACAACGGAAGCTAACCGGAAAAAGGGCAGAAAGCTCTCACATCCTCCAAGCAACGAGGTATCAAGCCAAGTGCGAAGCACAAACGGGAATGGATCGAGATATTCCACTCCTTTGTTTGGACACATCTGATTACATCCAAACTCCCCCGCAGAGCATCATCAACCGATGTCAACTGCAGATGTGCTACACACCCAGTTGTAGCGTAACCCCTCTATGGGAAAGTTCACTGTTGTAAGCAGAAGGAAGAATCTAGCAGAATGCTAGGGGCATGGGCCCGCAATTTCTTGTTTATCCATCAACCACCCAGGGGAGGGATAAAAAATGAGAGATTCAAGAATAGAGAGATGTGCGCTGAGGGAAAAAGTGAGGAAAAGGGCTTTTTCAGAAAAACAGAGCTTGAGGGCCAAGTGATGTGAGAATCACAAATGAGAAAGGGTGGGAAATAATACCCGGAGAAACAGGCTCCCTGTGCACGTCTGAGTGTCGTGTCTTTTTGTTTTATCTCGATTCTTGTTTTGAGTCGTTTGAGTGTCAATAGATGTGTTTAGGTTGTTTTACCTTGTTTTTTCTTTGTTGAGTTGAATTTAGGTTGTTCTACCTTTGTTTTCTGTTTTTGAGTCGTTTTGGCTGTGGTCAGTTGTAGGCTCAATACCTGGTCAAAAACTTATCTCTCAATTTAAAAAACGAATCATTTTGTGCTCTGAGTGCCGTGCCATTCTCCAGATTTGTGCAAAACAGGATTTGTTCTTTCATAAAACTACAGGGTTCAACCCAGGTCATGCGAGAATAGTAAAACCAGGACCTATCTGAAGCTATGTGGGTTCCAGACTGCAAAGCCAAAGAAAAGAGGGAAAATTTGGAGCATCCGGGTTTGTTTCAACTTCTACAAGTTCCGTTTTGCATCCTGTCTTTTCAGATCAGACTGTCTGTTCAGAATGAGCTGTGTTCCGAATAAACCGAATACTGTGTTATGAGTTGCGTGTTCAGAATGAGCAGTGTGCTAATATGAACTGTGTGTTCAAAGTGAATAGAATACTGTGTTGACTGTTTCACTGTCTCAAGCCAGAATGGCGATCAGAAGTGCTCTCCCTGAGTACCATTCCCCGTCAGAGTTATCTTGGCTTTTGTTTGCAATGAGGGAAAGTTGTGAATATGATCAGAAAGAAAAGCGACATTCGTGGCTTTTACATGTAGAGATTACCCCTTGTCAGCAAGAAATCATTCTACCATTCTTTCACTCTCGTGAGGCGCATTTGGATTTCGAATCCACCTTTCCTCCTTTCACGTGAAACGTGTTAGGATGTCACGTTTACTCGGTTAAAACCTTCCACCTCTCCGTATGAAATACGTTGAGATACGCCTGTTGGTTACACCATTGTTATTCCCCCCAGTTAAAACCTTCCCTCTCTCCGTATGAAATACGTTGAGATACGCCTGTTGGTTACACCATTGTTATTCTCCTCGGTTAAAAACATCAGGTGCGCCTGTTGTTTACACCATCTTTCCTCCTTTCGCGTGAGACGCGTTAGGTCACTGATTCACTGGGTTAAAAACATCAGGTGCGCCTGGTGTTCACACCATCTTTCCTCATTCATTTTGTGTATCTATCGCACTCATTCACTTTGTACATCTAGCGCACACTTTCATTACAATTGTGGTACAGTCTCATACCTTTCTCTTGTATCTCGGGACACGTGAAGCGCGAGCCCGAGCGGTTTCGGACCTCTTCTCACGATTTCGGCGTGGATAGAGTGTTCCTTTCCTCACACGATTTCAGCGTGTTTGGAATTTATCTCAGGTTGCGTTATGCGCACACCTGGGCGGGTTGTTTTCGGACCACTTCTCACGATTTCAGCGTAGTTTGAGTGTTCCTTTCCTCACATGATTTCAGCGTATTTGGGATTTGTTTTTCCTCCTCTCACGATTCCAGCGTGGTTGGAGTGTGTTCACCCTTTGCATCTACTGTACTATCTGTTACATCGCATCTATTATCTATTGCATCATATCTGTTTTATCGCCTGGTCTAGGAGACCTTAAATCCTCTAAAGGTGCAATTCCTTTGGTGTTTGTCGTGCCCGAACGACTTCCAGTGGTCTGGTATAGCCACCTGCCTGTGCTTGCTGTGAGTTCCTAGGAGACCAACTGAGACGGTGGAAACTAGAGTTCGAATGGCTTATGCCTAGAACGCAAAGGTTCGGGATTTCCGAGACTAAAGTCTGGTTTAAATACCCAGGGGTATATCATCGGCTTGAAATCTGTATGGCAGCCCCACAGGTTGAGATAGCATGTGTATGCGCCTCAATTCTGGATACTGAACCAACCTAGTCTGTCACCCTGTTGGAGAATAGGGAAAGCTTCGACCATAGTCAGGGAGAAAAGTAGTACCTGTGGTTCAACCAAGAAGAAACGAAAGATTCCCACATCAGCATGAGGTAGGACATTGCCGAGGTAAGTTATTGCCAATTGCCCCTGTAAGGTACCTTCCCTTCCTAGCTATTACATTGCATTTTAGCTACTACATTGCATTGCATATAGTATCTATCGCATGCATCTATTGCATATCCGTTGTATCGCCTGCATCCTTCCCATGTTGAGCTTGGTCTGGTATGTGCTCATACTTTTCATGTCAAAGCATGGTTATGACATTTTGTGTACGCACCTATTCCACTAATGGGATTGTGGTTTGAGGGTGAAGGCACCATTTCCGTGTTAGACATGGTTTGTTTGTGTCCATGCCTTTCCTAGGCAAAATTTGGTTTGGCCGTGCGCCTTATCCGTTGTATCCATTGCATTGTAGTGTAGTATGTTGCATCTAGCATTTAGGATCATGATCTTTCCTGAGCAGATCATGCCTCACTTATATCATGTCACCCAATCACTTGTATTTGTGTTCTGTCTACGCACAAATAGTTCTGCATGTGTACACGCCTATTCCACTGATGGGATTGTGGTTTGAGGGTGTCGACACCTTTTCTATGGTAGACGGAGTTTGATTTTGCATCTCCATCCCTTTATGATATTTGTGTGGTTTTGCACTACTTGTGGTTTGATTATTTCGATACATTGCATATCATTTGCACTGTTTCATTCCATTGCATTACATAAATCTCCAATCTTCAAACTGGCTTCGCGTAGCGTATAAGTCCAATCTTCAAACCGGCTTCGCGTAGCGTATAAGTCCAATCTTCAAACCGGCTTTGCTTAGCGTATAAGTCCAATCTTCAAACCGTATAAGTCCAATCTTCAAACCGGCTTCGCTTAGCGTATAAGTCCAATCTTCAAACCGGCTTCGCGTAGTGTATAAGTCCAATCTTCAAACCGGCTTCGCGTAACGTATAAGTCCAATCTTCAAACCGGCTTCGCTTAGCGTATAAGTCCAATCTTCAAACCGGTTTCGCTTAGCGTATAAGTCCAATCTTCAAACTGGCTTCGTGTAGCGTATAAGTCCAATCTTCAAACCGGCTTCGCTTAGCGTATAAGTCCAATCTTCAAACCGGCTTCACTTAGCGTATAAGTCCAATCTTCAAACCGGCTTCGCGTAGCGTATAAGTCCAATCTTCAAACCGGTTTCGCTTAGCGTATAAGTCCAATCTTCAAACCGGCTTCGCGTAGCGTATAAGTCCAATCTTCAAACTGGCTTCGCTTAGCGTATAAGTCCAATATTCAAACCGGCTTTGCTTAGCATATAAGTCCAATCTTCAAACTGGCTTCGCTTAGCGTATAAGTCCAATCTTTAAACCGGCTTCGCGTAGCGTATAAGTCCAATCTTCAAACCGGCTTCGCTTAGCGTATAAGTCCAATCTTCAAACCGGCTTCGCTTGGCGTATAAGTCCAATCTTCAAACTGGCTTCGCGTAGCGTATAAGTCCAATCTTCAAACCGGCTTCGCGTAGCGTATAAGTCCAATCTTCAAACTGGCTTTGCTTAGCGTATAAGTCCAATCTTCAAACTGGCTTCGCTTAGCGTATAAGTCCAATCTTCAAACTGGCTTCGCGTAGCGTATAAGTCCAATCTTCAAACCGGCTTCGCGTAGCGTATAAGTCCAATCTTCAAACTGGCTTTGCTTAGCGTATAAGTCCAATCTTCAAACTGGCTTCGCTTAGCGTATAAGTCCAATCTTCAAACTGGCTTCGCGTAGCGTATAAGTCCAATCTTCAAACCGGCTTCGTGTAGCGTATAAGTCCAATCTTCAAACCGGCTTCGCGTAGCGTATAAGTCCAATCTTCAAACCGCTTCGCTTAGCCTATAAGTCCAATCTTCAAACTGGCTTCGCTTAGCGTATAAGTCAAATCTTCAAACTGGCTTCGCGTAGCGTATAAGTCCAATCTTCAAACCGGCTTCGCGTAGCGTATAAGTCCAATCTTCAAACCGGCTTCGCTTAGCGTATAAGTCCAATCTTCAAACCGGCTTCGCGTAGCGTATAAGTCCAATCTTCAAACCGGCTTCGCTTAGCGTATAAGTCCAATCTTCAAACCGGCTTCGCGTAACGTATAAGTCTAATCTTCAAACCGGCTTCGCGTAGCGTATAAGTCCAATCTTCAAACCGGCTTCGCGTAGCGTATAAGTCCAATCTTCAAACCAGCTTCGCGTAGCGTATAAGTCCAATCTTCAAACCGGCTTCGCTTAGCGTATAAGTCCAATCTTCAAACTGGCTTCGCTTAGCGTATAAGTTCAATCTTCAAACCGGCTTTGCATAGCGTATAATCCAATTTTCAAACCGGCTTCGCGTAGCGTATAAGTCCAATTTTCAAACTGGCTTCGCGTAGTGTATAAGTCTAATTTTCAAACCGGCTTCGCGTAGCGTATAAGTCCAATTGTCAAAATCTTTCTGCATATCATTTTGCATCCTGCCCCTGAACTACGCTAGTTTGATTCCTTGCATAGGGATACTTAGGCAGCCTGCGGGCGCAACCATTTATTTGTCTGTACTTTGTTTGTTTGTCCAAGTCTTCGGCCTTGTCAAAAACGGGTCGTCTCTGGGCTTTGACATTCACTCTCGTCACTTCTTGACTTCCGAGTTCTGTCAAAGAGGGGCAACTGTAGACACCCCATTTTTGACTGCCCTTAAGACTTGGACGCGACTGATGGTTTACATGGTGGAGAAGGGTGTGCAGGGGAAATATTCAGTTTCTTCGGCAAGGAGAGAGTGAAATCTCAACGTCATACCCCTTTTTGGATGAAAACAATCTTGATCAAAAGATTTTAGACCGTAAAACCCTCTCTTTCAAAACGTTTTTGAAAAAAAGTTTTTACGATGTTCCGAGGCTCGCATTTTGTCAAATGTTGCGCTTTTCGGTAAACCGAGCAAGGACAAAGTGGAAATGAATGAAAGAGAGACGAAATCTTTAAAAAATCTTTCAAAACACCTTGTCTAGGGGTTTGGAGTTGAAGAAAAGAGGAGAAGAGAGAGGAAAACTAGTTTGGGAGAAGTTCGGCATGAATCCAGGTAGGACCGAAACTGCGTGGCTTCACCGAAACGGGCATAACTCTTTGCACATGAGAAATTTTGATGCAAGGTTGGCGCCATTGGAAAGCTAACTTCTGGGGATTCAATGTGGCCACATGGAAGACTAGAAAATCATATGGCCAACCACTTAGGTGGTCAAAAGAAAGTTCGGCATGAATCTGGGTAGGACTGAAACTGCGTGGTTTCGCCAAAACAAACATAACTTTTTGTACAGTTAGAATTTTAATGCAAGGCTGGTGCCATTGGAAAGATAACTTCCGGGGCTTCAATTTGGACACAAGAATGACTTGAAAAGAAGTTTAGATGAAGGAGTTATGGCCATTTGAAGTTGGACCTAGAAAGCAAAATTTTCCTAAACTAGCTGGCCGACCACCCTCTCCTGAAAAAGTGGTCGGCAGACCAGAAAAAGTAGCAGGTCGACCAGAAAAGGTGATCGGCCGACCACTTATGCCCAGAAAGCTCAGAATTGATAGATATTTTCCCTCCAGCTGTCTTCCACAACCTCCACCTGTCCTATAATCAGATATTTTCGAGCCAACTCTTGTATATTGCTATATATGAGTTATATCTCTCATTTTCAAGGACAATCTTCTTGGAGAAGCTTGGGAGCTTCTCACTCTAAAAAGTCTCTCTCTCTCTCTACAACAAATTTGAAGGCTTACATATCTCTCTCTCCCTTCATCTTTACATTTGAGCTTCAAACCCTAGTTTTCTTGGACCATTTGCACTACAACCCTTAGCCTACCACCTCCATCATCCATTCTAGCACGTTGGGATTGATTTTCAAGGGTTGAAGGTTCACCAACTTGGTCCAAAAGCTTCTGCTTTGCTGCTCTTCAAGGGTAAGTACCTATTTCCCTTAAACTTGCATTTTTTTGCTCCATTGATTAGCCTTATTTGAAAGAATTTCTGGACTTTGTCATAAACTGTAAAGTGTCATATTTTGAGCTCATCTTGAAGATTGTATGAGGACACTTTTCTGTTTGAGGCCTCCTACACCCTTGCATGCTTTATCCCTCTTTGTAGGCTTATTTTGCATCATATCTTAGTCCTACTTGTGAGCATTTTCGAGATTTATCATAAACTAGAAAAAGTTTCCTTTTGAGCTTATAAACATGTTTGTTTAAGATAATTTCTCTGTTTGGGGTCATCTTCCCCCTTGCATACTTCATTTCCTCATGTTTTGAGCTATGCATTAGAACATTTGCATTGGCCTTGGTTTGGCCTTTTAGCCACTGAAATTCAGTGGATTTTCAGTGGCTTAGATGTATCTTTAAGCTTCAAAATCATAGAGGGGTGACCCTCTCACCCCTCATTCTATTTACTAGCATTGTTGGCCTTCCAAAGGGACTCTTTTTTGCATGCATTGAAGTCATGTTTCAAGCCTTATTTTGTGAATTTTACGGTCTGTCTAAGCTCTATCAAGAGCCCATTTTGCCATATTTTATGTTTATGATGCATGTGTAGAGCAATCCCATTCAAGGCCTTTCAAAGGGACCTTTCTTTGCATGTTTCCTAGACTGATTTCAGGGCTAATTTGGTGAGTTTTAGGGCTGTCATAATTGATTTCCAAAGTTGGTTTTTCCATGCTAAGTGTTCTTGTTGTATGTGTTGAGTAATCCCTTGCATGGCCCTCCAAAGGAGCTCATCATTTTTGCATGCATTGGATGCATTTCAGTGGTTATTTGGGGTTTATTTGACATATCATGTTCCTATTTTTGGCTGGTTTGGTGACCCCTCATATGCTTCATATAGTTGTAGAACAACTCATGGTTCACTAGCTTTCTTGCATGCTTTATAGGCCATTGATTCTAGCATATTTTGGCCATGCCCCGAACTGATAATGTGCTTATTTTGGACTACCCTAGCTCTGTTTTTAGGCCTCATGGTCGAATGATGTCTATTTTGCATGCTTGTAGTTCAATGCACTTGCCTATCTTCAAGTTTTGGAGTCCATTGCATGCATGTACTGAGTTATTTTCATGTTTTGAGCTCATTATTCATCACATTTCAGAGCTTGTTTGAATGTCATGTCGCCATGTTTTCATCTCTTTAAGTGTGCTTGAGAGTTGCGCGTGAATGCCTTGTTTACCGACCATTGAATGAGCTTCATTTTCATGCACGTTGAGCCATCATTTAGGGCCAATTTCCCACTGTTTCAAACCTGCCTAGGGTCTGTTTGGGGTTGGTTTTTCCTTTGGTGCATTGCTTTGGGTACCTCTAGTGTAACGCACTTCACTAGTTTCGGTACCCGGGCCCCCTAGATTGCATAGTGTGCCATGTTTGCATGATTCGGGACCATTGTTTATCATGTTTCAGAGCTGTATCATATGTGTTTGTATGCCATATTGCCATGCTTTGGTAGAAGTGGCATGTTATGCCTTAGGTTCGGTCCTTGATATTCGTGCATGTGTGCACGCATTTCGGTTGTCTCATTTCCATCTCATGGCCACTGATGTGAGTGTGGCTGAGGTCTACTCATGTTGGTGTAAGTCCATCGTGCATTGTGTATGCCATTTCGGTCCATAGCATTGTGTATGCTAGGTTGCATGTTAGAGCATTGTGTATGCCATGTTACATCGTGCATTGTGTATGCCATTTCATAGCATTGCGTATGCTAGGTTGTATGTTAGTCGCATTGTGTATGCCATCTCATTTGCATTGTGTTTGGGATAGGAGTTAGCCCAAGCACGGGAAACGAGGGACGTTTCGTACTCCGAGTGACGGAACGTGTCTCAATTCCCGGTTGCCGACACTCCGGATTACCCATGATGGAGTTTAGGTCTTGTTGTGTTTTCATGTGCATTCATTTCACATCGAGTCGTGCAATTCGACTCCTCGGCCATCATGCATCGAGATGCGTGATTAGTGGCACGAGGATCGAGGTGTGCATACATATGTGAAAATACTTTGCCATGCTCCTTTCTTGCTCTCTGTTGGAGCAAACCAGAAATCAACAACCTTCTAGAGCTTTGCACAGCATTCTGGGATTAATTGCAAACAGAGGCGAATCGGGGCATCGCAATGGATTTCCGTGCCAAGTAACTCAAGCATGCATCATTCATCATTCGGAACAGAGCTGAGGCGGTCCATGGCTTGCATGCTAATTTACTTGCTTTCCTAGATTAATTTGTTAATTAATTAGGGTTTTGTAAATATTCGGACTGAATTATTTATTCGGACCCTCTACGCGAGGGCAATGTTGTAATAAGTGTGCCTGTGTGTGATGTATGTCTTCCAACCCCACGTCTTTCTCCCTTTTATTTACCAGCTTATGATGGTTAGATTAGGGCATGTTTCAATTAGCATACGTATGATAGCATGTTTGAATCATTCATCTGTATTGCATGCATCGGGCTCGGCGCATCATACTAACTGCATTTGTATTTCAATTCCAAGTTGAATACATGTTAGCTGTAGCATCTCATGCGCCATTCTTAGAATAGCCGAGCCTATCTTAGTTGCATTCTTGGATGTGTTGCATTAGGCATTTCTGTATAGTTAAGATCATGCATTGATTTCTAACATAGCTTTTGTTTTGGCTTGGAGTAGTCGGTAAGTGTTTATGCTTTAGCATCCTTGCATATGTGTGAGTGACTGCCATGATAGCATGCTTACCATGAGGCTAACTGCTTATGTGATATACCTGCCTGAATGCCTGTGGGTGAAGGTTGGATTATCTGAATTGGAACAATTCATTGACTGTGAGTTTTAAGCCCACTTGAGAGTGGCAAATCATCTCGTTTTCTAAAGCCCACCTGAGGGTGGAAAATCCACGTCTTAGCCTACTTGCGAGTAGCACCTTCAAACCGTTTTTCAAAACGAACATGAAATGTTTTGTTCCAACTCAGACAATTTAGTCTATACTTGTATGCTGTGCGCATCACATAGTAAATCTAGGCTAATAACCAGAATAAGAGCGCATGATGTTTTCAAAACTAGATATCATGGTTAGTAGAGGCCGATCTTTGATCGGGCGAGCGGGGGTGCTCATGAAGTGGCCTTCCCCAATCGTACCCAAGTTCCCGAGCCAAGGCAACTTTGGTGATGACGGATACGTGGCCTTAGGCAACGAGTCAGGGTTTCCTAAATTCCCCCAAAATAAATATTTAGGTGGCGACTCTGTATCTAGCAAAGCAGTCCATGTTTGGCACTTCTTTCAAAAAAAATCTGTTTTCAAAAAACGATTTGCCGGATTTGGACTCTTTGATGATTCATCGGTCTTGCATTGCACTCTGCGAGATTAGATACAAGACCGTGACATTGAGTCCTGAACTGTAGTGAGCCCAAATGAACAAAACGGGATTCCCTCCTGGGACGTTCGGGGACGTCTACACGTCGCAACATTTTGCAATGCCCAGAGTGAATGTTTTCTGATTTGTCCAGAGAAATTTGGTGTTGGTTCAAAGAAATTTGGAATTTTCTCTATGATTTGTCCAGAGAAATTTAGAATTTTCTCTGTGATGTGTCCAGAGAAATTTGAAATTTTCTCTGTAATTTGTCCAAAGAAATTCTTTGGATCGAATTTTCTCTTGATTGGTATTGAGGGACCTTAGACATTATGAAAATATTGAGTGTCCTTTATGTTATAAAATCTTAATACTAGGGACCTTAAAAAAAAATCCCCTTTATATTATATAATATAATAACTATTAGGTTATATAATAATATAATAAGTGATTAGGTTATCAACTAAAGAAAAGAAAAGAAAAGAGAATTAGAGAGAAGCAAGCTATGAGAGAGAGAGAGAGAGAGAGAGAAAGAGAGAGAGAGAGAGAGAGATAGATAGATTAATCAAAATCAAGAGGCTGTTTCATCCAAGAAAGCTGAGAGATAGAGAGAGTTAGTGCCGAAAGAGAGAGATCGGGGGGAGAGAGAAGAGGAAAGGAGAAAAAAAGGTTAGAGTTTTGTTTTGGTGACTCCATTAGTTCTTCAAATAATTCTTTGATCTTCAAAAAAATATTGTGAGTACAAAACCCACTTTCCTTGATTTATATTTAATTTATTGTTTTTATTTATTTGATGTTGAATTGATTTCATATTTGCATGTAAATGATTGATTAATTTTAATTATTTTGATTAGTTGTGTATGCCAGGTTTAGGATTTTTATATGGATTTATTTTATGGTTGTAATCACATTCATGGTTATATGAAACTAAAATTAATCAGGAACTCATTGATAAATTCATTATATTCCACCATGACTCCATGGATTGTTGTTTTATTTGAGTGTTGGTGAGAAAGAGTGTATAAAAAAAAAGTGAGGATTATGAGATTTATTTGAATGCCTTAGGCTTGGCATTGTTATGTTTGTTCTCATAAGTGAGATGTTTTGTATATGTGTATTGTTACCTCGTTCTCATAAGTAGATGAGTGCTTTGATTTACGCGCGTACGTATATGCTAACCATCTAGGGAGTGTGGGTCAAACTCGGGACGATACCCCCATGCAAGTTTGGCTTCGGAGCGGTGTTAGGTATACAAGAGACACATGGGATATATGTGTAGGCCGGAAGTGGACGCCGAAGTGGTGGAGTTAAGATACAAAGAATTTAATTATGAGTTTATTGGTATAGTGTGAATTGTATTGATTTGTACATGTTGAAAAATAGTAAACGACCTTGATAAATTATGAAATTTGAGCAGAGGTATGTATACGTGATTCTAGATAACTTTTGTGTTTTAACTTTTTATTAAAAAGATCGATTAGAACTTATAATCGGATAATCTTGGTTACTGTAGTTTTGATTCATTTTAGTAATGCAGATTTTAGAGACTGTTTTAACCTACAAAACGAGCTCATTTTTATTGGTTTCATGCAAACTGAAGTAAAACATTATTCTAAATACTTTTCATGTTTTGAATTTTTCCGAAAAAATTCATCTTACAGTAGTTTCTTTTTGTTTTCAATTCCAGATTTTTCGATCAAAATTCGGTTATATTTTATTAAGTTTTTCTCTCAACTTATTCAGTTTCTACTAAATTCGTCCGCCCAGTCTTTTAGGAAATTTGATTTTGTATAACTTTTGTTCTTTGAGTTTTGGTCAATTCGAATTATTTCAGCATGAAATGGTGCATTTTTATATTTCTTCAGCAAGTTACTTAGGATTAAATTATGCTAACTTTATTTTTTTTTAGGATGGTGGGTCTTACTAACTTTTTATGTAGGGCTGACCTACCATATTTTTATTTATATTTTGTTTATTTTATACTCAATTTATATTTCGTTGTGTACGGGCAAGAAACTAAATGCCACCGTATCTCGGGAAACTACCAATTTGTCTCGGTGTGAATGGAACTACTTGTCTTGTCCCGTAACAAGAATTAAATGTATTTCTATTTGCGTTTGGTAGACACGTGAGTGTTAAATCTTGTATTCATACTAGTATATCTGTATACTGACCCGTTTTGTCTCTTGGCAATGTTTGAGTGCAGCCGAGCTTCCTTTGCAAGATTAGTTGGGGTTATGGTAGTGACGTGGAGTAACTATAGTTTTTGGACATATCTCTTGGATTTCTTTTGTTTTCTTGAGCTTAGGGTTAATATTAGTTCATGTATTTATTATTTTTTTTTATGACTTTAGTATTGGGATAATTTGGCATGGTTTGTAATCGTACATTATTTAAGTTATTTTGACTATTTACTGTTATTTTAATGTTGGAGGTATTGGTTAGTTATGAAATTATGGTGGATGGTTTGGTTGGCGTTTAGTTTTTTTGTTTCACCTCTAAGATTTGGATGATGGAATATTGATTGAGGTTTAGTTCTAATTTAATATTTAATTGTTCGAATTTTGGGACGTGACAGAAAGGGTTTGTACTATGTATGACCGAAAGGATGAACAGATAATATGAAAAACAAGGGCAAGCTTGGAAGCTTCATCATTCCTCACAACTTAGAAGCTTGCCTCTGTTTTATGAATTCAAATTGTAGTTAATCTGTAGATGCAAAGGCTGATGTAAATGGAAGGAAATTCAACCAGAAGAACAGAGAAATGAAAAATTCATGGAAATGGCTATTTCAAAGAACTAGCCGTTTAAACCCCATTAATTGTCTCACTCTATGGGTTGGGTTTGTTACTAATTCAAATCATAAAACAAATGCAAGTTGTGATGGTGTTTGTTGCTGATAATACAACTTGATCGGTGTAAGATGGGTCAAACTGATCCAAATGCTCCACGGATTGACAATAATTCGTCTTCCGAATTGCACCTGCAACAAGCCCAGTAGAAAGGTTCTGAAATGGGGGTGGATCCTTCCCGTGGACCCTTCGACTCGGGGAAAGGCCTATTGACAGATGGAAGGGGCTAGAGCGTTTATAAGGTGGAAATGGGAGTCCCTCCCTGATCGATGTGGGATTGACCCAACAGTTGCTAATGGATGGTCATGGTGTGAAGACAAAAAAATATATATATATATAAAGAAAAAAGAGAAAGTGGGTTTGAAATATTTTTAGTGAGAGGAGCGTGATGGTGGTGGTGATAGTGGAAAAGTAAGTTTGAGTTATTTTTAGTGAGAGAAGTGCTAGTGGTGGTGATAATAGTAATGAAAGTGGGTTTGAACTATTTTTAGAGAGAGGACTGGTGGTGATTTTGGATGGTGGTGCTAGTGATGATTGTGGGTTTTTTATGGAAGAGGATGGTGGTGAGAGAAGAGAAGAGAAATAAAAATGGAGATAAAGAGAAATAAGAGAGTTATTTATGTCTTTTTAACATTGCTATTACAACCATCCATTTTTGCTCTTTGGTAATAATTTTAAGGGGTTTTTGGGTTAAACTTCAGGGAGGCACTGTGTTTTTTGACATAATCTTAGGGAGGTAAAATGTAATTTACTCAAGTATATAACATATTTTACTTACCTAAATTACCCTTACGTTCATCAAATAACTATCTCAATACTCAGCTAATTGCTCTTCACTTTTCTATTTGTAATATGGGTGGTAGGAGAACAATTAGAGATATGGATAGTATTGACACAAGCATTTCATGAGTCAACAAAGCTAGTTACTCTTGGGCCTCATAGGACTCAAAAAATTGTTACAAAATTTCACCCACTTATATTCCTTGTGATCATAGGCTAAGGAAAAAGACTTGATCATTAACCATAAATCTTGAGTATTACTAAATTAAAAATGCCCGAAAATATGAGGTAACCTTCTTTTTTTTTTTTAACTAAAGAATATGCATTAAAGTCACGAACTTTTTCCTTTTTTCTTTCAAAGCTGAAGGTAAATATGCATCTTCTTACCTCTTACTTTTAACTAAAAAGCATATGAATCTCTCTCTCTCTCTCTCTCTCTCTCTAATACCCCATTTGATAACACTAGAAAAATAGTTTAAAAAACATATAAAACCCATTTTAGAAAAATTATCCTTTTTAATTGTACATGGGTATGCACAACTTGGAAGGTAGCTATCCAATTTGTGAAGTTGTTCTTTGATAATATTCAGAATTTTTTTTTAAATTTTAATTCAGATTATGGATAAATTTGTGAAAACGAAAAAGATGTGTGCTATTCAACAATTGTTTATAATAAAATTTAACTTAATTTTGAGAGTTATCTTCAATATTTATGATATTCAAGGCTTTAAATAACTAACATGGACAAATTTCAACTTAATTTGATGAAAAACTTAACCTGAGAAATTTGAGAAAAAATTCTAAAGTTATGATTTATACCTTGTATCTTGAATTTTTTATTTTTTTTTTTTGAATGTATATCAGCAAACAACATTAGTTACATAATTAGTAAAACTATACCCAAATTAATTGCACCTTCACATTCTTTTCTTTTTGTTTTTCTAGACTAATCAAATCGTTTATGATCTATTGTTCTACTTTTCTTTGATTTTCTTTGCTGTCTATCTTAATATATTCTCTAGCTTGATTTATTCTTAATCCTCAATAATTTTTTAATAAAAAAGATTCAATGATTCTTTAATGTTGTTTAGAATGATAATTTATATTATTGAAAGTCTTAAGCACAATCATTAATGTAGAATATTTGATAAAGTTTTAAAAATTCTTTTGACAATCCCATTTTGGTACCTAGTGATAAGGAATTAGAATGGTTGAGATGATAAGGTTCGACAAGCCTTTCGCATTGGGAATATTTGCGACAACAATTACTCCCCGTTGCCAAAATATTATTAGTGACAGTAAGTTATTAAAAAAATTAAAAAATATTTGGATTGACATAATTTTTGTCGCAAACATTTAGGGGTTGTTTGGGATGATCTAAATAAGTGTACTTTTTGTCTTTTTACAAAAAAAATGTGCAGAAAAGTAGAGAGGTGATGTGATAGAAAAAAGATAAAAAGATAAAAAGATGGATTATTTTTGATTTGCCAAACTTGACCTTAGTTAAAAAATGTAAGAACCGTATATTTGCTCATTGCAAATAAACTATGGCCATGATAAAGATTTTAGTCTAACATAATATCATTTCAAAGTAAGATTGTTAAATTATAATATTTTAATACTATAATCTACTAAAATATAGTATTACAACATGTCAAAATGAGAAATAGGGCTAGAGTTGCTCTTACTTTGCATGCCCTAGGAACAAGTACACTCCTTACTTGGAGCTTTGTTGCTTAAGTTATCATAGTATATTTTGTTTTTGAAAAAAGATTGGGAGTTCTAAATATAGGGCTCTAGAAGGGTTCTAATGAGTTGGCATCCACCCATGATGTGATGTTTGTGCCTTGCTTTGTTTTTTTTTTTTTTTTTTTTTTTTTTTTTTGACACATCACTTGAGCTCAAATTAGAGCTCTAGATTTAGAGCTCTGTATCATTTCCCAATATAAAAAGGAAGGAATGTCAGCAAAAGGGAGGTATGTAAAAAAACAAACAAGATAACTTGAGATGGAAGTAAATTTGAGAAAGAGCGTCTAATTGGATTCAAGAATATTTCCAAACCACTTTACCCCAGTTACTTTTATATATATAAAGTTGATGAAAAAATAGGTAAATCCTTCTTGAAAAAACAAAAGGGAAATGATACAGAGCTCTACTTTCATCTCAAGTTATCTTGTTTGTTTTTTTACATACCTCCCTTTTGCTGACATTCCTTCCTTTTTATATTACGTCTTGGCCTAAGGGTTGGGCCCACTCTTGATCTCGCACATAATTATTTAGTCGGCCCTCCAGTTGAGTGTTGGCTCTCATTCGGCTTCTTATATGGCCGATTCGTATATTCGGCTTCATGAGCCCCTGGTCAGGGCCGAATTACCTTCGGCCTGATGTCTCAACCGGATGCCTTGGCCTCTTCCTCATTGATTTTATTCAGCCTCCACAGTAACATATAACTAGGTTATTCACTCTTACAAAATTATATATTGGAGCATAGCGTGAGATTATTTGTCCTATTTTTTGTACCTGTATTATGTTTCTCATACTTTTCTAATAATTAATTTTAGTGGCATGATAATATGTGATGATTGATATGAAACAAATCACGGCCAGTCTTTTTCGGGACCTAAGGCTAAGTTAAAAAATGGGACTTTCACATATATATATATATACACATATACATATATTAAATTATTTATAAAAAAAAATAGTGAGTATATATATATATATTTTTTTTTACTTACACAAAATTTGCTTACATATATAAATACTAAACTTATTAATTTTTAAGAGTGCTATGTACACAAATCACTTAAAATATTATCTGATAAATCCAATTCGAAAATATTATATTAACGAGTAAATCGTTTATAGTTTGTTTGTCACATATTTCTTGAACAATTTTATACGTTTTCATAATTGACATAAATCATAATGATTGAGATAGATTTTGGACATCTTCGATTGGTAACATTGTTAATTTATTTAAACTTTTTTTTTTTTTTTTTTAGTGAAGTTGATTGAATGTAAAATTTGATCAATTTCAATTTTAAAATTTTATTTCTTCAAAAGTAATTGTAATTAGTGAAGTCAACAATATTCTATAAATAATCTATACATTTGGCAAACAACCACCAATTACTTTTAAATAATTTACCACTTTAATTGTTTTTTTTTGTAAAATTTCATTTTTAAATTGCTAATTCTATAATGTAGTGTTTGGTTGACTTCGATGAAATTGGATAGAATCGAATGGTCATTCCTTATAACCTCTCTATAAAATGATTATTCTCTCACATTCGTGAATGATGATTCTGTTTATAATACGTTTTCTTATGATACATTTGCTTATAATTTTTTAGTGAATCAAACATGAGAATAGATGTTATGATTGAATGATTTATTTCCTTCCAGTTTATTTCGTTGAACCAACATAACAAAAGGACTAGTATTATTCGAGAATCCTAATTTTTAGATAGAATTTGAGAGCCCAATGTGGCCGCTTTGCCCACATTCCCTCAAGGTTAGCCTTAAAACAAATGATGAGCCTCTTTTGGGAAGGCAAAAAAATTTATTGGCTTATTTGGGTCACGTTACATCACCCCTCTATTTTTTTACATTTTTTTTTCTTATAATAAGCTAATAAATTTAAAAAAAAAAAAATAACTTCTCAAAATAGGTCAAAGAACGAGACAAATGATCTACACTCGTTAAAATACACCTAACTAACTGAGGGAGTAGTTGAGTAATTAAATGAACGACCTAACACCATCATTCATTTTGGATGGACCTCTTCACCCTAGAATAGTTTTTTCATACTCCCTTTTTCAAGTTACATATATATTAGTCATTGAGTTTGGTTTAGCTCCATTTTTAAAGATAAATATATAAACTCATATATAGATGGTTGAGGTGAAAGTGGAATATTCTCCAATTAATGTAAGGTAGTAAAGTTGGCCATTTTGCATGGTGGGAAGGGATGAGGAATCTCATGTACAAAACATTTTTTGTGCCAAAATTAATTTGGGCAAAAGCATTTTCTTTTTCAACTTTAAGCCCTTTTCTTTTTCGAATATTTATCTTAAATTTAGAATACATATATTCTTCGACATATTGTTTTGAAGTTCTTTGCTTTAAAGCTAGGAAAGTCCTCCCTCTCTTCTCTTTGTGGGGGCTCAAGAGAAGTGAGCATAGGAGGAGGTAGAGGAGAGGTGATGCAAGAGAGGAAGGTGATGGACATCAGTTTGAAGGACCTCTCTAAGAAACTTGAAGAATTTGCCAAGGCTAGAGATTGGGAAAAGTACCACAGCCCTAGGAACTTACTCCTTGCTATGGTAAATTTTTTTTTTTGGTTAGTGCATTTTTATATGCTTTGATGATTTTCTAGGTTCCAATTGCTCTGTTAAGATTCAATCATCATGTTTCCTTTTTTGTATATAAAGGGTGGTTTTTGCCCAACTATAAACTTTGCTGTTATTGTCTTTGGTGGCATAAATTTGAGTAAAAAATAGCTTCTCAAAAAATGAGGGTAAGGCTATGTACATCTTATCACTTTTCCAAACTCTATTTTAGCAAGAATTTTGTAAATTGAGTCGCCTTTTTATTTATTTATAAATATTTATGAGTATACATTTTGTTATGTTTGGGAACCTATGAGAGAAAAGAAAAAAAAGGATTACTTAAGGTATAAAAGAAAAGAAAAGAAAAGAAATGACTGTGATTTATCTCCTTCTTATTTGGATAAGTAAGAAATAAAAGAAAAGAAATTATTGTGATTTTTTTCTTTCTTGTTTGGTTAGATTTCATAAAAGAAATTATTTTACGTTATATTACCAAAATAACCTTTTTATATTTTCAATCATTTTATTTCTTTTATTTTTATAGGGACAAAATTAGTATTATGAAAATATAAAAATGTATTGGTTTCTTTTTTCTCCCAATCTCTCTACTTTTGGAAAGATTGAAAATAAGGGTTATAAGGTAAATGAGTTTCTCTCCGTTTCTCTCCATTTCTCCTCATTTCTCTCCACTTAAGTTATCCAAACAAATAAGAGAAATACATATCTCTTCATTTCTTTTCTTTTCTCTCTAAATCACTCGATCCAAACATAAGTGAAGCCCTTGTGGTAAATTAATGTTGCAACATGTCATATACATCTATATGTATAGGTATCCATGGATGCCATATGTAAGCATGTATGCCATGTAAGTAATTACTGTGAATTAATTGACAACTAATCTCCTTTTGCATAAATTACATTCAAAATCTCAAATTAATCTCATGACTCTTCTACCAGTACCTTTCGCTAACACAAGTCTATTCTATTGTATATTAATAAATGAGTCTTGTTAACGTATGTCCTTAGCGTACATGTTTAGAATACTTAAAAATGTTGTAAATTCTTTATTTCATTTACTTTCATACAAAATGTAAACAATCTTTTTAATGTTCTTAACATATCCTCTAAGAACACACATTATAACAAAATCATTAATCTTATGATTATTAATTACCTATGCCAGAGGAAGGAAAGAGCCATGCTTTCTTTTTATGATTATTAATTACTTATGAATATTTTATTTGCCATGGAAAGAAAAAAGAATAATTCAGACCTATTAAGTGATGGCTAAGATTAATGTACTAGACAATAACAATCATACAGGAATAAAATCTCAGGTAGTTGTCCCAAGATTTTGACATTAAAGCCAAGTTTGGGAAGACTGTGGGTTTGGGAAGTGGGTTGGCTTTTTAGCTTTTTTGGCTATTTTAGCCTGGGCTTAAAAGCTTGGTTTGGGAAGGGCTTTTTTGGCTTTTTGGCTTTTTTGAGTTTTTTTGTGAGAGAAGAGTGTAATGATTATGGGTTGGATGTGATGTTTGTTTTTTGGGGCTAAAATAGCCTGTTTTGTCTTTTGTGGCTATTTTAGCCCCAACCTTCTTGCCAAACGACCCCTTAAATAAGTGCACTTTTTGACTTTTTATGAAATATAGGTTGGATTTGGGTTGGGTTTGAAGTGATGTGTTAGAGAGGTGATGTGACTTAAATAAGATGATGTGACTTAAATAGGATAGTGACTTTTTGACTTTTTAGATTTTTTTGAGGACGCCAAACTTGGCTTAAAAAGCATATACAAGTGGCTGAACATGGCATATATAGAAAAGGCAACTTGCGGTCACCATGTATCAAATATAGGAATTTAATTGATTGGCACTCACTAGACAACCTTACTACATACACAGAAAATAAAATATAAAAAAAATTTAAAAAAAAAAAAAAATCCACAGAACAAACATAAGGTGAGTGAATGTGTGAATGTCCATTCTTCTGTCTATTATGTGGCTTTTTTGTGTCCCTGGACTTTCTCATTGCTAGATGTGTATAAGTGGTAAGCGAAGTCTCCTAACCAACTTTTCCTTCCAAACACTAGTTCAAAATTAAGAATCTTTTATTGATAATTTGTATGGCTTGGATTAGTAGGTAACAAATTGACAATTTGTAGCCCACAGTAGTCCAATGGTTTAAGAGAGGTGTAGAACCAATTGTAAATCTAGAGATTTTGAGTTCGACTTCCCACAAGCGTCTTAGGATTTTACTTTGTATAAATGGGTCCAATGTGACCTTACCTTGTAGGAGTTCCTAGTCATCACAAAAATAAGGGATAATTTATCTAAATGTTTACTTTCATGTTTGATGAATTGTAGGTTGGTGAAGTGGGAGAGCTATCAGAGATATTTCAATGGAGAGGAGAGGTAGATAAAGGCTTACCAAATTGGGAAGAATCAGAGAAGGAGCATTTAGGGGAAGAGTTATCTGATGTGCTACTATACCTCATTAGGTTGGCTGATATCTGCGGCATTGATCTAGGTGATGCCGCCTCCAAGAAAATTGTCAAGAATGCCATCAAATACCCACCCAAGCTTTTCTAATTGTTAACAAATGTTGCACTAGAAAATTTTGTTTGGTGAGTGAGAAAAGTCATTTTGTTGAAATACCCATTTCAAAGAAAATGTTGTTCTTATTTCTGTGGAAATACTTATGAGGTGTCTACCGAAGACCTTATAATTTGTGTGTTTTGTATCACTTTGGTTTTTTTTTTGGTCCTGAAACAATAAAAAACAGAACACCATTGAAGCTTGTAGCAAGGTCGCACGGACTTTGGCTCCTCACCATAAGTGTTTGGAAATGTTGTTAAAAATGTTCAATGGTTTTTCAAGAATGAATTTCATAAAAGGGATAAAAAATCACAATATATATCATACATGAAAAAAATTGAATTCAAGACCTTAACAACTGAATTATAATATAAGTAATTGAATGCGTGTGTGAAACAATCCTGAGTCGTGTGCTAGCATATGATTGCGTTTTTTTTTGTGATGCCAACCTAGTTGGGATCATTAAGTTTAGCGATGATGCTCTCTATACTCTCCTGCTTTGTTGATGTAATTTTGCATGTATTATGTCTCTTTCATCAATAAAGTTTTATTTTGCTGATCAAAAAAAAAAAAAATGTGTGTGAAACAATAATTGTTATCTTCTAACTGAAATTACAATGTTCAAAACATGTCATTGAAAATTTTGTTCCATTTAATTGGCAATTTAATACAAGACATTTGTTTTTACAAATAACATAGCAATGGCAATGGTAATGGTAATGAAATGAGCATTCATACTACAAAAGATACAAATTTAAAAAGAAATTAAAAATCTTCCTTGCTCTATGCGTAGGCACCATAAAATGAACTAAATTATTTGTGTTAGACTCGCATGTTTTAAGCTTATTTAAGTTGAATTTCATATGTAAACAAATCAAATTTAAAATGTAAACACATTTAAAATTTGTTAAATTTTGAGATTTGCTTGATAAATGTATTTTCACTCTAAAAAAAAAAAAAACCAAAATGAAGTTACTTGAGTTTGGACTAGTGATCTGGTCAATTAAATCGGCTAAAAATTGAATAGATCAAATTTAAATGTGTCAAAATGCATTGAGTTTTTAAAATTAAACCTGTACCATCAAATACATCTAACTTGCATATTTATGTCTAAGCCTCAGCAACGGGGCAAGTTGGGCTAGCCATAAAGTTTGTGGCCCAGGCTCAGGCCCATGGCTCTAACCGATCAATAGACCAGGCGCATGCTTTACATTTCTAAGAGGACTGCTACATGTCCCTACCTTTTTACTTTGGACCCCCCATTTATTTTATTTTATTTTATTATAATTTTGTCCTAACATTAAATTCTAATTTTGTCCTTACCCTATCCTCTCAAGTCTAACCCTAACCCTAATCCTACCACCACTTTCACTCTTGCCAGTGGCCTCCAGTGACCAATCCACCTCCTTTATTTTCCTCCTTCGGTGAACCTCTCGCCGCCACCCATTGTTCACAGAACTATCAATGGCAACGAAGGTTAGGGTTTTGGTGATTGTGGTGGCGGCGGTGTAGAAGGAACGACTGATTCACAAACTCTCTTTTGAGATCTTCATTTTCATCCTTTGGAACCTACTCTTTTTTGTGCACAACTCTCTCTCTCTCTCTCTCTCTCTCCGTGAATTTCTCTCTTTACCTTACAAGTTGGTTGATTTTTCTTCGTTCGGTTACATAGAGTTAAACTTGTTGAATATGTTCGGTGTTCCACAATCGAACATATGCCTTTTGTTCGGCTATATAGTACCAAACATCAGCTTTTATTCGAAACTGGTTTTCCAAGTGGTGGCGAGAGTGGTCGCGAAGGCAAAAAGAGGGGTTTTTTGAACTGATTATCCATCATTTATCTTCAGCAACATCAATGTTATTCTCTATATGGAAGGAATCGCCCTTTGAACTAGGGCCCATTACATTTCTAACGTTGTTTGAAACACAGTTCGGATATGTCTGATACTCCAAGAAAATAGACGGTTGCTCTATTGTTGCTACTGCTACCACTGTTTGAGCAAGTCACTAGAAGGGAAGGGGGACTACCGAAGGAGTTGTAGGTGGAAGGAGTAAGGGTGGGGTTCAAAGGGTATATTTGAGATTATGGTAGGGGTCCAAAGAAAAATAAAAAGGAAAGCAATTTTGGTGGTGGGGGGTTTAAAGTAAAAAGGTAAGAACATTTAGTAGTCCTCATTTTTAAAGTCTAGGATTTATCGTGGATTTAAAAATATGAGCTTATGAGTGTTAGGCTAGATATGAACCACAAATATAACTTTAATTAATTTTTTTTATTAAATTCAAAAAAAATTAAAAAATTATAATAGAAAATTTTGAAGTGCATTACAATAATTAGAATTGAATATTAAATTATGAAAAATAAAATAAAAAATTAACTTTATTTATTTGTTGAAATACATAATTACACTCATAGCCCATCGGTTTGGGCCACCAATTCTACTCTTCACCGCAAGCCCAACTCATATTTTAGGGCCGGGCCAGCCCATAAGCTATAAGACTTCTTTTTTTGTCTATGCGCTTGTTTGGTCTAATTTTAAGGGAAAAAAAATGATAAATGGAAAGTATATCGTTTGGTAATACTTACGTTTTTAGTTTTCTGTTTATATTTACAAAAATTTAAAAACTCAAATAAAAACTTGTTTGGTAAAATTTTTGATTTATAAATTAGTGGTCTCAGTTTATAAATTTGGCCAAAAAATAAAAACACAAAAAATGTGTTTCCGTTTTGAGTTTTCAGTTTTTTTTTTTTTTTTTTTTTTTTTTTTTTTTTTTTTTTCAACACTAGCCACCACCTCCACCATTTTCCACCACCGTCTTCCGCCACCACCACCCACCCTCCACAACACTTGTCACCACACTCACCACCCCCTGCCACACACCCACCACCCGCCACCACCACCTACCCTTCGCCACCGCACCACCACCACCACCACCATCTACCACCTGCACTACCATCCACCGCCCGCCACCACTACTTGCCATTACCACTCATCACCACTTGCCACCACTATCCACCACCAGCCACCCACTACCACCAGCCACCTGCCACCATCTACCCCAACAGCCGCCGCCACCACCACCACCACCCACCTGCCACCACCACCCACCACCACCCACTCGTTACCACCTACCATCCGCCACCGTCACCCACCTACCCACCACCACCACCACCTGTCATCTACCCACCAACCACCGACATCTGCCATCCGCCACCCACTTACCACCACCATCCACCACCTGCCACCACCACCACCACCCACTCGCTACCACCCACCATCCGCCACTGTCACCCACCCACCTACAATCACCACCCACCACCACTCGTCATCCGCCACCCCTGTCATCACCACCCGCCACCCGCCACCACACCACTACCTTCTCACTACCACCCACCACCTACCACCGTCCCCAACCCACCACCCCCACCCACCCGCCCCACCCACCGCCACCCCCACCCACCTGCCATCCGCCACCCCCCTGCCACCGCCACCGCACCACCACCACAACACTACCACCACCACCACCCACTCGCACCACCCACCACCGTCACCACACCCACCCACCACCACCAGCTACCCACCACCCACCGTCACCACTTTCCACCACCGTCTTCCGTCGTCACTTGCCATTTCTCACTCTTTTTTATATTTTTAAAATTTTTTAAACATTTTGTCAATTACCAAACGCGTTTGTAGTTTATGTTTTTCTAAAAATAAACAAAAAATAAACAAAAACAAGTTTATAAACTTTTTGTAAATATAAACTGAAAACGTAAACGTTACCAAACAGTATTCCTTTTCAACTCTTAAATAATTAAATTTTTAAAAATTATTGAAGATATTTTTTATCTCATAAATATGGTAAATCGAAGTTATGTTTTGACACAAACTATCAAACCTTTAAAAAGAAATTAAATAAAATAATAATATGAAAACAACACTCTCTACCAAACAAAGCCTATATGGGAAAGCATATCGCAGAAGTAGCGGGTATTACTTTCAAAACCGTTAGACGTGACAAGGACTCATTCAGTTTCATTCACTCAATACTTAATTTAATTTAATTAATTTGACAATGAAATCTTAATTTAATTTGTGTATATTGTATATACATACACATAATCTGCATATATATAGGCACTTTTTAATCAAATCCAATTCTCTCTCTCTCTCTCTCTCTCTCTCTCTCTGCATTTCACAATCTCAGGTTATCCTCATTCATATCTTAATCTCTATCTCTCTCTACATTTCCTCATGTTAATTTCATTTTCTGTGATTAATCTCTGCAATGTATTAATGTTAAACTGATCTGATCTAATTGATGTATATATGTATGTGTGTATATGCAATTTCATTTCACATGTCATGATTAGTATATTTTGCTTTGGATTTGAACCAATGTGTTTCAATATCTGTTTGGTTCTTGAATTATGGAAATATGAGCATATTGTTATCCCTTCGATGGAATCTGAAGATGATAAGATGTACACAATGTTAATCAATTTTTTTAAAAGATGTTTATGAGATTCGAATCCATATGTCTTTTTTTCTTTCTTTTTTATTAATAGAAATTTTCATTAAAATAAAGATGGCCAAACGTCACTTACAAGGAAATCATCAATAAGCTTACACCAAGCTAAGGAAAAAACCTTGTGTAAAACAAATGAAAATCCCCAAATAAAGCATCAAAGATAAGCTATGGATAGATCTAAACATAACATTCATACTGCAAAGCAAAGATTGATCATAAAAACTTGACACTAAAAAGATAAATACATAAACTATATCTAAACTGTGTGTAAAAGCTCGAACCCATATATCATTACTCCCTTTGCTATTCCTTTCATATTGTTTTTAAATATAAAAATTCAAACCCTCATATACACCGGTTTTCATCTCTTTCCTTCTCCATGTAATTTTCTCATTGATTGTGAAAAATCTAGATTTAATATGGAAAACTCTTTTGGTAATCTAGATGCGTCCCATGATTATTGATTTAGGTAATCGAATTAAAAATCAAGCAACCATGATCAATGTAAATAAGAGAGAGTAAGAGAAAATCATTCACAACACAAAAGATTTTTTATGTGAAAAAATTACAATTGGAATCTACCAACTTGTGATAAAAAATCACGGGCCCTCAACCAGATGAATAATCCATTATGCAAGAAAGGTAGTACAAGAGATCTCTTACAAAGGCCAATCTAGGCTACACAAGTCCACTCACCGACACACGCCTTTGTTCACTTTACGGGTACCTCCACAGTCTACTATATATTTGCTTTGTCAAATCCACACAAGGGAAAGCTTTGGAATCCACACCAAAGCTCACACAATACAATCTTGGATTACACCAAGAATGTTCACTTTTGAAAGATGTGATGTGAAGAACTTGTTACAAAAACTTGATGATTAGTTTTGAGGCTCTTGGATGCTAATGTATTATGACTGAGAGTACTACTAGTTCACTCTCAAAACAAACTCTCTCAAAATATTTTTCTTTTTACAAAAATGATCTCTCTCAAAATATATTTCTCTCAAAATAGATCCTCTCAAGATAGGAAGTGTTTGGAAGAGTATATGAGAGAATACCTGGAAAATTTATGCAAGAGATGCACAACAAAACAACCAGGGGGCCTTAAATAGACTTGGGCAGGGTAAGTTCGCGAGCTATTCGCAGGCGTGGTCCTCTAGTCGTGGGCGCGAGTTGCCTTCGCGGGTTGCAGAGAAAAGTACTGGGAGCTGGACGTTTGGACTTACAATGGTCGCCAGCGCGGTTCAAATAGTCGCGGCTGCGAGTGACTAGGTCGCGGGAGCAAGCAGTGGGGGTCACGGGTGCCATGGTTAGGTTTCCAAATCGCGAGCACGATTATGAGGATTGCAGCCGTGAACAGGCATGCTGGCTGAGTAGTTTTTTCTGACTCTTCGCTTTATCTTTCTTGCACGTTTTGCTCCACACCTTCCACCTTATCTCACAGACAAACAGCTACCCTACAACCTTCTTTTGCTCTTCTTTTTACACATGATGACTATCAACATTGCCAACACATTCAGCCAACAAATCATCCACAAATATTGACTAAAAAGATCAAGGAGAAAACTTTAGCACACTCTTAGCACATGCCTAAGCCAACAAAACAAGGTTAAACAAAATCTTTAACAACACATGCCAATCCATCTTCGAGCCGCCAAACCTGCATCTTTCAATTTACAAAATCAAGAAGATAAGAAATGAAGAAAACCAACTAAGAAACAATTTTTTCAACTTTGGCTCGGTATTTGCCAAAATGAATCACATGCAACAAAGATTAGGATTAAAAATCCTAACAATCTCTCCCTTTGACAATGGCGAGACAAAACTACATAAGACATTCCTACATAAGATCTGAAGATTCACGCAACACAAAACACAAAAGAGATTAAACAAAAAATCAAGATTTTGTCTTTGGAATAGGATTGCCAACTTGCATTACAATGCACAAAATTAGAATTGAAAATCCTAACAGATTGCATGTGTAGTTATTTTTTTTGGAATTTTAGCTATAATTTACAAAAAAAAATGGTTTTATTTTTTTTTATTTTTTTATTTATTATTATTATTATTTTTTTTTGTAACAATGAGCAAATTACACTTTGCGCCCTTTATGTTTAGTTTTTTTTTTTTCTTCCCACTTTGACGATTCATGTTTCAAGTTTTTATTTATTTTTTATAATTTACTCCTAAAATAACTTTTGTTCAAAATAGACAGAAAATGCCACCTTAGATATCACATGACATAAAAAATATATTATTATATTGAGATTTAAGTTTATGATATAGGTGTGAGTTATATATAATAAAATATTTTTATGTTATTTGACTGTCAATGTATCATTTTCTGTCTAATTTTAGACATAAGTTAATTAATTTGGAAAAAACTTGAAATATGAATAGTTAAAGTGAAAAAAAAATATTAAAAAAAAAAATACTTAAAGGACTAAAATAAGAAAAAGGCCAAACATATAAAAATCCTCCATTAGATTTGGATTAGTGGGTGATGTAGTTTTTATCACAGAGATAAAGAAATTTTATGTGAACTTGCATAGTTAATTACTAAATAACATGTTTGTTTATCAACATATCTAAATTATGCAGTAAACCTTGAAAATGGAGGGGACTGTGTTTAGCCTTGCTTTGGAGGGAATGAAGAAAGTCAAGTCTGACAGAGGAGAACTGTTGACAGAGCCTTTCTTGGATGTCTGCAAACACATATTGCCTATTCTAGGTGTGCTTTTCTTTCCTTTTTGGTAATTTTAGCTAGAGAATAGCTTCAATCAAGAAGAGTTTTCCTAGTTTGTTTTATTGTTGCTCAAACCGTATAGTTTTTAATTAGAATTTTCTAGATTTTCTGTGCACTTGGAAGTAATTTTCACAAACCATATAGTTTTTAATTAGAATTTTCTAGATTTTGTGTGCACTTGGAAGTTATTTTCATAGTTTTATGGGTGTTTGGTGGAAATGCAAAACGGTCTTCCGGGCATTAAAAGTCCTTCCAAAGATTTAATGGTTGTTTGGTGAGTTTATGTACACGAGCTTTTTTAAAAAGTGCATGCTTCTAAAAGTCCGTTCAGTGAAAGCTCCATTACGTGGCTTTCTCAATGACTTCTCATGAAGTCTAATACTCATTTAAATAAAAACTTTTAAATGATGGTGTTGTCTCTCTAATACTGACCTAGGTTACCTTCATTGTCATGAATTTACATTTCTTTGGACTTTTTGGGAAAATTATTAAAATATTCAAAAATGAAATTTTCATATAACCAAACTAAATCAAGTCTTAAGTCCTATCAAATGGAATCGATTATATGAATTTTTTTGTCTCCACTCGACTCTATCTAAAACTATTTTGTTACTCAAATTAATGAGATGTATATCTCTATTTATTATACTAATTCACGTTAATCTAGGTCTACCCCTTCCCCTAACACTACCATCTACTATCACTGTATCGCATTTCTTCTTTACTGCCTTTGTTGGTCTCTGTTGTATATAACAAAACCATCTCAATTTATTTTCTCTCAATTTATCTTCTATCGGTATTACTCCTACCCATTTTTTAATATACTCTGTCTTTTCTAGTCTTGCCACACATCCACCTTAGCATCCTCATATCAACAATACTCATCTTATCAACATATTATTGCTTAGTTGCCTAACATTCTATCCCATATAACATCGCTGGTCTAATAGCCGTTCTATAAAACTTCCCTTTTAGTTTAATGGGTACTCGTTTATTGTACAATATTCCAGATGCACTCCTCCACTTAAACTATCCCGTTTTAATTTTGTGCGTACTCGTTTATGAAAACTGAAATTTTCATATAGCACTTTTAAAAAGTGCACTTACCAAACATAGTTTTATATCAAAAGGATTTTTCTTGAATGACTTCCTTCAAAGTCCATTCTACAAAAGCCCTTGCTTTATGGAGAAGTTGTCCTAAACAGTGTAGCTATTCTTTTTCTATGGTTCAGACAGATTTTTTATTGGATAAGAAAAAGGAAAAACTAAAACCAAACAAAAAAAAGACCAAACAAAAACCAAGTTTTGAATAAAGCATGATCTTGCATTTTCAAATGCAAATATTTGTCAGTGTCAAAACATTGTTCTTCTCTTTTGTAGTTTCCTATACTGATATGCTTTGCCTTCGGAGTTATATTTGTCTATAAACTTGATCTTGATCTTAAGTCCTTTTTTGGGCTTTGGCTTGGCAATCCATTGAACTTTTTTTCTAATTTATGATGTCAGACAAATTTGGACCCGCAATGACGGTTGTGAAATCTGATATTGGTGGTAATATATCGGTAAGATACTTTTCTTCTTAATTTTCACTTATATGCTCGTTTACATTCAATTAATTAGAATCCTCTTCAATAAAAAAATAAAAGTTAACATGTCACACTATGCCAATTTATGATTGGCAAAAGATGGTAAATGCACTACTGGGTAGATATTGAATTTGTTCTTTGTTGTCTTAATAACGTTAGTTTAAAACATGGTCTTGAAGTCTTGTACTGGCTAGAAATTTGTCAAGCTCAATTTGGAAGATTTTGGATTTGGGTTTCTATATATTTTGTTTGACGAAGTCTACCTGGAAAACATAAATGCTAACCTACATTATATACATCTCTCTAGTTAAATAAAATAGGGTCATGCTACGTGTCATGAAAACTTTCATGAAAACTCATCTGTACCGTTAGATCATGAGATCATATCTGATCTAACGGTGCAGACAGTTTTCCTTATCATTTTTCTTAACAATTTTCCTGCCACCTATCATTTCCCAATAAAATATAATGAAATTTCTGCATCCTCATATTATGTTTTCAATACTGAATTCGGTTAATTGTTCAATGCTGGTTTGACTTGCAGAGGTTGGAATCTAGATACAATTCCAATACAACTAAATACAACTACTTGTTCAATTTCGTACAAGCAGAAGTTGAAACAAAAACGACAAAATCATCATCGAGTTGTTCGAATGGTCTTCTGTGGTTGACAAGGTACATGATTATGCTATGTGCTTGTCATGTTAAAAAAATTAATGTCATCTGTAAGTCCGTTTTTGATGATTTCTAGGGTAAATGAACTTTAATAACAATGGAATGTTGTTACTTGCCAAACAATTTTTCTTTTTTTTTTTCCTTCCAAAATATTAGATGCTTCTAGATGTATGATATTGTCATGATGATTCTACAGAGCGATGGATTTCTTGGTGGAGCTATTTCGGAATCTACATGACCATCAAGATTGGACAATGACACAAGCTTGTACCGATTCCTATAGCAAGACATTGAAAAAATGGCACGGCTGGCTTGCTAGTTCAAGTTTCACTGTACTGTTTCTGATTCCTACTCAATCAGATTGTGCATTTCCTTGATAGAAATAATATCAGACTTCGTATTAGCCTTATAATCATATTTCTCATAATATGACACTAAATTTTTTGAACTGATAATCAATAGGATTTAAATGCCTCCTTTTAAGTGCTTTCTGAAATCTTATTCATTGTTCTCATATTTGTCACTCCTTAATGCATTCTACTGTTCTACCCACCTTTTTTTTTTTATTATTTATAGAATTTAGGCATGTTTGGTTGTGTTTTTGTTTCTCCATTTTCATTTTTTTTCATGTTTTTGAAAAGTTTGAAAATGCTCATCGGCTTTATTTTTGTGAGAAAACAGTTTTCAAAAATTTGAAAACAACTTTTTAATGTTTCCTAGAAAGTGGGTTGGATTCAAAAAAAGATTTCGAGAATAGTTTTCAAAAACAGTTGGCCAAATTTTTAATGAGAAATGTTTGGGACCCCTTTTTTGGGAGTTCCATGACCCCCAATTTGATCTTGACCCTTGATATGTGTGTGGGGTCTACTCATATATGTGTGGGTCTCACACTATAAGTGGTTGAGATGAGAGTGAAAGTTGTGGGAGTCATATATGTATAGGGGTCTCTATCACAATTGATTTTTAATATCCGCTCTCTTTTGTCCTTTCTTTTCATCTCTTATTCTTTAATTCTTAAAACATTTCTTTTCCTTCATAGAGATTTTGACTAATTTAAAATTGAATCACAGGTTGCTATCAAGCTTGCTCCTGATAGGAAGAAGTTCATGGAGGTGATAGGTGGCTCAGGGGATATCCATGCTGATATGGAAAATTTTTGCACAACCTTTACACCAATTCTTCAAGAGATCCACAAGTTTCTGGTAAGGACTTCTTGGCCTGTTTTCAAGCTGACTCTTGCTTAATCTTGTGTTTGGATTATGGTGTGGAGGTGAAAAAACCAAGAAGGAAAATGTGTAGAAAATTTAGCTTCTCCTACATACATTTCCCTTTCTATTACTTTTTTTCTCGAAAAATCCATGATCTAAACACAACGAAAGGGAAAGAATGACAAAGTAGATTCAAGGTGCTAATGAGGATATTATACAATGACAGAGTAGAATGACAAATTTAGCTTCTATCACTTCATTTTGTTTGTAACTTTTCTATTTTCTCTTACAAATCATGCTACAAATTCATGATTCGAACATATAGCGAAAGGACGTGATCCTCCATCAAAAGGAGAAAGATGGAGCCAATCATCCTCTATCCTCAAATCTCTATACCCATGTTCCCAATGCACTTCTATCCACACAATGTGTTGGGAATCTCGAGATACCATCGTACAACTTAGAGTGCATTGAGACAAGGGCATAGGATTTTGAGGAGAGAGGATCTATGCCGAAAGATGCAAAAGTTTGAGTATATATATATATGTAATATATTTGACTGGAAAAAAAGTGATTTTCTTTTCACCCAAATAAAGAAAAATCAATAATTTTAAAATCTATACTCTCTTGGTACAGGCTAAAGTTGGCTTGGATAGCTTGAAAGCTTCATGATGGAAACGGTGTTCTTACAAGAGGCTCTTGATTTTGTTCAACCCTTCTCACTCTTCTTTCTAGTCCTCTTTAAGATTATTTTTATTTTTTTTTGGATCTTTGGACAAAGTGTATTCTCAGTAATTTCCATTTCAATTACTAATTAACCCTGCTCTATCAAACTTTTTCCTTCAAACATTCTTTTGATTTAATTTACTTGTACTTGGCTATTATATACACTCTACATTGTATGAGAGAACATATTGTGCTTTTGCTCTTCTCTTTGTCAAATTATAGGTTTTTTTCGGGTGCGTAGCATTGCTGAAAATATTTCGGATATTCACTTGTGCTATCTTGGCCTGGTACAACCAATATCATTTTTATATACATATGAATTTTATTAAAAAGATTAATAGATTTGTTAAGAAAATAAGAAAATAGATTTGTTAAGAGAAATGTCCCATCCCTCATTTCATCACCCCCAATTACACCTCAATGAGGTGACAAATAATAATAACCAATCAACTCTCTTCAAAATATGAGACAACTTTACATGGGAGTGAGTTACGTCATTAGGGATGGAATTAGGGTGCAAAATTAAAGGAATGTAGCACCACTCAATAATGATCAAACAAATCCTTTTGGCAAAACTGTTTCTAAAAATTATTTTTGAAAAAAAAATGAAAAGAAAATCTCTTCATTTTTAGAATCTAGTTTCTTAGAGTTCTCAAAAAAATCTAATTCATAAAAATAAAAAATAAAAATAAAAAAATGAATCCTACATGGAAAAAAAAAAATTCCCCTTTCATCACTCACTCGAGTAAAAGTTATGTCATTTTGTGAAAAAAATTACAAATAAATGAATTTATGATGTACACCTCTAAAGTGAAAGTTACAAATTAATGTAATTATATCATGAACAACGTGACATAAATGTTATGAATCATTTGTGGTGGGAAATGTTACGAACCATTTTTATAACAAAAGATGCAACATGTTATGATTTTTGTTACAGAACATTATGTCACGTAGGTCATGATTATGTTACGTAGGTCATGGTAGGGTGCATACAATACAATATGCCCTTTTTAAGGGTGTGAACCGTAGAAACTCTCAACTGTATCCTTAAACTATCTATTTTGTGTCAATTTCCTTTATAAATTTTTTTTATTTGAATTGAATTGTTGGAATTTTAAACCAGCCATCAAAATCATTAACTAATGGAATGATTATAAAATATAATTACATGACATTTTGGCACTGATGAAAACGACAAAATATTGCCTTACGAAGTGTTATGGGATAAAATCGATGAAAATTAAACTTGATGGAGTAAGTGACACAAAATGCATATTTTATGGATCATATCTAGGTGAATTTCTTTATTATACCATTAATAATTGAAATAACAGTTAGATATTGAATTCTTTTGACTTAAATTATATAAAAAAAAAATTATGAACAATCAAAATAACACATAATGCATTATTTAAGAACTACATGTATATTTTATGGAAAATGCATGAAACCCCATTGAGGGTGCTGGGGTCCCTTCTAATTAGCCTAAAAATTGTTTTTTTTATTTATTTTTTTTTTCCAGCCATTGACAACCCCCCACGTGGAGGTGGGGGTGCTGGGGTCACCCCACTGGAGGTCCCCAGCATTACCGATATTTTATTCTATGAGACTAACTGCACAATGTAAAGAATAATGCTTATTTTAATCGATGGCATTTTCTGCACAAGAAAAATATTGAGAAAAGTTTATTTTCTTTATATCTTTTTATTATTATTTTATTATGATTAAAAATCAATACGTACAGCTTGATATTTAAAAGTTTAGCAATGATAGAGACCACTAAGAGTGATACTCTAAACTACCACTAATGAGTTGACATCCATTTAAAAAATAAAAATAAACAGGCACAATAGCACTGTAGCAGTGGGTGGTACCCACTGCCACATCATTAGTGATGGTACTAATTAATGTTCTCACTCATTTTCCTTAAAAGTTTGATTGCCACAGCCATTAGAAAGGGACATAGAGTTTGTTTGGTGTAGTTTTTTTTTTTTTTTTTTTATGAGTTAAATGTTGATAATTAGAAGAAGAAAAAGCATCTCTCTGTCCCCTTTTCAATAATCAATTTATTTAAGCTTCTTTAAGTTATTTAGCTTCATAAAGTGTGAACAAAAGCTAAACTAAACACTCTGATGCAAATTTTTAAAATTTTTTTTTTATACAAAAAAGAAAGAAATTATGAGCAATTTCATAAACTGAACCAATATAAGTTTGCAATTCCATAAATTGCACCACGAAATTGCTGTTATATTGCATCATTCATCTAATTTTGTAAACTTTCTAAAAATGGAAAGAAAAAAAGTCTTTTCCGTACACAAAAAAAAAAAAAAAAACCCATCTAGAATGATATCAGATTGCATTTTTGAAATTTAAATTTAGCTTGAGAGGTGTGCACTTTGAAATGACTGAACCAGTTGTTTAATTAATACAAAAAAAGTTTATAGCAAGATCAAAATGATCATCATTTAATAAGAAAAAAAGTTATGCAGTTTGACTTTTAAATTTTTTTTTTTTTTTGTGGGTCCTACATAATTAAAACTTAGCAATGTTCATTAAAATGTTTTCTTAATTAATAAATCTCATTTAGAGGTGTTCTTACCCAATAAGTCTATCAAGAAAAATTATAACCTGTGCTGGATAAAGTCAGATGTAGGCTGGTTGGGTGGAAAAGAAAGTTGTTGTCCTTTGCTGGGAGGTTTACACTCGTTAAAGCTGTGACATCCTCACTACCAGTGTATTATCTGTCCCTGTTTAGATTACCTGAAGGGATTGCTAAAGAATTTGAGAGGCTTCAAGCTTCATTTCTGTGGGGTGGTTTAACTCTAAGGAGAAAGATTCACATGGTTCGTTGGAAGGAACTATGTAAAAGTGTGGAGCAAAGAGGGCTAGGCATTAGGAAGGTGCGTGAGGTTAATAAGTGCTAATTGTTAAAATGGTGGTAGAGGTTTGGTTGTGAATCTAGGGCTCTGTGGAAGAAGATTATCTGCAGCAGATATAAATTGGAGGAGGGTAGCTGGCTGCCATCCCTTGTTGCTAGTAATAATTATTCAGCTGTATGGAGAGGAATCATAACAATTGATGATCAGTCCACCAGCTTACAACAGATCTATTTAAATAACTACCAGTTGAAGGTTGGTGATGGAAGAAGAATTATTTTTTGGACTGATAAATGGTGTAATCACCTTTCCTTTAAAGATGAGTTCCCTGGTCTTTATAGGTTATCCTTAGAGAAAAGTGCTACATTGAAAGATATTTATGACAGAAAAGATGCAGAAGGTGTGTGGAACCTAGCTTTCAGAAGAGAGTTGTATGTCTGGGAGGAGGCTTAGTTGTAGAACCTTCTTAACCAGTTAGTAGCAGGTCCTGTACTAAGGCCTGATCAGGTGGATAGGCCTGTGTGGTCAGCCTCTAATTCTGGTGAGTTTTCTGTAGCATCATTGTATAAGTTTGTGGTTGGTAACCTTGGTCCAACGCTCAGTGTTAGTAAGTTAGTGTGGTTAAAGTTTATTCCTCCCAAGGTGCAAGTATTTAGGTGGATGGCCTGGAAAAAGAGGATCAAGACAAAGGAGTTTCTACAAAGACTGGGGATCCTAAATGTGAATAGGTCTAATCTGTGTAATCTGTGTGTGTTCTGTAAGAGTGAGTTGGAATCTGTGAATCATGTTTTAGTCTGCTGCCCTTTTGTGTGGAGTGTCTGGTCTCATATGTTGAATTAGTAGGGAACCCAATAAGCATTACCAGGTGTTGTAGATCAGTTATTGTTATGGTGGGCAAGTGGGAATGTGAAGAAGAGGGAAAGGAAACTCTAGAGTGCTATCCCTTTAGCTGTGTTGTGGTCAGTCTAAAAGCTTAGAAATGAATGCATCTTCAGATCATCTACTCCAAGCAGGACTGAAGTGTGTGAGCTAATTAAGACCAGGGTGGCCCTGTGGTTGAGGCCACATCTGAAGGACTTTAATTTCTCAATCACTGATTTTATCTTTAACTTCACTCAGATTCGGGTGTGCTTGGGTGGAACTGTGTAGCAGCAGAAGTTCTGCAACTGTGGGTTGCTGGTGTGTGCGTTAGTGTTGTGTGATCTGCATGCTGTGGTGTGATCTGTTGCTGGAGTGGGTGCTAGTGTCCTGGTTGTGTGTTAAGTCTTTGTCACCTCTCTGCTAAGTGTGAAGTGCTGCACTGATATGGTGAATGCCAAGGTCACTGCTGGTGTGAATGTTAGTGTTGTGTGACTTGTATGTGTTCTGTTGCTGTGCCTTGTGTGTGCTAGTGTTGTGTGATCTGTATGATGTATTTTGGTATATGTTAAGTCTTGGTGGTTGCCATAAGGGCTTGGTCTACACTGGTCTCAATTTAATTTAGGCAGGGGTGGTGTCTCCAGCCCTATCATCTGTCATCTGCTACGATTTGCTTTCAATGGTTGGGTGTGGCTACTGCTGGAACTTAGGATTCAGTGGTTTGTTGTTGGTGTCTGAGAACTCAAGATTGAGTGGTATGCCAAGAGGAAAAGCCAGATTCTGTAGAGTTGGCTGAAGAGGTGTAGGTATGCTAATGCTCTGCTGGTTGCTATGTTATCTGTTTGTGTCTGCTCTGCTAATTGTGAAATGCTGCACTGATATGGTGAATGCCATGTAGATCCTCTATGTATCTGGTTCAGTATGGTTTCAACTTTATTTTAGGCAGGGGAGGTGTCTCCAGCCCTGTCATCTGCTATCTGTTGCTATCTGCTTTCAATGGATCTGCTGCTATCTACTATCTGCTATCTTGAATGTTTGTAGTGGTTTTGAGTGGTATGCCAAGAGGAAAAGCCAGATTCTGTAGAGTTGGTTGTAGTAGTGGTGTTGGCATGCTACTGTGTGTAGTAGAATTAGTTGGTTCAGCATTCATATCATCAACAATTGATTCAGTATATGCCAATGCTCTGCTGGTTGCTATGTTGGTCTCTCACCAACTCTGGAGGTGCTAGCAAATGATAGAATGAGCTAGATGGTGCCAACCTCGTTAGAATGATCTAGCCCATTGTGATGCTCTGCACCTCTCTTTATCTTTATTGATGTAATTCGATTGCTCTATGTACTTGTTTATTCCATCAATAAAATTCTTCTTTGTCGATCAAAAAAAAATAAATTATAACCTAATTAGTCTCATGTATTTATATTTATATTTCATGAGATCCTTTTTTCCTGATTTATATTGTTTGTTGGACTATTATACCCTTATGTCTATTGTTGATATGTATTACATAGAAAAAAGATATACACATTTTTTTTATTGCTACTTTTATTTTGGTAGTTACCATTATTCACATTTTTCTTTTTAATCAATTTCATTCACTTCTGTGGTATTATTTCAGTATGCTAGGGTTTCGAAACTCTTTATAAGGTTTAGAAACTCAGTTTACATATGATGGTGAAATAATATTATATTCCTCCATTGTTACGGTGAAGTTTTGTATTCATCCATTGTCACTTTGCACTTTGTGTTTGAAGTTTTGTGTTTGTCCATTATTGCTTTATGTTCGAAACTCTATGTTTCCCTATTGTTGTAAGTCGAAACTCTGTTTTTGTCTAGCCAATTTTTTTACAAACATATTCTTCAAAGGTAAGTTTGGTTTGATTTGGATTAGTAGAATGGTGAAATTGCATAGATTGTTAATGATAGTAATAATGATAATGATGATGAAGATGTGGGTTATAGTTTTTTGTTTTAGAATGATCGTTTTTTTTTTTAGATTTCTATTCTATTGCTGCCATTATTTCTATTTTTTTGTCAATCAGTATAAATGTTCACATTTCACATCGTCTGGAAGTCTGAAAAATAAGTGTTGAAATATAGATATGGACATAATTATATATTTTGCAATATGTGAATGTTCACACATTATTGGTTATTTGTTACTATACTTGTTATTTGAACAATCATTTTTTTATTACCATTAAACAATTAAAACAGTCATTTTTTTCTTTCAATTTTGTTTTATGTTGCAGTGTGAATGTTCACATTGGTATGAATTTAGTTTTTCTAAGATTAGTAGTATGTTAATTGTAAATTGTGAACATTCACATTATATTTTGGTATGAGTTTTTTTTTTTTTTTTTTTTAAAGTTAGTTGTATTTTGTTATTTTTTTTGCTATACTTGTTGGTTGAACAATTATTTTTGTTATCATTGAACAATCGAAATAGTTGATTTTTTCTTTTTTCAATTTTATTTTATGTTGTCACATTGCAGTGTGAATGTTCACATTGGTATGAGTTTATCTTTTAAAAAAAATTAATTGTGTATTAATTGTAAATTGTGGGCATTCACATTGTATTTTAATATAAGTTTTGTCTCTTCGAAAGTCAATTGTATGTTTGTTGTTTTTGTTACCATGTTTGTTAGTTGAACAATCATTTTTTTTACTATTAAACAATTGAAATAGTCAATTTTCACTTTTTTCAATTTTGTTTTATGTTTTCAAGTTGCAATGTAAATGATGTTTACATTGGTATGAGTTTTTTTTCTTTTAAAACTAGTTGTATGTTAATTATAAATTGTGAATATTCACATTGTATTTTGATATGAATTTTATTTTTTCGAATGTGTAGACGTCCCCGAACGTCCCGGGAGGGAATCCCGTTTTGTTCATTGGGCTTACTACAGTTCGGACTCAATGTCACAGTCTTGTATCTAATCTCGCAGAGTGCAATGCAAGACCGATGAATCATCAAAGAGTCCAAATCCGGCAAATCGTTTTTGAAAAAATGATTTTTAGAAAGAAGTGCCAAACATGGACTGCTTTGCCAGATACAAAGTCGCCACCTAAATATTTATTTTGGGGGAATTTAGGAAACCCTGACTCGTTGCCTAAGGCCACGTGTCCGTCATCACCAAAGTTACCTCGGCTCGGGAACTTGGATACGATTGGGGAAGGTCACTTCGTGAGCACCCCCGCTCGTCCGATCAAAGATCGGCCTCTACTAACCATGATATTGAGTTTTGAAAACTATATGAGCTCTTATTCCGGTTATTAGCCTAGAATTACTATGTGATGCGCACAACATATAAGTATAGATTGGATTGCCTAATTTGGAACAAATCATCGCATATCCGTTTGTTTTGAAAATGGATTGAAGTTTGCTACTCGCAAGTAGGCTAAAACACGGGTTTCGACGAATTATTCCAACTCAAGCAACCCAACCTTCACCCACAGTCATTCAAGCAGTTATATCACATAAGCACATAGCCTCATGGTAAGCATGCTTTCATGGCAGTCACTCACACGCATGCAAGGATGCTAAAGCATAAACACTCATCGAGTACTCCAAGCCAAAGAAAGAAGCCAATTAGAAATCATGCATGAATCCTAACTATGCTGAAATGCTTAATGCAACATATGCAAAAATGCAACTAAGATAGGCTCGGCTATTCTAAGATGGCATATGAAATGCAACAACTGATACACGTATTCAACTCGGAATTGAAATACAATGCAGTTAGTATGATGCGCCGAGCCCGGTGCATGCAAGACAGATGAATGGATGCAAACATGCGAGCATAAGTATGCTAATTGAAACATGCCCTAAAACTAACCACCATAAGCTGGTAAATAAAAGGGAGAAAGACGTGGGGTTGGAAGACATGCATCACACACACGCACACTTATTACAACATTGCCCTCTCGTAAATGGTCCGAATAAATATTACATAACCAAAATGAATAACTAATTATTACACAGCACTAGCTAATTAACAAATTAACTAAGAAAGTGAGTAAACTAGCATGCAATGCTACATGAAGTAGACTGCCTCAGCTCTGTTCGGAATGATGAAAGATGCATGCATACTCGAGTCGCCTTGTCGGGAAATCCATCGCGATGCCCCGATTTGCCTTTGTTTACAATTGACCTGGGAACACTATACACAACTCCATGGGAACTTATAGGGATACTAATGACCAGTTTTTGCTGTTGGCTTCCGGTTTGCTACAACAGAGAACAAGAAAGGGGCATGGCAAAGTATTTTCAACATATGTATGCACAGTCACTCTCCCCGTCATTATATGAGCTCTAGGGAGTATAGTTCTCAATCCTCGTGCCACCAATCACGCATCTCGATGCATGATGGCCGAGGAGTCGAATTGCATGACTCAATGTGAAGTGAATGCACAAATAGACACCTAAAGCCAACAACTCTATCATGGATAGTCAAGAGTGTCGGCGACCGGGAATTGAAGCACGTTTCGTCACTTTGAGTACGAAACGTCCTTCGTTTCCCGTGTTTGAACTAAACCCTACTCCAAACACTATGCAACAACTAGAATGGCACATCATGCAAACACAATGCAACAACTAGCATGCAATCCTAAACGAAACGCAACTAAAACACGCAAACATGCAAGGAGTGATATGCAAAGGTGCGACTAGCATGCGTAATGCTATGAACTATCAATGGCATACTCAATGCACATGACATAATATGGCATACACAATGCAAGATGGACTTAAACCAATATGAGTGGACCTCAGCCACACTTCAAATCAGTGGCCAAACATGATGAAATGAAGCAACAACACTCATGCAAACATGCCCAAATGCAAGTGACCAAAACTAAGGCACCAAGTGCAACTCTACCAAGGCATGGCAAGCATGTAATATAGCATACAACAACACATTTCTAGCTCTGAAATGACATACGAAAGGGTCCCGAATCATGCAAACACCTCACACAATGCATGCTAGGTGGCCCTAAATACCGAAACTAGTGAAGTGGATTACACTAGAGGTATGCAAAGCGATGCTCAAATAACCAAACCACTCCCAAACAGTCCCTATGCAGACCAAAACAGTAGCAAATATGGACTAATATGGTGGCTCAAAAGGCATGGAAATGAAGCTCATGCAATGGTCCGAAAATGAGGCAAACAAGCACAACTCTCAAATGCACTTAAGGAGTGGAAAACATGGGAACATGGCAAAAGTATAAAGTCTGAAATAACACGCACAATGATGCCAAGACATGCAAACACCTCTATTCAAGCATGCAAAAGGCTACAAAACTCAAGGCTAGGTATGGATATTGAACTACAACCATGCATAGCATGCATCATTCGACCATGAGGCACAAAAATAGAGCTAAGGCAGTCCAAAACATGCACAAAATCAGGTTGAGGCATGGCCAAAAAGTGCTAGAATCAAGGGCCAAAACAACATGCAATACAAGCTAGTGAAGAGGGTTTACACTACATGTATATTAAGCATTCAAGAGGCCACTAAACTAGCAAAATTCAGAGGTATGACATGCCAAATAAAGCCCAAAAACTCACTGAAACATGGTCTATGCATGCAAGAATGAGATGCTCCTTTGATAGGCCATGAAGAGGGTTGTTCTACACATGCAAGATGGCACCCAATATGGAAAAAACAGCTCTGGAAAGAGCTCATGAAGGTCCTAAAACTCACCAAAAATGGCCTGAAACATGGCTTGGAAGCATGCACACATGGGCTCCCTTGTTAGGCCAAATATGCTAGAAAATAAGACAAGGGGTGAGAGGGTCACCCCTCTTTGATTTTGGCTCTAAAAAACACATAATAACCACTGAAAATCCGCTGGATTTCAGTGGTCAAAAGGGCCAACAAAGCTTAACACAAAGGCCCTAAGGCATGGCTCAAAATAAGGCAAAATGAAGCATGCGAGGGGGTAGATTACCCCCAACAAAAAAATGATCTTAAACAAACATGTTGAGGACCTCAAAATAAGACTTTTTTCAGTTTATAACAAAGCCCAAATATGCTTGCAAATATAGCTAAAAGATGAAGCAAAACAATGCTTAAAAGAGGGAAATAAGTGTTACCCTTGAAGCCAAGAACTCCAGCAGCTTCTGGACCAAAAATGCAAACCTTCAACCTCTGAAAATGGCCTCCAAGATGCTTAGAGTGATGGTGGAGGGGTTAGGGTAGGAGGTGGTATGTAATGGGCCAAGAACAAGGGACTTTGGAGCTTGAAATAGAGAGATAGAGATGGGTGTATGTAAATGCCTTAACCAAATTTTCTGAACCTTTGCAAATACCTTAACCAAATTTTCTGAACCTTTGCAAATGAGGGAGAGGGCCTCCTTTATAGAGGAATAAAGATCCAAGCTTCCTCAAGAAGCTAGTGCAAAGGGGTCAAGCTTCTTGAGGAAGCTAGAGCAAAAGGGGTCAAGCTTCTTCAAGAAGCTAAAAAGGGTTCAAGCTTCTCTTAGAAGCTTAGAGCAAAGGGCCAAGCTTCTTTAAGAAGCCAAAACAAGGTTGCCAATCCTCCATACACGTGTATGGAGGATGCAGTCTGTGCCTTCCAGCTGGCACATACTCACAGAGACAGAACTGAGGGAGGTAGGCCGACCAGTTCAGGTGGTCGGCCGACCACTTCCCCTGGTCAGCCAACCAGTTCAAAAGGTCCAAGGTGGTCGGCAGCCTCCTAGGGTGGTCTCCAAGCTGAAAGCAAGCTAGTGGTATGGTGGAGACCAGTCAAAAGTGGCTCAAAAATTAAAGAGACCAGCTTCTTGACAAGAAAACCGGCCGACGGGAGAAAAGGTGGTCTCCAAGAGAAAAGGTGGTCTCCCACACTTGTACCACCTTCCAAACAATGAAAATAGGGTCCATACCAAAAATGAACCAAGACGGATGCAAAACGAGGGTTCGGGGGCCAAAACGCGCAGCCGGGTGCCCCGAAAACTGACTGTTAAGCATCGAAAGTAGCGTGTGTAGACAAGCCCGCGGGGGACCTCGCTTACAGCTCGAACTCGATTTGTTGTCACGGTTCGTAATCTGAACCAAAGAGTCCAAATCCGGCAAATCGATTTTGAAAACAGATTTTTTGAAAAGAAGTGCCAAACATGGACTGCTTTGCCAGATACAGAGTCGCCACCTAAATGTTTTTTTTTTATGGAAAATTTAGGAAACCCTGACTCGGTGCCGAAGGCCACGTGTCCGTCATCACCAAAGTTGCCTCGGCTCGGGAACTTGGGTACGATTGGGAAAGGTCACTTTGTGAGCACCCCCGCTCGCCCGGTCAAAGACCGGCCTCTACTAACCATGATATCTTATTTTGAAAACATTGTGCGTTCTTATTCCGGGTATTAGCCTAGATTTACTATGTGATGCGCACAACATACAAGTATAGACTGGATCACCTGAATTGGAACAAAACACTTCATGTTTGTTTGCTTTGATTCTGCTCTGGATGATGGAATGATGCATGTTTGGGCTGCTTTTCGCGGAAATCCACTGGAATGCCCCAATTAGCCTCTGTTTTGCAATGATTCTTGAAAAGTGCGCCAAGCCTCGGAAGACCGCTGATTCTTGATATGCTGCAACAGAGAGCAGGAAAGGGGCATAGCAATGTATTTTCACAAATGTATGCATGTCTCGATCCTCGTACCACCAATCACGCATCTCGATGCATGATGGCCGAGGAGCCGAATTGCACAACTCAATATAGAATGAATGCATATGAACACTACAATAAAACCTAACTCCATCATGGATAATCCGGAGTGTCGGTGACTTGGGAATTGAGACACGTTCCGTCACTCGGAGTACGGAACGTACCTCGTTTCCCATGCCCGAGCTAACTCCTATCCCGAACACGATGCAATATGCATGATATGCGTGAAATGCAACTAAGATACAATCCTAACATACACAATGTTATGAAATGGCATACACGCTACACGAGGTGATACACAACCGAGCATACACAATGCTATGGATGAAATGGCATACGCAATGCAATATGGGCTTACACCAACATGAGAGAGCCTCAGCCACACTCACATAAGAGGCCATCAGATGAAAACGAGACAACTCGAAATGCGTGCATGCGTGCACGCAAACCGAGGACGGACCCTCAGGCACCGAAATGCCACTCTAATGTGACATGGCAAGACATGGAATATGGTATGCAAACATGCAAAATCAGTAGCAAAATGAGGGGCAAAACAGCCCCGAAACAAGGTGAAATGACACCCGATGCATGGAATCTCTCCCGAAATGCAAACTAGGTACATGAAATGGCTTACAGCTATACAAAGCATGCATAATTGGTATATGGAATGAAAATAAAGAAGCAAGGCAGCCCAAAAATAAGCATTTTTACAGTACAAAGAATGGCCAAACAGTGAGCAAAAGTGGGACTAAATTAGTATGCAAAAATGGCTCCGCAAGGGAGGCAATGAAGCAAGTGGTAGATGCAATGTCCAAACAGAAAAAGACCCTTCTACAACACTGAAGAGGGACCAAAAATATGATGATTTTCAGTAGATGACAAGCCCCAAAAACAGATACAAACATGCTCAAAATGCAATGCAAGATTAAGGCCATAAGAGAGCTATAACATGAAGTACACAAAATATTCATCAAAAAGCCAAAGACCCTTAATGAAACATGACAAGGGGGGAAAAAAATGGCCACTTTCAGTTCTGATCATGGCCGAAAAACAGAAGCAAGATAAGCTAACAAATCATGCAAAAATGGGGACCAAAGAGGGGTACAATGGCAAGTGATACATGGAGGTCCCCAACAGTGTTGAGCCCTTCTTCAATGTTGAATAAGGGCTCAAAATAAGCCTAACTACAGTTTATATCATGCTCAAAAATAGATCACGCATAGGCTAGAAATATCATGCAAAATATGACATACAAGGGATATTGAAGCAAGTACAAGATGGGGGATCTCAAACAGTGTTGAACCCTTAAAAAAAACATGAAGAATGGCTCAAAAAATGACCCTTTCAGTTAGGGTCGGAGCTCAAAACAGCAGCAAATAGGCTAGAAGATGGTGGCAAAATGAGCTACAAAAGAGGGAATGGCAACTTACCCTTGAAGACTATACCCTTTGATGATTCTTGACCAAGTTGCAGCACCTTTAGCCTCTGGAAAGCTCCTCCAAGCTGCTGTGATGGAGTAGTGGTGGTGGTGCTTGGTAGTGATGAAGAAATGGTGCAAAACTTAGGGATTTTAAGAGAAATGGAGAAAGATATGTATGTATGAGCTCCAAGGAATTTTTTCAACCCCAAAAACAGAGCTGGAGGCTCTGTTATGTAGACCAAAAATGGGGGGAAATGGAGGGAGAAAAGGGAGGGAAAATGGATCAAGTTTTCCCTCCAAAAAAAGTCCCTCCGGATATAGAATCTGGGGGGAAAAGGAGGGTGTATCTACACTGTACTCCCTGTAAGGAAGCTGGCCGACTAGTTTTTGGGGTTGCAGGTGGCCAGCCGGCCACCCCCCATGGCCGGCCGGCCAAGGGTGAAAATGGAAAGTTGATTTTCTGGCCGGCCACCACATATTGGTGGCCTCCCATGTGTCCTCAACACAATCCTGTGGTTGGAAATTGGCAACTGTGAACCAGGAGAGAGAACAACCCACTTTTCAAAGGGGTCCAAAAGTGGCAAAAGGAATTACTGGCCGGCCATATAATATTTGTGGCCTCCCAAGTGTGTACAACACAAATATGTGGTTTGGAGCTGAAGAAAGTGGCCTTAGGGTGGTCAACATTGACTTGGAAGTGAGAAAAACGGGCGTCGGAGGGCGCCGGAGGAATATAACTGGTTACTGAAACAATTGCTAACCTCCCACACTTCTACGGCCTTCCTGGTAATGAAAATAAGGCCTCCACCAAAAATGAGCCCAAACCGATGCGAAATGAAGGTTCGGGGGCCGAAACGCGCAGTTCGGGACCCCGAAAACTGACTGTTGGGCACCGGGAGTGGTGTTCGACCACGAAGTTAGTCTCTCGGACCCCAGTGTCCCTCAAAAGGGAGTAAATAAGATGCATGCCAAAAACCGGAGCAAACGGAGGTAGTTAGGCGGTCCCGAACCGAGGCACACGGCCTGACGGCTCCGAAAACCGAGAACTGGGCTCCGAAATAGGAAAAATGGCCTGCGACCACGAAACGTAGCCTATGGCCACTGAGAGATGATCTACGAGACCTCTCCCTCCCCTCAGGAAGAGAAAACAGAGAAAACCGAGCTTGGTTCGCAAACCGAGGTAAGGTACAGAAGAGGGTTCGGAAGTCCGGAGGCAGGGCTCAAGGCCGCAACTCTGAGACTTCTGAACGAGCACAACATGCAACATCACCAAGCGCTCAATCGGTGACGTCTGAGTCTTAAGGTCGGTCAAAAATGGGGTGTCTACAGTTGCCCCTCTTTGACAGAACTCGAAAGTCATAGAATGACGGGAATGAATGTCAAGCCCAGAGACGACCCATTTTTGACAAGGCCGAAGACTTAGACAAAGCAGACAAGATAGACAAAGATGTGCCCGCAGGCAGGGGCAAAAATGCAAATGATATGCGGGAAGATTTTGATAATTGGACTTATACGCTACGCGAAGCCGGTTCGAAAATGGACTTATACGCTACGCGAAGCCGGTTTTGAAAATTGGACTTATACGCTACGCGAAGCCGGTTTGAAGATTGGACTTATACGCTATGCGAAGCCGGTTTGAAGATTGGACTTACACGCTACGCGAAGCCGGTTTGAAATTGGACTTATACGCTACGCGAACCGGTTTGAAATTGGACTTATACGCTACGCGAAGCCGGTTTGAAAATTGGACTTATACGCTACGCGAAGCCGGTTTGAAGATTGGGGATTCATGCAATGCACTGTAATGTAGTGGCTAAAATGCAATGTGATAGCTAGGAAAAGGGAGGTACCTTACAGGGGCAATTGGCAATGACTTACCTCGGCAATGTCCTACCTTATGCTGATGTGAGAATCTTCCGCTTCTTCTTGGTTGAACCACAGGTACTACTTTTCTCCCTGACTATGGTCGCAGCTTTCCCTATTCTCCAACAGGGTGACAGACTAGGTTGATTCAGTATCCAGAATTGAGGCGCATACACATGCTATCTCAATCTATGGGGTTGCCATACAGATTTCAAGTCGAGGATATACCCCTGGGTATTTAAACCAGACTTTAGTCTCGGAAATCCCGAACCTTTGCGTTCTAGGCATAAGCCATTCAAACTCTAGTTTCCACCGTCTCAGTGGGTCTCCTAGGAACTCACCGCTAACACAGGTAGATGGCTATACCAGACCACTGGAAGTCGTTCGGGCACGACAAACACCAAAGGAATTGCACCTTTAGAGGATTTAAGGTCTCCTAGACTAGGCAATAAAATAGATATGATGCAATGGATGTGATAGATGTGATGCAATAGATAATAGATGCGATGCAACAGAGAGTATAATAGATGCAAAATGGTGACATACTCCAACCGCGCTGGACTCGTGAGAGGAGAGAGAACAAAGAAAACCCATCAGGCGCGTTCCACGCAACCTAAGATAAATTCCAGACACGCTGAAAATCGTGTGAGGAAGGGGACACTCAAAACACGCTGATAATCGTGAGAGGAGGTCCAAAAACAGCCCGCCCAGCGCGTCTATAACGCAACCTGGGATAAATTCCAAACACACTGAAATCGTGTGAGGAAAAGAACACTCTAACCACGCTGAAATCGTGAGAAGAGGTCTAAAAACAACCCCCAGGTGCGTACACAACGCAACCTGAGATAAAATCCAAACACGCTGAAATCGCGTAAGGAACAGGACACTCAAACCACGCTGAAATCGTGAGAGGAGGTCCAAAAACAACCGCCCAGGTGCATACACAACACAACCTGAGATAAAATCCAAACACGCTGAAATCGCGTAAGGAACGGGACACTCAAACCACGCTGAAATCGTGAAAGAGGTCAAAACAACCGCCCAGGTGCGTACACAACGCAACCTGAGATAGATTCCAAACACGCTGAAATCGCGTAAGGAACAGGACACTCAAACCACGCTGAAATCGTGAGAGGAGGTCCAAAAACAACCGCCCAGGTGCATACACAACACAACCTGAGATAAAATCCAAACACGCTGAAATCGCGTAAGGAACAGGACACTCAAACCACGCTGAAATCGTGAGAGGAGGTCCAAAAACAACCGCCCAGGTGCATACACAACACAACCTGAGATAAATCCAAACACGCTGAAATCGTGTGAGGAAGAACAACTCTAACCACGCTGAAATCGTGAGAAGAGGTCCAAAAACAACCGCCCAGGTGCGTACACAGCGCAACCTGAGATAGATTCCAAACACGCTGAAATCGCGTAAGGAAAGAACCAAACTCTAACCACGCTGAAATCGTGAAAAGAGGTCAAACAACTCGGGAGCGTGTTCCACACAACCTAAGTTAAGTCCCGGGGGACAACGATCCTAAACGCTGCTCAGCGTAAAAGGATAAACAATAAGAGATAACACAAGATGCAAATAAATGCAATAAGTGCGATGAAACGCGTGTACAATGCAAGACTTGGCACACAGCTTACGACATAGCATTCCATTCATTTGGCACACAGCTCACAACACGACACTCTGTTCGTTAGGCGCGCAACTCGCAACACAAAATTCTGTTCAATCTGGGCACACAACTCTTTTGGGCACACAGCGCATTTCGGGCACGCAGCTCATCTTGGGCACACAGCGCATCTTGGGCACGCAGCAGATCTCGGGCAGACAGCGCATTCTTCAGGCACACAGCTCATTTGGGCACATAGTATATTTCCGGGCACACAGCTCGTTTTTCGGGCGCACAGCTCATTTTGAACATACAGGATGCAATGACAGAACTTGCAGAAGTTGAAACAATCTCAGATGCCCAACATTTTCCCTCTTTTCTTTTGCTTTGCAGCCTGGAACTTTCACAGCTTCAGATAGGTCCTGGTTTTACTGTTCTCACATGACCTGGGTTGAACCCTGCGGTTTTATGAAAGAACAAATTCTGTTTTGCACAAATGTGGAGAACGGCACGGCACGGCACTCGGAGCACAAAACGATTTTATTTTTGAAATTGAGAGATGAGTTTTCGATCAGGTATTGAGCCTACGACTGGACACAGCAAAACGACTCAACACGGAAATAAAAGGCACACAACCTAGACACATCGAGTAACACTTGAAACGACTCAAAACAAGAATCGAGATAAAAAAGACACGACACTCAGACGTGCACAGGGAGCCTGTTTCACCGGGTAGTGTTTCCCACCCTTTCTCATTTGTGGTTCTCACATCACTCGGCCCTCAAGCTCTGTTTTTCTGAAAAAGCCCTTTTCTCACTTTTTCTCTCATCGCACATCTCTCTATTCTTCAATCTCTCATTTTTCAATCCCTCCCCTGGGTGGTTGATGGATAAACAGCAAGTTGAAGGCTCTCGCCCCTAGCACTCAGCTAGATTCTTCTTTCTTCCGCTCACAGCTAGTGAATTCCTCCCACAGAGGGGTTGCGCTACAACTGGGTGTGTAGCAAATCTGCAGCTAGCATCGGTTGATGATGCTTTGCTGGGGAGTTTGGACGTGATAAGATCTGTCCAGATGATGGAGTGGAATATCTTGCCTCATTCCAGTTCGTGCTTCGCACTTGGCTCGACACCTCGTTGCTTGGAGGATACGAGAGCTTTCAGTCCTTTGTCGTTAACTTCAATTGCGCCCTTCTTGGCAGGTAGAGTGCCCTTCTTGGCGAGTAGGGTGCCCTTTCTGGCGAGTATGTTGACAATGGGGAAAAGACAGAACACCTGACTCAACTGTGCCCCTAGTTCATTATTTTGACCATTTTTTTTTTTTTTTTGCTTTCCACTAAAACAGTTTTGACCAAAATGAGAGTTAGATCAACATGCTTGTTCGATTTTTGATTTAAAATCATGCAAGTTAGGCTATGAGCACTGAAAATTTTCTTTTTTTTTTTTGGTCCATGAAAAGGGTCCAGTTTTGGAAAAAATAGAATGATTTTCGAGAAAATAGTCAACCTCAGTAAAAATTCTCAAAAGCTGTTTTTGCAATCGGCCACTGCTCAACGAGCATAGAACCCACTCTCGAGATGCACAACCTCAGATCCGAAGGAAAATTGCCCCTTGCTTGAAGAAAGTTGCACGGCAACGGAAAGTTGCCCCTTGTTTGAACGGCATCGCGGCGCATTGAATGGCAACGGAAAGTTGCCCCTTGTTTGACTGGCGCCGCAGCACACTGAATGGCAACGGAAAGTTGCCCCTTGTTTGGATAGCACCGCGGCGCATTGTAGTCAGTCCTCAGAGTGACGAACACAACCAAATCCTCAGATACAGAGAAGACAAAGATGACCAGAACCATCGCATGGACACAATCAAATTGAAGTGTTTTACGGCTGGACTTCAGAATGAAGTTGCCTACGTATCCCAAACATGGGAATCAAGCCTTACGTAGTTCGGGGTTAAGGTACACTCGGGTATTTAACCTCTCCTTTTTATGCTCTAACTTTTGCCAAGGCGCCTGTTGCAGGTTGTCAACCTTGCGAGCTTTGTTTTCTTTTCTTTTCATTTTCATTTCTTTTTTCTTTTTTTTTTTTTTTTTTTTTTTTTTTTTTTTTTTTTTTTTTTTTTTTTTTTTTTTTTTCTTTTTTCTCTTTTTTTTTTTTTTTTGTATTTTTCTCTTTTTTTTTTTCTTTTTGCATTTTTTGTATATATTTTTTTGTCTTGCTCTAACTTTTGCCTGGGTCGCCCTTTCGGGTTTTCGGCCCAGCGAGCCTCTCAAAGGGTAAAAGTGTAGCTGGTCCATGCCAAATGGTTTTGAGATCTGAAGTCATCTGAATCCCGGAAAATGACTGCTGTATTGATTCGCAGAAGGATCCATCTTCGGCTCTTCGAGCATATCGGACATTTTTGCCCCTAGTTCGAGGGTGCTTCTGATTTAGCTTCGCAAGCTTCTTCTGATGAGGTCTGATCTTCTTGATCTGACTTTGGTGCCTCTTGTTCGAGGGCTGCTTCAAATCTGGCCACACAGGCCTCACATCGTAGTTGACCGTTGAACCTTCTGAATTCAAGTTCAAGGTTTGGAAGCAAAAGGGGTTGAGTCTCGAGGCTGAGAGCGATCCTAGGCTACACAATCTCAAGAGCGACTCCACACAGGTCTTCGCAGGACTGCGCAAAACATTTTGTTTTTGAAATTTTTAAGAAAGTGACAAATCGCTCGCGCTGAAGATAGTGTGAAACCAGTCTGGATCAAGCCAGGGTCCTTCTCAGTACTCACTCCAACAAGCATGATTTCATTCATTAAGGGCTTAGCACGCCTCTCTTTCTCTCAGTTTGATCAAAGTTTTGCAAATCCCGAGGAATTCCTCCCTCTTTGTTTTTACCGCAGTGTTCAAAAGGTTTCGAAAAACTCAGGTCATTACAATGACTTCAAGGCACAAGAGAGCAGGTGGAATGCACTGCCATTTCATTCAAATCCCGGCACAACTAGCACACGGCAGAAGCAAATGTGAGAGCGTGAAAATCACTGCTGTTTCATTCAAAATCTGTTGGCATCTGGCTCCCTGGCTGTTGGCATAACTGGCTCCCTGGCAGAAACAGACTCAAAACAAAACAAAAAGACAAACGCGAAACAAAATGGTGACGCCCGAGGTAACACCCCCGGAATCACCCGACTCCTATACAACAAGACTGACTCGATACAACAAGACAGACCCAAAACAAAAGAGACTGACTCAAAACAAAAAGACAGACTCAAAACAAAACAACAAAATTGACCCAATACCCAAGTCAGAAAACACAAAAACTGGTATTTTGTACATTGCTCAGAACAGTGCGTGCCATCCACCATATTTGGAGTAAACTGAGCGCTGCCCGCAGGTGGTTCATCCCTCGATCACATCACATTATCCCCCACAAGTTCACTAATCAAGTGCCGATAGACTTTGCAGAGCTTGGCGGGAGGACAACCCCATTGTCAAACAGATCCTGTACTTCATGGCGAAGACGGAAGCAGTTGTCGGTAGTATGGCCAGTTTACTGATGGTATGCTGCAGTACTGGGTAGCATCATGTGTAGCCGGAAGAGGGTTCGGGAGAGGCCGAGGCTCAAGGGGTTTGAGATGGCCTTGTCCAACAAGGATTTGGAAAGCTTTGGATAAAGGCATGTGGAGGGCATGGAAGACCCTCTGACCTCGGGGTTGGTACTTCTGGGTTTGTGGATTTCTGCTGGGCCCAGCAAGCAAAGTTTGCAGGATGCTGGCCTGGCCTGGAGGATGCTGATCTTTCTGAGTGGAGGACCCTTATCCCTGAAAGGAACGTTTCTGATCAAACACCCTTTCCCGAGCTTGCCCCTTGTCAAACTGCCCCCGAGCACTTCTTTGTTCGAAAATCGGCTTTCAAAGCCGCCCACAGTTTTTGCATGGGGACTGAGCACTTGCTCTTTATCTTCGGATTTTCTCAACAGCTCAGAAGATGCTCATGGGGATTTCCGCCCCTATCTTGTTCTTTCCACTCGCCTCCACTTTGGGATTGGCATTTCCTCAAATACAGCCCGTTCCGAGATCGGGGAACCTTTTGTCGTGAAACTCCTAGCATGTGCTGTGGTCGATGATGGAGCCAATGTCCCAGAGGCTAGATCTGTTACAGTTCTTTGAAGATCTTCGATCATTCTCTTTAGCTCAGAAGTAGTGGGCTCACGGGTTTGAGATGATTGGGGTTTAGGTGCATCCATCATGCATAAGTCCATGCTTTCTGGAATGAACACCTCAGGCTTGGGTAGATGGGCTGGGGTGATGTATATGCTGGGGTTGAAGGTGGTTGGTAGTGTATGGATGAGGTTGAGGTGGGGAGGTGACAAGTCAGTACTAACCTGAGGTCCTTTGGGTGGAGCTAGGGTCTCTTCGTCAATAAGATCCTGAATCTTATGACGGAGGCGGATGCAACGGTTCGTATCATGACCGTGCTGCTGATGGTAGGCACAGTATTTAGCTGGGTCGTATCTTGTTGGAAGAGGGTTTGGAAGGGGTTGGGGTTCTAGGAGTTCTAGGTGCCCTTCTTCTCGTAGCTTTTTCAAAGCTTGAGAGAGACTCATGTAAAGATGATGGAATTTTCAGGCTTGGGGCCGAGTTGAGGTGGTTGGTTTTTGGCCATTGAGGGAAGTGGTGATAGTATCTACTTCTGAGCATTTCGCAGTTGTGCTACCATCAGTAGTAGCATTGGAACTGCGAGCAACATTCCTCTTCAAAGGCTCATTATCTTCTGCAAAGATCCCTTGTCTGATGGCATCCTCGATTTGAACCCCCATCTCATGCAGATCTGAAAAGTAGGGAAGGGAAGAACAATCATCTTTTGCATAAGCTTGGGCTGGAGATTGCGACAATCATCCGAATCTGATCTTTGTCAGTGGCCTAGTGGTCATCATTGAGGCTTTTGCTCTCCATCTCGTCACGAACTCTGAGAAACCCTCCTTTGGTTCTTGGCGGGTGACTTCGAGATCACGAGTTGTGACCTCGATCTGTGTGTTGTAGGAGTATTGAGCAATAAAGGCCTCAGCCAGCTCTTCCCAGTTCTGTTTCACAGAGTTCTCCAATTTTGCATACCAGATTGCGGCTATCCCAGACAGGGTTCGGCCAAATAGTGACAATTTCTGGGCTGTGGTCAAACCCATTGGCCTCAAGATATCAGAAAACAGTTGGAGGTGCACCATTGGGTCTTCAGAGCCATCAAATCGATCGATATGCGGCATTTTAAACCGCTCTGGTAATGTCACCACTGAGTCGGTATAACCATCCTCTATATCAGGAATAGAATGGGCCCCCTGAGACTTTTTGAACAATTTCTCAAGCTTGCTCACTTTCAATGCTGTGGGGTCCGTCTCGAACTCAAAGGGTGAACTTGGTAGGTTGATCGGTGCTTTGGATAGCTGGGGTAGAACCGAGGGCAGAGGTGGGCTTGTCGGAATGTCCGTATCTTCTTTGACATTAGTGTCTCCCCGAGCGTTGGAACTCTGGGTGGGGGAGGAGCCTGGTGTGAAGTAGATACCCCAGTTTGCTGCTCTAGCCTGGCAATTGTCTCTGCCTGTTGGGCTATAATCTCGGCCTGGCTTTTGGCAAATTCCGCTTGACGGGCAGCGTCCTGCTGCATGAGTTTCATACTTTCTTGGAGTTGACGCATCATTTCCTCCATCCCTGCCATATTGCCCTGGTCTAACTGAACAACTGGTATAACTGTCCCTGACTGGCCTTTTTACCCTGCCTTTGGTGAAGGGACACTGATTGCCCTCGAACTGAATCTCTGACCCGACAAAATCTATCAGTACAAGTCTAATGATCCTCGGGGGATATTGGAGCCTTCCGAAGGTATGGTTCCAAGACTACCTAGCAAAAGAGAAAACATGCAGTATCTCAGCCTGATGTTTACCAAAACAGATACGGGCCTAGCAGGATGACTGTGCCCTCTACTGAATTCTGCCCCAAATTCTGCCTCAAAACTGAATCTGATACCCGCAGATAACTGATTCCTAAAATACCGATACTGGTGCCCGCAGGCCCGATGCCCAAACTTCCAAACTGATACATGCATTCCTGTAGAGACGCACTCTAAAAGCACATAACAGATAAGTGAGAGCCAAACACCCCTATGTTGGGGTAGGGTTTCCCTGTCCTATTTTTTCAGGAGCTAGGGTTTCACTACGCACGCAGCGGTTTCAAACAACCTATATCGGGTAAGCAACCTGTCCTAGTTTGGAATGGTCACTATGGATTTCGATATGCACTAGGTCGAATGGTCAAAGAGGGTGCCCCGGTAAAACCGGGGTTTGTGTTCCCATACTGGCAGAGCCCACAACCGGTCAGCCTTATGCATGCCTTGACAAGACAAGCCTCCGGCAAACCGTTCAGGAATAGCAGATGGCAAACACGGTGTCCTAGGCGCACCAATGCAAATGCAATGCAAAGAAACACACAAGTGTAGTCAAAACCAGATATCATGAGTTCGAGTCAAGTTATCTAAATCCCCAGCAGAGTCGCCAGAAACTGTAGACAAGCCCGCAGGGGACCTCACTACAGCTCGGACTCGATTTGTGTCACAGTTCGTAATCTGAACCAAAGAGTCCAAATCCGGCAAATCATTTTTGAGAAAAACAGATTTTTTTGAAAGAAGTGCCAAACATGGACTGCTTTGCCAGATACAGAGTCGCCACCTAAATATTTTATTTTTGGGAAATTTAGGAAACCCTGACTCGGTGCCAAAGGCCACGTGTCCGTCATCACCAAAGTTGCCTCGGCTCGGGAACTTGGGTACGATTGGGAAGGTCACTTCGTGAGCACCCCCGCTCGCCCGGTCAAAGACCGGCCTCTACTAACCATGATATCTATTTTGAAAACATTGTATGTTCTTATTCCAATTATTAGCCTAGGTTACTATGTGATGCGCACAGCATACAAGTATAGACTGAGTCGTCTGAATTGGAACAAAACACTTCATGTTTGTTTGTGAAAATGGTTTGCTACTCGCAAGTAGGCTTAAAATGCGGATTTTGCCACCCTCGGGTGGGCTTAGAAAACATGATTTTGCCACTGTCTAGTGGGCTTAAAACAAACATTTGATGAATTGTTCCAATCCAAATAACCCAACCTCCACCCACAGGCATTCAAGGCAGTTATATCACATAAGCAGTTAGCCTCATGGTAAGCATGCTATTCATGGCAGTCACTCACACGCATGCAAGGATGCTAAAGCATAAAACTCACCGAGTACTCCAAGCCAAAAAAGAAGCTAATTAGAAATCCATGCATGATCCTAAATATACAGAAATGCCTAATGCAACACATGCAAAGATGCAACTATAGCAGGCTCGGCTATTCTAAACATGGCATATGGAATGCTACAACTAACACGTATTCAATTTGGAATTGAAATACAAATGCAGTTTGTATGATGCGCCGAGCCCGGTGCGTGCAAAACAGATGAATGATGCAAACATGCTGTCATACTGTATGCTAATTGAAATATGCCCTAATCTAACCATCATAAGCAGGTAAATAAAAGGGAAGAAAGATGTGGGGTTGGAAGACATACATCACACTCACCCACACTTATTACAATTATGCCCTCGCGCAGAGGGTCCAAATAAATATACAGTCCCGAATGAAAGAATAGTACAGTCCAAATAATACAGTCCAAATAATGTACAAATTCCTAATTAATTTACAAATTAACTAAGAAAATAATAAAACTGGCATGCAAGCCAGGGATTGCCTTGATTCTGCTCCGGATGATGGAATGATGCATGTTTGGGCTACTTTGCGCGGAAATCCACTGGAATACCCCAATTAGCCTCTGTTTTGCAATGATTCTTGAAAAGCGCGCCAAGCCTCGGAAGACCGCTGATTCTTGATATGCTGCAACAGAGAGCAGGAAAGGGGCATAGCAATATATTTTCACAAATGTATGCATGTCTCGATCCTCGTTTCACCAATCACGCATCTCGATGCATGATGGCCGAGGAGCCGAATTGCACAACTCAATATAGAATGAATGCATATGAACACTACAACAAAACCTAACTCCTCATGGATAATCCGGAGTGTCGGTGACTTGGGAATTGAGACACGTTCCGTCACTCGGAGTACGGAACGTACCTCGTTTTCCCGTGCCCGGCTAACTCCTATCCCGAACACAATGCAATATGCATGATATGCGTGAAATGCAACTAAGATACAATCCTAACATACACAATGTTATGGAATGGCATACACGCTACACGAGGTGATACACAACCGAGCATACCCAATGCTATGGATGAAATGACATACGCAATGCAATATGGCTTACACCAACATGAGAGAGCCTCAGCCACACTCACATAAGAGGCATTAGATGAAAATGAGACAACTCGAAATACGTGCACGCGTGCACGCAAACCGAGGACCGAACCTACGGCACGGAATGCCACTCTAATGAGACATGGCAAGACATGGAATATGATATGCAAACATGCAAATTTCAGAGGCAAAATGACATGCAAAACAGCCCCGAAACATGGCGAAATGAAACCCGATGCAAGGAACGAGTCCCGAAACATGGCATTAAGCACATGAAATGGCCTATAGCTATGCAATGCATGCATGATTCGTACATGAAGTGTGAAGAAAGAAGCTAGGCAGACCAAAAACAAGCATTTTTACAGTTTGAAGCATGGCCAAACAGTGGGTACAGATAGGCAAAATTAGCATGCAAAAATGGGGGGCCAAGAGAGGTAATGAAGCAAGTCATAGCTTCTGATCTCAAACACAGAAGACCCCTTCTACAATATTGAAGAGGGGCCAAAAATATGATGTTTTACAGTTTATGACAACCCCCAAAAAAAGATACAAGTATGGCCAAATTAACATGCAAGAAATGGGCCAACAAAGGGGCAAAGAAGCAAGTGGTGCACGCTGGCCCCAAACAGGTTAGGGCCCTTCAACAATGTTGAAGAGGGGCCCAAAATATGGCTGTTTACAGCTTATGATCAGACCCAAAACAGAACACAAGCATGCTCAAAGTATGATGCAAGATGAGGCCACCAAGAGGGCTATAACATGAAGTATACCAAGGATGCTTCAAACAGCCAAAGACCCTCAATGAGACATGGAGAGAGGGTCAAAATAAGACCCTTTTCAGTTCTGATTAGGGTCGAAAAACAGAAGCTCAATGTGCTAACAAATCATGCAAAAATGGGGACCAAAGAGGGGTTCAATGGCAAGGGGTACATGGAGGTCCCAAACAAGGATGACCCCTTCTTCAATGTTGAAGAATGGCTCAAAATAAGCTCAGTTACAGTTTATACCATGCCTCAAAACAGATTACTCATAGGCCAAAAATACTATGCAAAATAATGGCATACAAAGGGATATTGAAGCAAGTGTAAAATGGGGGTCCCAAACAGGGTAAGACCCTTAATGAAATAGAAAAATGAGCTCAAAAAAATGACATTTCCAGTTATGGCCGGAGCTCAAAACAGTAAGCAAAGAGGCTAAAAAAATGATACAAAAATAAGCTAGAAAAAGGGGAAATGGTGCTTACCCTTGAAGACCAACTCTTGGCTGCCTTTTGGCTTGAGAAATGCTGCCTCTTAGCTGCTGGAAAGCCCCTCCTAGTTGCTGGAATGGAGTGGTGGAGTGGTGCTAGGTGGTGGTGTGAAAAGGGGTAGGAACTTGGATGATTTTTTTGAAGCTTGAAGGGAGAGAGAGAGAAGATATGTATATGGGAGCTCAAAGGGGTTTTTTTTCAACCTCCAAGACAGAGCTGGAGGCTCTGTTATGTAGACAAAAATGGGGGAGAAATGGAGGGAAAAAGTGGGGGGAAAACAAGCCAAGTTTCCCCCCAAAAGTTGTTCCCTCCGGATACAGGTTTTGGAGGGAAAACAAATATACAGCTGTAATGTATTCAACCTGAGGATCATGGCCGGCTAGGTATTGGAGCTGCAGGTGGCCGGCCGGCCAAGGGGCAAAATGGTCAAATTGAATTTCTGGCCGGTCACTAGATATTGGTGTCCTCCCAGGTGCCCTCAACACAACCCTATGGTTCAAAACTGGAGGAAGTGAAACAGGAGAGAGAACAAGCCATTTTTCAAAGGGGTTCAAAAGGTTCAAGTAGAATTAATGGCCGGCCATATAATATTTGTGTCCTCCCAGGTGTCTACAACACAAATATGGGTGTTAGGATTGAAGAAAGTGACCCTAGGGTGGTCAACATTGGCTTGGAAGTAAGAAAAACGGGCGTCGGAGGACGCCGGAGGAATATAACTGGTTGCTGAAACAATTGCTGGCCTCCCACCCTTCTGTGACCTTCCTGGTGATAAAATAGAGGTACCTGCCAAAAATGAACGAAAACCGATGCAAAACGAATGTTTGGGGGCCAGAACGCGCAGTTCGGGGCCCCGAAAACTGCCTGTTAAGCACCGAAAGTGGCATTCGACCACGAAGTGAGTCTCTCAGACCTCAGTGTCCCTCAAAAGGGAGTAAATAAGATGCATGCCAAAAACCAGAGCAATCGGAGATAGTTAGGCGGTCCCGAACCGAGGCACACGGCCTGACGGCTCCGAAAACCGGGAACCGGGCTCCGAAATGGGTAAAATGGCCTACAGCCACGAAATGTAGCCCACGGCCACTGAGAGATGATCTACTAGACCTCTCCCTCCCTTCAGGAAAAGAAAACAGAGAAAACCGAGCTTGGTTCGCAAACCGAGGCAAGGCACAGAAAAGTCTAGAAGTTCGGAGGCAAGGCTCACGGCTGAGACTCCGCAACCTCAAAACGAGCACAGTATACAACATCACCAAGCGCTCAATCGGTGACGTCTGAGTCTTAAGGTCGGTCAAAAATGGGGTGTCTACACCTATTACATAAGAGTCGTCATAATGGTAACCCTACTTATATGACTGGAGATCCCAAGAACTAAGTTCAAAGGGACAACTAAATTATGTATGGCTCGCCAGAAATCACCAAGGGATTAAAATTCCTACCCATTCCTATGGTGAGAGTGATATCTGTAACATTTATTGTATGCAGGGGTATAAGGATAAGCTTTGCTTTTAATGATTACTTATATCTTGATTAAAGCATGGAAATCAAGACGAGTATAAGGAGATACTCACAATAAGAATCACCTATATGAATATTGAACTGGGGCCAGTTCTATGAGAATGAAAGAGGCTACATTCTCTAGAAACACTCATGAAAACCAGGAGCGTTCAAGGCCAAAATGAACACAACAGTGAGAACTACGATGTGTTAGAAGATATTTTGTGTGAAATCTATTGTCTTGGCTTACACAAACGGCTGAACAATTCAAGGCATCGCGTCCATTGGTTAGCCAGTAAGTCCGATAGGTTATCACTAGGGAAGGTTCAAGGTCGAAAACTACCTATCCTGATGCAAGATATTTTCGACTTATACTCTTTCGATAAATCTGCATATTGTTGCATTTCCGTTGTCATCAAATTCCATTCATGTGGGGGATTGTTGGAAATGGTTATAAATTCTGGGTAAAACCAGAATTTTATCCTAAAGTTTGGTCTATTTTTTAGGTGGGCCCCGTGCATCGATTTACACGGGTCAAAGTGGTAACGCGTTCTATGCCGCGTTATGATTCACGTGGTATATTTGGTTGCTAAAAACCATTACCGAGTGAATGGGAAATTGAAGCCAAAGTGTGCTCCATGAAAATGGAGTTTTGGTGGAAAATCCTTAAAGGTTTGAATAAGGCTTGTCCCACATTGATTTGGTAGGAGGTTTTGAAAGGGTTCATATGGCATGGGTTTGGTACTTGGGGTGTGCCCCAAGGGGTACCCAAGTGTTTTAGAGGGAGAGGTTATGGGGAAAATGGGCTAGACCCATTGGACCCAAAAATCACCACACACACGCGCGCGCCCCGTCGCCGCCGTCCATCCGGTCGGTCGGTCGGGCGGGCTGGGCTTCGGCGCGGGTGCGTGGTGTGAGGTTGGGTTGGGCTTGTTCGGCCCAATACTAATCTTTTTGGGCCAAAAATATTTGAATTTAATTTTATTTTTTATAAAATAAAATCCAGAATTCAAATAAACTGGTTTGGTTTTTTCTGTACATCCAAACAGGGCCCTTCCCGAAATAAACCAGTCTGGTATTATTGCACACCCAAACAGGGCCCCTTCCCCTTTTTGTTATCTGTTTGAAATATAACTCAACAGATTCAAATCTGTTTGAATTCAAAACCAACAGGTTTCATACCTGTTCAATTCAAAACCAAGAGTCACCTTTACATCTATAAATAGGACAGCCCTCATTTGGATTTTGGAACTCTAATTTTCGTCATTCATAATTCTGAAAACATTCTCTTCATGTTGCTACATTATTTTCTTGTCAGAGAGAGTATAAACACTTAGTGTGTTCGCTAGGCAAACAATTTGTAGTGCTGCTATTGTTTGTAGTAGATCATTTTATCTTGAGAGATAGACGTCCAAATTCTGAAAGCACCGTGGAGAGGACGAATCTGTCTTAAGGACACAGTGTCAAACACTGGACTTGATCAGATAATTATTCAAATAAATTAATCAAGTAAGTTGTTTAATTTATTATTTTGTTTTATTTGTTTATTTAATCAGATTTTAATTTTGTTTTTTGTAACAAAATAAAATCTGTTTTTATTTATTTATTCTTTATTTCGAGTTTGATTTTTAAAATCAAACAAAATTCTCTCCTTTCTTTTATTTCTTTATATTCTGATTGTTGTTTAGCACACAACAGAATTTAATTTATTTAAATACAGTGAAGATTGTCCAACAGCGTGTGCACCGATTCCACAACCCACACACCCTTTTAGTCAGAGAGTGTAGCTATCAGGATTCGACCTCATACCCAAGCCCTGGATACGAGTCGTCTAACACTTAGAGGACCGTTCTACAACCACTGCACCAAACTCCTAAGAGTTAGCCCTAGAATGTGTGGAACGTGAGACCTCAAGGCTTATGCACCAAGACCTTTGCCAACTATTGCAGTGCCATTTGTCAATATTGATCAACACCACCATAATTATTGTTTATAAGCATTGTGCGTCATTGGGGAATGTTGAAGAATATCGTGGTATGGTGGTGTAGAGAGAGTGAATTGATAGTGGGTCAATGAAAGTGAGAGTAGTATGACAATTTCATTTTGGAATTAGAGAGTGTTTGGATAATTTTAATTTTATCCGTTAGGTTAGTTGTAGGAATGTTTTTGATAATAGAGTAATTGTAATTGTAAAACATGAGATAAAAATTTATAATTTTAATAAATTTTAGAAATATATTTGTAATTTACCTTCATAATTAACTAACCCAGTAAAAAGTGAAACAATTTTTTTTACAAATCAATCAAATCAGTAAAATGAGATTTGAGGTCTCTTCTGATAATCTTTTTTAACAAAGTGAATCGTCTTGAGATCATGAAACATGGCCGAAGACTGTCCGTTTTTGCAAGCTGAGTCTTAATAAAGTGAGATCGTTGAAGCTTGGCTGAAGATGATTAATTGATTGAAACAAAAAAAAAATAATACAGTAGCTTAACTATATATATATATATATAAAAAGAATTAGAAAATTTGAATAAATATCGAGGAAGATAATGATATGATATTATTAAGTGTAAATTACATTGATCTCCGTTGAAGTTTAGACTAAATATAATAAATTTTATAATTTTAACATAATTATATAGACTTCTCTTTTAGTAAAATTAAATAGACCGAAATTAATATAAATTGTGAAAAATACAAAAATAGCAAAGTGCTAACTGTTATATATATATATGAATTAAAATCTCAATAGAAGTTAATATAATTATATTAAAATATTAAAGTTATATTATGTTTTTCAAATCTCGAGGGGTTTATTATAATCTACTCGATTATTGACTAATAAAAAAATTAACGTTATTGTGATGGTAGTAAACTATGTTATTTAGCAGGTAAAAAATAATGGAAGTCCACATAATCATAGTTTATTAATCGGTTCAATATTTAATCCCAAATTCTTGGCATTACGTTTGCACTTACCTCACTACTCCCAAAAGTCCCCTCCCTCTCTTTTAGCGGGTTGGGCCATGGGCCAAAAAGTGGGGACCAGGCCTAAGCTCAAGCCTACTCATAATAGGGTCTAGGCTGTGGGCCGGCCCCAGTCGAGTCTTTTTTTTTTTATTATGAATAAAAATAAAAGAAAAATTATACTATAGTATTTTAGTTAAAATTAATGAGATGTTTTGTTTGGTTATATTTCATGATGATATTTAAATTTAATTATGTATGACTTATGTTTTTTTAATTATGAACTTATAACTAAAAAAGTATGCAATTATGTAATTTTTTTCTTTCAAAATGAATAATTATATATATATGAAAATAAAACTTTCAATATTACAATATTAAATTATTTATATAACATTTATTGAATGAATAATTTTTATTTCAAAATCAAATAAAATATTATAAAAATTGATATTATTAAATAAAATAGGTGTAAATTATTGATGATGGTAAAGCAATTGCATCATTATAGGTCAAGTACATCCTAACTAGGTTGGCATCTACTCTACTAGCCTACCAATCATTTGCATTATACTCCACCTCAATAATCTAATAATAAAAAATAAAAATAAAAAACCGAAATGAAATAAAATAGTACAAAACAAAGTGTTGATCAATCATCGAAGGAGACAGACATTTCAGTCGCGTTGCCTGAAGATATGTTATCCAAATCATTTTGAATTCGCTTATTTTCACTATAATTTTCTCTTCTCGTAAGTGCATACATATGATCTCTGGATATCATCAGTGCCTCAACCATTTGGGGTGAAAGCCTGCACCAGTAATCGCTCAGCACCTGTCTACCTACACTAAAAGCTGTTTCAAAATCAACTGTAGAAATAGGAACGATTAGTATATTACGGGCCATCTGTGAAACCACATGCCACATAGTTTCATTTTATTTTCACCATTTCAAAATGTCAAAATCATCGGAATCATCTATTGACGAGCTTTCCAAATAATGTTGTAGTTCAGAACTGCTTACACTTGTATGTTGAAATATTCTTCTACTTTTTATTGCTGAAAAAACACTTAGGTAGCGTTTGGTAGAGTTTTCTAAATATGATTTGAGAATAGAGTTGTATTTTGAGTTTGTGAATTTTGAAATTATGATTTGAGTGTAGAAATTTTGTTTGGTTATGAGTTTTGAAAAGAGTCTTGAATTGAGATTTCAATGTTTGATGTGACATATGAAATAAGAAAATTTGTTTGGTTATGAGTTTTGAAAAGAGTTTTCAAAACTTAATTCAAATTGTTATAACTCATAACCAAACACACTATTCAAAACTCTATTGAAAATTCTGATCAACATTCATAACCAAACTCGTTTTAAAATTCAATTAAAAAAATTAATTACTAACAAAAAATAACATTAATCAATTTTTTTAATTGAAAATATTACAAAGGAAATAATTTTTTATTTCAAAATAAATATTCAACTATTGTAAAATAACTTTTATTGTATATTTGGTTTGAATTATTTTTTAAAATATTTTTGATTTAAAATATAAAAAAATATATTATTTTTGTTAAAAAAATCAAAAACAAATTCCCATTTTTTTTTTCCCAAATAACAAGTGCCAAAAAAAAAAAAAAAAACTGTTCCAGTCAACCGACTGGATATCGGGAGGGTGTCCGGAAGGACGATCAGGTAGGCCAAAATCGCTCTTTTCAAAATTCAAAAAGTTAAAAACTCAATGTGCTACCAAACAGGTTTTCAAATGAGTTTTCAAATGTGACTTGGAATCAATTTTGGAAAGCTTAAACCAAACAATGTGTTGAAAATAACTCTGGAATTAAGATTCCAAAGCTATACCAAATACAGCCTTAATCTCTCGCATCGAGATGAGACTACCAGTGTAGTGTGTGCATGTGTATTTACAGATGCAGTTGCCCTGTATTCTTCAAATAATCTGTTGCATGTTTGCATAATAAGGGCAAATTGTGTTTGATCAACGAAAAGACGCTCTAAATATTCTTGTAAACCAATTTCTTTACACATACGATCAATTATTATTGCTAAACCCAATAGATGAGGCAAAGCATCAAAATATTTATCAAATTTTGTTTTCATTATTGAAGTAATAATAGTTACATAATATTCATTATCCATATATTTTAAGAAAACTTTAATTATTTCTGCTAGCATGTATAAAACAAATGGTGAAGTAGGAATATATATATAAGAAAATAATTTTTTTGAAGTATCAAAAACTTTTAAAAAATCTTTATACAAGACTACTTGGCGCCAATTAAATTCTGTGGGAGTCAGTACTCCTCCTATTGATGTTGTTGCAAAAAATAAATCTATTGCTCTTATTTGCTTACAAGCTATTTTTAACATATTATATGTTGAATTCCACCTACTATCTACATCTAAAATTAATTTTCTAAATGGCATATTTTCTCGTTGACAAATTTTTCTATATTCTGAAATTCGATTAGCAGAAGGCGTAATAGTAACAACTGCATTTTTTATTACAAGTACAAAAATCTCATATACATGCATAGCTTCTTTAACAATCAGAATATGAAATAAGTCACCATCAACCAGTAATTGTAAAATTGATTTTAAATAGACTACAGTTTGATTATAATATGTTGCATTATCTAAACTAATCGTAAATATTTTATATTTTAAAGCCCACTCATATAATACATTTCTTATTTCTACACTAAGCGAATAACCAGTGCATGGAAGTTCAACTAATTTAAATGAAATAATTCTTTTATTTAATTTCCAATCATTATCAAAAAAAATGTGCAGTAATACATTAATATTCAAAACTATTATTTGACCACATATCATATGTTAAACAAACTCTTCCATTTAAATTTTTAAAGATGTCAAATAATTCACTTTTAACATCCTCAAATTTCTTTAAAATCCTGTTTCTAGTAGTATTTCTTGAAAAACTTTGATATTGCAGTGTAAAACTTTCGTGAATCATTTCGGTAAAATCAGGACATTCACTAGTAGTAAAAGGTTGTTCTTTTTTAATAATATAATCAACTAGAGAATTTTGTGCACGTATAAGATCATATGAAAATGTTTGCAAATTACTAGTTGATGAAGACCCTAATTGCATTTGACTTCAAATATCAAGTTGTCGACTTTGTAAATGTTTGTTAGCATGCCTTTTTAGGTAACTAGTATCCCCTGCAGATGCACCACTAAGTAAATATGCACAATATTTATATTTTGTTTTAAATGTAATTGTATCATCAGGATTATTTATAGCTATTTTTTCAAAATATTCCCAAACATTACTACTTCTGCTCCTAGATGATGGTCCAACTGTTGGAAGAGAGATATTAGAAGGAGAATCAACAGATTCATGTTGTGTAGTATATGTATCAACATCGACATAAACATTAGGAATATTAGGATCCATAGTAATATAAGCAAAACAATATATACGAATTAACAATTAATTTAAATAATGTGTAAATACAATGAGTAAAAAATTATAATTAATATATGTGCACAAATAATTAATGAAAAAAATGAGTAGCTAATAAATTTAATTAAACTAATTAATATTACCGACTAGCGAATGTAATACAAAAATTAGTTTCTTCTGATAAAAGTTTCTTATTGCACAATCGCAATTGTCACTACGGAATGACACTTCAAAATTAATTGTGAGCTGAGAGAGATTCAGAGTTTAAGAGAGAGAGAGAGAGAGAGAGAGAGAGAGAGAGAAATTTATTTGTGAGATTTATTTTGAAAAATGAAGGATATTTATAATAGTTTGAAAGAGTGCAATAAATTTATAAAAAAAATTATATATATTATTGTTTGTCTTAGGATGTTTGAATTTTATGACCGTTTGAATTTTTACCATTTATGACCGTTTGAATTTTTTTTTATTTATTTTTTTCATTCATTGAATGAAGACTTGAGTGATTGATGAGACTGAGATGCAACAGTGAACAAAGTAGGCTAGGGGTGGGGCAGGCAGGCTAGTACAATGCACACCAATCAACCATTTGAATTATATATATATATATATTAATTCATTCATTGTAAGAGCATCCACAATGGAGTGGCTAAAACATAGTGTGTTATATGACAAAAAGTGATAAAAATGGGGTCAAAAATGTGTGTTAAGAGTTTGTTAATTTTATTAAATGAGTGGTGGTGTAATGGATATGTTAATGTATGTGTTAAGTAATGTATAAATATATTAAATTAATAAAATAACAATATTAATAACTTTTTGTTTTTATTTTTTTAATTTTTGCAAGTTCAATCTTTTATTTATTTTATTTTTTTATATTTTATATTTTTTTAAATTATTTAACCGTTGCAAATTGTTTTTTATTTTTATTTTTTGAAATTTGATTAATGGTAGAGAGAGGGCCGAGTGGGTGGCCAACCTGGGCTGCCCGCAGGGCCTGACACTTTTTGGGCCAGGCCAGGACAAAAATGGAAGGCTCAGGCCCGGGCCCAAGGTACTAGGCTGGGCTTGGGCCCGTGCCGAAATAGACCGGGCCCACCTCGGGCCGCGGGCATGCTTCAGGCTGTCCACGGGCCTCGAGCCATTTTTACACCCCTATTAGGAGGTTTACGTTTGTGCTTACCTCACTAGGCCCAATCATCCCTCTCTAGAGCTCTTTGCAACTCTCAATTATAAAACACAACGTAAATAAAAAGACAAGACATTGTAGACCAATTCTTTCGTGGGAGAATTACAAATATATTGTAACCCCTCAAAATAAACCCATAATATCATACAATCACGATAAGGAAAAGAGATTTCATATTACAATCATCAGAGTATTCTTACAAAAGGTGCTACATGTTGACAAGAAAAGTAAATGCCCTATAGGCTTACAACTTTCCAAGTCAACACTTGGTTACAAAAAGGAGAGTACTAACTCTACACAAAATAAGCCCTTGGCTTGATATACATGTAATACAACCAAAAACAACAAAGAGAGTTTAATAGCCTCAAACCTCCCAAGCTACGTCCTTGGAGGTGGCATAACACCTGTACCTGAAAAGGATGTCCCATATAGGGTGAGCCAACGCCCAGTAGAGATATGCTAAACATAATATGAGCAAAGACTAAAACATTAGCATTTGATAAATGTTTAACCCACATAAATCATTTCATAATCCATTTCAATTACATGACAAATATGCTCATGTTTCGTTCCTCTTTCCTTTACTGTCACGCCCCAAAATTTAGACAATTAAATATTAAATTATGACTAACCCCAATAATATTCCATCATCCAAATCTTAGGGTTGAAACAAAAAAACTAAACGCAAACCAAACCATCCACCATAAATTCATAACTGACCAATACCTCAACATCAAGGTAACAATAAATAGTCAAAACAACTTAAATAAAGTACGGTTACAAACCATGCCAAATTATTCCAATACTAAAGTCATAAAAAAAATAATAAATACATAAATTAGTATCAACCCTAAGCTCAAGAAAAATAAAAGAACTCCAAACGACATGTCCTACGATCACAGTTATTTCTTGTCACCACCAAAGCCTCTACTAATCCTGCAAAGGAAGCTCGGCTGCGCTCAAAACAAAATTTAGACAATTAAATATTAAATTAGGACTAACCCCAATAATATTCCATCATCCAAATCTTAGGGGCGTGACATTTACTTAACCGGTTTTCGATTCATAAATATGGCTCAGAACCTGGCCAAACAATTCCCATGAGACCACAGCTCATATCAACAATACTACCATACTTCACAATAGATACACATATTTGCTGTATCAATATCACATAAAACACTTTCATACTTCACAATAGATACACATATTCGCTGTATCAACACTTCAATAGATACACATATTTGTTGTATCAATGGAGTCTATCCCTTATCTCCTCCCAAATAATATCCGGTTTAGGTGTCAATCCCCTATCTTTCCTTAAACCGTAGAGTACATCCCTTATCTCCTCCCACACAACACAATGTATATAAACACATATCATATACAAGATCAATCAATACATAAGTTTGATGTATTATTCCAACCGCCATACTCGATGACATAACCAATTGATTAGTTTTAGTTCGCCTAATCATCATGCATTGTCTACAACAATCAAGACTATCTTCCACTGATAGCCCAAAGCAATTTATTTCTAAACAGATAATAAATGCATCAACAGATATTTTGACAACAATTTCATAAGTGAGCGATTAATAAATCCAACTCCACCATTCCCTCTTATAATGAGCCAATTTCATTATTTCCAATTCAAGTCCATATTTCCATAACATTCCAAATTAATTATATAAATTAATTCTTACAACAATTTAGGGATTTCTCCCCCTTACCTCTACAATGACCCAAAGATCCCATATATCATCAATTCCATCATTTTAAGACCCAAGATACACATTTATGAGTCAAAATAGCCAAACCCTTCTTTATTCATTTTGAAACCCTAGCACCCAAAATTACCCAACTTCAACATTACATCAAAGTGACCAATAGTTTATGTCAAAGACCATAGAAATGAGTAGTTATCCCTACCTCAAATTCGGAGCTCAAAGGAAGAAGATGAAGAAATTCGAAATGCTCCAAACCCCAATATTTTTGGATCAAAATGTAGCCCTCAACAAGCTCCACACTTTTTACAAAGGCCTAAGGGTAGAGAATCACTCCTACTAGATCAAACCCTAGAGAGAAGTTGGAGTTTTAGAGTGAGCTGCTCTCCAATGGAGGTTTTGAAAAGTAAGAGAGAGAAAGAAAGTGTGAAAAGTGATTTAAAATCACCCAGCTGCCATCTGATATACGACTAGTCTGCTTGAGCGAAGAATAGGACGCTCGAGCATCAAAGCACAAAAACTGGACCCGCTCGAGCATAAGAATACCCGCTCGAGCAGATCACCAAAAATCTGGGCAACAAGAGTTAGGACAAAGGCTCAACCAACCTGTTCGAAACACGCCCAAAACAATTCTAAACTCAACTACAAAGAGTTAAAGGACGGAAATGAAATACAGGCAACAACAGCTATCAACGAAACCGAGTCCGGAATACAGTAAACATGAGAGAAAAAACCGAGATCGCTATATATATGGTAGGTGTAAGTGTGTTTGTAATGAGTGTAATTTTCATGTATTGATAAAATTTTTTTTTCTTCTTTTCATTTGCATGCAGTTCTGCTTCTTTCTTCTATAACTAGAAACCAACCAATTCTTATCCCATACAATACAAAAAACAAAAAAACGACACAACCACAACACACAAACTCAAATTTCTCAAACACTTGTATACTATGGATCAAACACCCCATGTAGCTTTTCTACCAAGTCCAGGTATAGGCCATCTCATCCTTTCCATTGAATTCGCCAAGCAACTCGTCTACCACCGCCACTTCTCCACCACTATCCTCATCCCCTCTACCGCACCACCCACCATAGCCCAAAAAACAGTCCTCCAAAAACTCTCCAAAACCATCCACCACATCTTCCTCCCACCTATTCAATTACCCAATGACCCCCTCAGTGTTGCTTCCCAAATCTTCCTCACAGTCACTCTCTTTCTTCCTTCTATCAAACACACATTAGCTTCATTATCCACACCTACCCGGTTGGTTTCTCTCATCATCGATCCATTCAACATTGGTGCCATCAATGTAGCCAACGAGTTGGATGTCTCGCCATACTTGTTCTTCCCTTCACCAGCCATGTCATTGCTGTTTTGCCTTCATTTGCCTAAGATCGATGAGACGATTACGGGCGAGTAAAGAGACCTATCTGAACCGATATAATTCCTTGGTTATGTACCGGTTCATGGTAGAGATCTCCCTAACCCGGTTCAAGACCGATCAAACAAAGCATACAAGGGACTCATTAAGAGTTTTAAGGGGTTATAGACACCCCATTTTTACCGCCTGCAAGACTTAGGCGCTTGGTTCGATACACTCGATGATAAAATTTGAATTGTGTGCTTTGAATTCACAGTGATTCGGATTCAATCAGGCTCTCGAAATAACCTCAAATCTTCAACATTTACTTTGTTTGAACCTGTGAGTTTCATTTTTGGACCTTTTTCCACTCTGAGTTGAGTTTGAACCAAAAAACAAGGGAGGGCATCAAAGCCCCACCATACATCAGTGATGGCCAACCGTGGCTATAAATGGCCGGCCGGCCCTTGGTGGCGAAAAACACTATTTTGGGCGGGAGCCCGCCAGCTGTCCATTTTTAAAGATATTTATCACCTTTTGAGCTTAAATTCTATAAAAACAAAGCTGTGTGATTGTTTTGAGGGTTGAACAAAATTTAGAGAGCCTATATACACCTTGAGAGCTCCTCCCTCCTTCTTCTTCCATTGCAAGCAACCCGTAAGCTAACCTAACTTCCTTCTGTCATCTCTATACTCCATACACAACCTTGTCTCACCACCTTAGAGCCTTGGTTGATCTTGGAGAAGCATAATTCTAGCTTGAGAGTGGGTTGAAACCAAGTTTGGATCACAAACAACAATCTTACCCCTTGAAAGGTATAAGCTTGTTTTCTTCTCTCTTGCTTTTATTTCTTTTATTTGCTTCATAATTCTCACTGTTTTGTGTTGTTTTGAGTCTATTTGAAGTGTTTAAGATTGGGTTTGAAGGGCTACCAAAAGGGTAGAGAGAGCTTGCTCTTTCTACATCTTTACCTATAGCTTAAACCCTTCATTTTCCACTCTTTTTCTTTGATATCTACATTGATTTTCAGAGTTTTCAAGGGCCAAAAATCATGTTTTGAAGTTTTAAAAGTGAAGGGGTTAGCCACCCCTTCTTGTTCTTGCTTACTAGCCTTCATTCTTCTCTTTATTGTTTAGCTTTTTAAGCTCTTTTCATGCATGTTTAGCCTCTATTTTTCATATGTTAAGGGCTATTTTAGGGCTGTCCAAGCCTTTGAAATTGATTCGTGCTTTGTTTAGTTTAGCTATTGTCTCATAAGTTAGCATACATAACTTGTTGCATGTTGTTCTAAGCATTCCTTTACTCATTTCTATGTTTAAGAGTCTAATTTTAACAATCAATCCACCATCCATCTCTTTCATTCTTGAGAATGATTTCAACCGATTGAGGTTGTTCAAGACATGTAAGAAAGACTCTTTCTTAATGGCTTAATCTTTTCGAAGATTCATTGCCAACGGTGTGGTCTCTCTCATGCTTTAGAAGAACCTCTCGTTTGACATTACTTCTTGTTTAGAGGACTTCAACATCACCATGGACAAATGGACTAAAGAATGGCAAGGCTTAACAAAATTGGCTTAAAACTTGGATCAACACACATAAAAGAAAGTGGCTTAAATTGCTCCAACTTGGCCGGACGTTATGCCAAGTTCCTTGTGTCAAGAGTCGTTACATGCTAATCCATAGCATTTTGATGATTCTTGAAGCGTTGCAACCTCCCTCTTTGAGTTCATTCCATGACACAAGAGAGGGGTGGTCTTATTCTTTGCATTTTATTAACTTTTGTCCAAAATTGCATCCGAGACCATCAAGCAATCATTTTGCTCATTGATGGCTTTGGAATCAATTTCAACCTTCTCTCGAGGCTTTCCCATGACAGAGAAGGAAGAAAGGGACAAATAGAGCTTGAGGATACTCTGTCAGCACTGGTTCACCTCAGAACACAAAAACATAGCTTTGCACCGAATTGATGCACGGCCGGCCATCTGTGGGCCTGATCGACCATCAGTGATGCACGGCTGGCCCTTAGTGTGTGGCCAGCAGTGTAGTTTTGTAGGAAATAGAGGCAGTGGCTGAAGATGAAAACAGAGGCAGTTTGGGTAGACAAAGTAGCTCTCAGGTGCTGTGTATGCAACCTTCATCCATCTTCACTTACGCATTTTGTCGAATGTAATTAATCTTGTTGTAATCAATTAGTTGTAGCTAGTTAATTTTGCGAAGGGTTGTAACTAATTAGTTAGTTAATTAGTTATTCAATTTTGTTTTGTAATTAGTTAGTTAACTAGAATAATTAGTTAATTCATATTCATTTGTAATAATTAGTTAAGTAATTTAGCTAATTTCATTTGTTTTTGTAATAATTAGCTTAATTAGCTTAGCTTTAATTAGTTAGCTAATTAGTTAATATGTTCGAACTATCCTTCGTGAGAGCGCAATGTAATAATGTGTATGTCTTCCAACCTCACGTCTTTCTCCATTTTATTTAACTACTTAAGATGGTTAGTTTAGGGACATCATGTTTTATTTAGCCTTCTTCATGTTTGCATCCATTTGTATTGCATGCACCGAGGTTCGGTTCATCATTCTAACTGCATTGCTAGTTTAAATACTTCTTTGAATACGTGCGTAGACCGTATGCTATTTAATTGTTTCATATGCCATATTAGTAGCCGAGCCTATTAGTTGCATATCGCATGTGTTGCATTAGTCATCTTGCATAGTTAGGATCATGCATTTTTTCTAACTTTATTGTTTATTTTGGCTTGGAGTACTAGGTGAGTCTTTACTGGCTTTAGCATATTGCATGTGTGTGATTGTTGCCATGTTTAGCATGCTTGCCATGAGGCTAATTGCTTAAGTGCTAAACTGCTTGAATGCCTGTGGATGAAGGTTTATTGCTTGAATTGGAATAATTTGAGTAATGTTCATATGTGATCATTTTTTCAAGTGGCACATATTTCGAAATAATTTTCAAAACAAACATGATTCGAGATGTTCCAATTCTTGCAAGTTAGTCTATACTTGTATGTGTGCGCATCACATAGTAATGCTAGCCTAATAAACCGGAATGAGAGCATATAATGTTGATAAAAATCATATCATGATTAGTAGAGGCCGATCTTTGATCGGGTGAGTGGGGTGCTCAATTCATGACCTTCCCCTCTCGTACCTAAGTTCCCGAGCCGAGACAATCTTGGTGATGACGGACATGTGGCCTTTGGCATGAGTCATGGATTTCCTAAATTTTCCAAAAATAAAAATATTTAGGTGGCAACTCTGTATCTGGTAAAGCAGTCCAATTTTGGCAATTTGATTCAAAATCGATTTTCCAAAAGATTTGCCGAATTTGTACTCTTTGGTGTTTATCAATTTCACATTGCACTTGTGAGATTAGATTTAGAACCGCGAGAGTCCGAATTGTAGGGCTTATGTTTAAACTTCTGAAAGGGGGCGCGAAAAGGCCGAGCTACAGCGATATGGTTTAGCCGAGGGTATAATTGTGAATACATTCATGGACATAGAAGAGGGAGCCATAAAAGCTTTGTTTGTGGACGAGCCAGGCAAGCCGCCAGTTTATCCGGTCGGATCACTTATCCGAACGGGTTCGAGTGATGGATTAGAATTGTCCAAGTGTTTGAAATGGTTAGATGATCAGCCAAGTGGGTCAGTAGTGTTTATATCATTCGAAAATGGTGGAACTCTCTCTCATGACCAACTTAATGAGTTAGCATTGGGTTTGGAACTGAGTGGCCAAAGATTTTTGTGCGTTGTGAGATGCCCTAGTGACAATGCTAGTGCTTCATTATTCAATGCACATAACCAAAATAACCCTTTTAGCTTCTTACCAAAAAGTTCTTGGAGAGGACACAAGGCCGAGGCCTAGTAGTGCCGCGTGGGCACCGCAAATTGAGGTACCAAGCCACCGTCCCATATGTGGATTTTTGACCCACTGCGGATGGAACTCGACTCTGGAGAGCACTATTCACGGTGTGCCTCTAATCGCTTGGCCACTCTTCGCAGAGCAAAAGATGAACGCGGTGAAGCTAACAGAGGGTCTGAAGGTGGCGTTGAGACCGAAAAGTCATGAATCATGGCTGGTGGGACGGGAAAAGATTACAGAAGTTGTGAAAAGTCTTATGGAAGGAGAAGATGTGAAAGAAGTTCACTAGAGAATGGAGGGACTCAACGATGGTGTTGCGAAGGTCTTGAGTGATGAAGGATCTTTTGTAAAATCACTATCTGATTTGGCATTCAAGTTGAAAAATCAATTGAACATTTGACTTCAAATCAATTATTTTATTTATTTATATATTTATTTTTTAAAGTTCTGCTCATTTCATTTTCTTCTGTTCTGTTTTTCTTGATTGTCTTAATTTTCAGTTTTTTAATCTATTGGTAATCCCATATGATTTGTATTATGTAATATTGTTAGTGTTGGAAAAGTTACCATGTTGAGTGGGTCACCTTAGAAAGAATTAGGAGTTAGTTTTCTCCCGTTTGGATTGGAAGTTTTATATTGCGGATTATGAGTTTCATTTAAATAATTTATTTTATTTGATGTTTTGGTGTAGAGGTGATAAATGATTAAGTTTATTTTTTTGATACTAATCTAGTCGAGTTATTTAGCTTTGTTTTGATGTTTTGTGCTAGGCACAAATCCAGGATTCGAATTTTGCGAGGCAAAAGTTTATGTAATTTCTTATTTTTTGAAATTATTTTACTAATTACTAGATATAATGTAAATATGTTTTACAATTTCTGGGAATAGTGATTCCGGTTTTGACCCGACTCTTGTTGCATTCCGGACTCAGGCTTATGGTTTCTGAATGTTGTTCACTGTCGTTTTTCCCCTTATTCCTCCTTAAATGTGGTTATTGGATTTGTAGTTGTGTGTTTGGAATAGGTTTGCGTTATTAGTGAATTTAAAACAAGAAAAAATAATAAATTTATATTATTTTATTTCTTAATTTTGAAAGGGATTAATATTTTAAGATAATAAAAAATGGTTTGTAAAACAAAGGAAGTATTGTAATTGAGAGAGAGAAGAGAATGTGAGAGGCTGGGTGGGCTGAGGAAGTGATTGTTGTCGGCTGTGGTGGTGGCTATGCTATTGGGATGATCTAAATAAGTATATTTTTTGATTTTTTACGAAAAGATGTGTAAAAAGTAGAGAGATGATATGACCCAAAAAAGATAAAAAGATAAATAAGTGCACTTTTGTAATGCATCCTAAACAACCTTATCCAAACGGAGTTGGATTGATGGATAGAATTGGTACAAGATAAAAAGTTTGGGGTTTACATCGAAACAAATAAAAATTTAGGATTTAATTTTTATGTGACTTAAACTCTAGAATTTTTTCTTTTTAATAATTTTCTCCACATAAAAAAGTACTTAAAATTAGGATTCACATGGATTTTTCTCTCGTTGACTGCGCCTCTTAAGAGGCTTACGTCTTTCCTCACATCACCTCCATTCACGTTAAGATCCTCTAGAGTGTATTCCTAGAGTGATCTCCTAGAGTGATTCATCCATGGCTGACACGTATCCCACTCAGCCGCTAAGGGCTAAGATTCAGCCTCACCAAAACGACAACAATTTGAAAAAAAAATAAAAAAAATATAGATTTCAAAACATCAAATACTTTCATTCCTGTGAAGCATTAGAGAGAGAGAGAGAGAGAGAGAGAGAGAGAGAGAAGGGCTGAGAGAATGAGAGAAGAGGAAGAGGACATCGTCGTCCCTTCCCATCTCCAACGCGCTGCCGCTGCTGCCACACCACTGCCCCGCCATACTCCAACAGATTGAAGGAAAAAAAAAAAAACCACAGGTTTATTCTCCAAACTAAAAAATATTAGGGCTTTCATTCAAAAATTAGGATTTTCTTTTAATAGTAATAGTAATGGTAATATAGATTGTTTAATGTGTTGATTGAGAGATTGTTACCTGATTTATTTAAAATTTGTTTGTATGGTTTTGATTTGGGACTTTTACATGATTCATTTCAAATTTATTCTTAGAGGAGCCAATTTGGAACTTTTTACATGATTTCTTCCATGTTCATTAAGAGATACTAATTTATTTATTTATTTATTTATTTATAGTGAGATACCTTTTTTATTTTTATTTTATAGTGAGATACGTAATTTTTTTATGTTATTTATTTATTATTTTGTTTTACAGTGTGTTTACAATGGAGCTTATGGAATATGTTTTGTTTAATGCATATATCCTTACATTTGTTTACTTATTGATCGAGACTTAATTTTTTATTTTATTTATTTATTTATTTATTTTTTCACAGTGTGTTTACAGTGGAGATATGTGCAATACTTGAATGATCTATTGTTGCACTGTTGCACTGTTGCACTATTGTCAGACCAAACTAAATGTTATTGCACTGTTATTGTTCCATTGTTGTTCTTGTCTAGATATGTGCAGTACTTGAATGATCCATTGTTGTTCTTGTCTAAACTATTGCACTGTTGTCAGGGCCGGCCCTGAGATTTATGGGGCCTAAGGCGCACTGTGAAAATGGGCCTCTCTAATATATTTTTTTAATAAAAAATTTATGCATAAAATGGTAAGTATCCACAAATTTTTTATTTAAGTATACTTGAACATATAATCATTAAAATTATAAACTAAAATTTACTTTCATATATTAAGATAGGAAGAAATCAGTACAATGACTCAAAAACATTAAAAACTGGTTTTGTTGCTTTATAGTTTTTGCTTTGTTGCTTTATAGTTTAGCAATATCCAACATTAAAAACTGGTTTTGTTGCTTCCTAGGAAACATGGCTATAATCACAAAACACTTCAATCCACAAATCACAAACACTTCAAATCAATCCACAAATCACAAACACTTCAATCCACAAATCACAATCCACTGATCTGATAGCAAATAAATTACAAAAAAATAATTTAATGAAACAAATTAGGGCAAACAAATTATTGAATTAAAACTGATAAATACTTAGGTAAAAAAATTAGGGCTAAATTATTTATTCCACTAAAATCTAATGGATAAAGAAGGTAATAAAAAATTAGGGCAAATTTATTATTCCACTAATTGATAGAGAAAGAATATAAAAAAAAAATTAGGGCAACTTTATTTAATAAAATCTGATAATGAGAGAGAGGACTTACGTGAGAGAGAGTGTGTGAGAGAGAGTGAATCACCGGAGGAGGAGTGTGTGAAAGAGGGAGAGTGAGTCTATGCTATGCTCTTTGTCGCCTGCCTTCAAGAGGGAGAGTCGAGAGTGATTCACTTTGTTTCGTTGAACAGAACACAGAATGAAAACAGAGGCACTTCGTTGTTTCATCACTCACTGCTATGCTATGTATATTGTATTTCTATGTATGGTTTGGTTTGGGTTAGGTTGGGCCAAACACATTTTGGGGCCTTTAAATACATTTGATCAGTTTTGGGCCTTTAAACTTTGGATTGGGCCAAACACTAACACATAAACTTTGGATTAGGTAAAACACATTTTCAGTTTTTGTTTTTTTTTTTTATTTATATATTTTCATTTTAACAAATATGGGCCAAACATATTTATAAATAAGTATGGGCTAAATTATACATGAGCCCAATAAAACATTTGGGGCCCTTTAAATTGATCTTAAAACCAAAAAAAAAAAAAAAAAAAATAGACCTATAACAATTTTTTAAATTTTGGGGCCCTTTTTTTGGGCCAAAATTGGGGGCCTAAGGTAGGCCTTATCTGCCTCATGCCAGGGCCGGCCCTGACTGTTGTTGTTACATTGTTGCACTATTGCACTATTGTCAGACCAAACTAAATCTTATTGCACTATTGTTGTTCCATTATTGTTCTTGTCTAGATATGTGCAGTACTTGAATGATCCATTATTGTTCTTGTCTAAATGTTATTGCACTATTGCCATGTTTGATGCATGTAATATATCTATTATAAATAAATGAAACCAAACTAAATGTTATTGAAGTAAGCAATTATATGGATTTTCCCTAGACGTTAAACACATTTTTTTTTTCCAGAAAAATGATAAAATGAGCTATATTTCTAAACTAAATGTGAGTTGTCTTTAGTTTGCACTAATTGAAATAGACAATTATATATATTTTCCCCTAACATTTAACTACCTACCATGTAAGCAATACATAATCCAATAGGCATATTGAATCTGTTTTTGATTAGCGGGTTGTTTGATTGAATATTAACATGAGTGAAGAAGACTAATTTGATCTCACCTTTATAATATGTTGTTATTCACTACAACAAAACTGAGTTTTTACTGCTCCACATTAACGATATACAGTAAAAGCAAGTCGTGGTTTTTCACTTTTATGACTTGCGATTTTTGCATGTCGTAAATAATTTTCCAACCACGATGTGTCTATTGTGTAGGCCCTTTATGCTAATAATGATGATTTTTTTACGACTTGCAATATTAGCCGTAAATAATAAAACTTTCTATGACATGCATATGGCATGCCGTTAATACATAAACTATACACGACAAGCGTACACCAACCGTTAAAAATATTGAACATTTCACAGCGCACAAAAAGTCAGTCGTTAAAAATATTATATTTTTTACGGCGCACAAAAAGTCGGCCTTTAAAAAGTACACTTTCCACAACGCACATATGCTAGCCATTAAAAATATTTTACTTTTCACGACATGCAATTTCTGTCATGAATAGTATGACCAAAATAAAAATAGGTGCAAAAATAAAAATTTTGAGTGCCAAACACCAAAAAAAATTCAAAAAAAAAAAATTAAAAAACCCCCAACTCTTCAACAGATCAAACCTCCACAGACTGCTCCACACTCAATCCAATCTTCCACATCATATATGGTCCAAACCATACACGATTACACACACTTTCTCTCTCTCTCTCTCTCTATCTCTCTCCTCCCTCTGCCTCCGACGCCACCGCTACTGCCACTGTGACTGCCGTGCCGCCGCCATCACCTCCGTTACCTCTCTCTCTCTCTCTCTCTCTCTCTATTCTCGGCCTGTTACTTCAGGACATCGATTTGCTTCCGGCGACTTACTTCTCTCTACATTTTTTCTCTCTCCTCATCTTCACTTTTCTTCACTAGATCGACGATGATCTCCCCTGTAACAACCTGAAAATTTAAGTTCTCTTAAATTTTATTATAAATGAGAAAAACCCTACAAGTTTAATTAAATATTCTGTAAGAGTAAAATAAAATATTGAATGTTATGGGTGTATGTGATAAAGTGTAATTTAGGAAAATTTACCCATAAGTCCTAATTTTTGAAACGTTGAACCATTTAGTCCTAAAAGTTTTCTTATGCTCCATTTAGTCCCATTTTTACATCAGCATGATGTAAATGATGTAAATGATCTGATGTTTCATTCTATAATTTCAAAATTTATTGAAATCTGATGAACATTAGATGTTTTTCATCTTATATTTTCAAACATTATTGAAATTTGATGAACATTAAATGTTTGAAATCTAATGTTTGTAACATGACTCTGATGTTATTAACATTGTATCTGATGTTATTAACATTGTAATGGGACCTTTCAGTCTATAAGAAAACTTTTAGGACTAAACAGTGCATAAGTTATTAATTTGGGATTTATTGGTGCATCCCCCTGTAATTTAATTTGCATTGTTATTGTGTAATTATTCTATTGATTAGGATTAATGTAAAATTATTGTGTGTTAATTTGGTTCCAAATTAAAGTTAAAAATAATAAATAAACAAAAACTAATAACAAATCTCATAATAAAAATGAATCTAATAATAATAAAAACAAATCTATTAAGAATCAACCTGTGTATTTGCTGGACGACTAAAACTCAGCCATCTGGGCTGCCTAGGATTTAGGGAGGATGAATCATCCAATTCGGGCCATTAAAGCCCCTAGGTTGTGTGTATATATATATATATAAAGGGAGATGGGTGGGGCTGTAAAGAGTATACGGAGAAAGGAAAAGGAAATAGAAAGGAAAAGGAGAGCGAAGGAATATCCGTGAGAATGTAGTAAAAATAAGAAGAAAATAGTAAGGGTCAATATAAGGTGAGTTATATTATACCTTGAGTTACCATAATATATTTTACGTATGTTTTGAGTTACCATAATTTATTTTATACAAGTCATGTTTTATAAATTATATTAATATTTCGATTACGTGGATTATTTCCTGACCCCTATTTGCTTAAAATGAAACCCATGGATATGTTTGTTTAAATTTTAAAAAATATTTGACAGACCTTATAAACAATTATGTTTTGTAAGTACCACCACGGGAGTCCCATGCCTTGGGGGACTTAAATAACCATTGGTCTCTATTTGGTCACTTTGTGGCCCTCTATTGTTATGGATCTATTGACATGTGTTCTGTGCGGAGCAAAGTCCTATGCAGAGATAAGTACTACACTATTGTGGGAGCCACCTCTATAATCTGTACGAGCCACCTATTGAATCCGTACCTCTATTCTGACTGTCACTCCTGTGACCGCTGTTCTGTTTTGTTCGGTACCGTAGTTATGGTTATTTATTTACATAATCTCAGTTTTGCTACTTAAATGATTATTTATTCAAACTAAGTTATCTTAAATATTTTAGTTACATAACTATCCATGGTTATTTTGTTTCCCTTATACTCTTGGCAAAATATTTCCCACTCTGCTATGTGCTTATAGCTGTTTACCAATTTTCAGGAAACAATGTAATTCAGAAATAGCTTTTAGAAAGTCTTAGTTGCGGGGCTGCGGAATAGACACACACAACACTTTTATGATATGTTTATATGTAAATATCGGCATTTTTGGTCAGTAAATTTTGTAATAAAAATAGAAGCTCCGATGATTATTTTGGTACCCTCACTTAAATATTATTTTTGCTTGCGTTTATTAATTTGTACAAGAATTGGCCGTAGGTAACTTTAGTTACTGGCCATCACGATGCTTAACCCTTGGGTACGGGGAGTGGGTCGTGACAAGTGGTATCAGAGCCTAGGTTTTTAAAATTATTTTTATAAAAGCATTGAAGCATAAGACACGTGCACAAATAGGATGGGGGAAACGTTGAGTTAGATTCCAGGTTGTATTTAAATTAAATATTTGTGTAGCAACAATCGCGGTATATATAATTATGGTATTTCGTTAAATTTTGTAATTAAGATGAGTTATTTGTTACTTTATATAAAATTGTATATATCTTTCATGTATATGCTGAATAACAGAAGAAGCTACTTACAAGCACTATGGATTTCGTGGCCGAACGGATGGCCCTTAGTTCGGTCAGATGTTGGTGGTGCTCCATGTCTGCAGGAAGGCAGACACTCTTGGCAAGGTTAAATGCCATCAAGTGATCTTTTTCAGTGACCACTGAGTCAGTGTCTTGAATATCTCAGTTTTGAAAAGTCAGTTTGGGTGCCCACTTGGAGGAGCTGGCTCGGTCGGAGCGCTCCGGTTGCGGGCTCGGTGGAGGGCTTGGTGGAAGAGTGGTCTCGTCTTCATCAAGAAGGCGTTGCTCGGCTTGAGTAGTCTGGGCACTGGGGCGCGATGAAGAGGGTTGTTGAGATGGTAGGGCCACCATGGTGTCCTGAGTCTGGTTCGGTGGTGGTACCTCGGCTCTGTTTGTTTCGGTTAGGAGGGCCCTAACTCTGTTCCTCTTTGCCATCTCTTCTTCGGCAGTCAGAGGGACTAGGTTGATTTGAGGCAAGTTGGGGTCCGGTTCAGGGGAGGCTTCTAGTAAAAAGTCTGTTACTCTGGCTTTTCGTCGACTACTGTATCTGTACGTCGGTTCGAAGTTCAGCAACTTGGCCCAACTTCTCTCAGGGTATCGTAGTGCGGCGCGAAGTGTGTTTAGATTGGGATAGCTATATAGTGATTGAAGATGGGCTGAATCTGTATAAAGAAGACAACTGTTAGCTCGGTTCAGGAATAGGAAACTGAAATACAACAGAAGCATGCAAAGAAACCGAAGTAATTATACCGGGGGTTCCTTTATTCCAGTTTATACTGCAGCCTGGGATCTAGGCTTGGTGGTCTTCAAAATTGCCAGATACCCAGAAAAAATCATCATCGTTTAAGTCTTTGTCCGGTGTGTCCTTTATTATTTTCTCACGCCGGCGTCGTATTCTTAAATAATAAACCCACCCGTCTTCTTTTGAGCCTATAGAATATTGGTGGAAGAGTTCGGCTAAGCCGAGGTTAATACCAGCACGGCGGTTTAGCTCGGCTATACCATTTATTATGCGGTATGAGTTTGTGGAAAGCTGGGTTGGGCATATCCTAGTTTGCCTAAGGAATTCACAAAGTAAGGGCTGTACAGGGAATCTTAGGCCGGTTTCTACAATAGAAAGGAGGGTGAAGGGAACAAAACCAGGGTTTCCCCAAGGTATGATATCTTGTTCGGCTAAGGTGAGATGGACGTCGTCAGGAATGTTATACTCCCTTTGGAATTCGGCCAGGCCACCAGGTGTTTCTACTAAAAACCTATATTTACCCATTTTGTCTTAAGTTATTAATAAATTATACTTGTTTTAGCTCGATCGTGGAAGTAGGCTGAGTAGCTCGGTTGAGCGCTCAAAGAAGTGCCTGGGCAACCTAAAGTCTGCAAAGTGAAAAAACAAAGGTGTTAAGCACAGACCGTTGGACCGTGCTAAAGAGAAATAAAGGCAAGATATATCAATTCTTAGCTCGGCTATGTGAAGTACTACGTGTCTTAGCCCGGTTTGAGCAAGGGTTTGGTTATCTCAGTTTGCACTAGGGGTTTGGTATCTCGGTTTGTACAAGGGGTTCGTTATCTCAATTCATGCAAGGGTTTTGTTAGCCCGGTTGAGCCTCTAGGGGCAGCACTCGTAGTTCGGTTGAACTACGAAGGCTGGTTTAGCCCCATTCATAGCTCGGTCGTGGTTGAGGCTTTCAAACATAGTATTGCATAGACCTAGTACGGTTCAAAAGATCGGCTAGTTGTATCACAAGGAGGTTTTATTTCTTGAAACTAATGGCATAGCATGGAGTTCTAGTTCGGTTAGTTAGTCAGGCTGGCTTAACGTCAACTACAAACTACTTTTTAGTTCGGTTATATTGTGATTTTGGATCAACTACAGTGTCCTACAGATTGTTTAATGAAATTCAAGTTGTTCTTATAAGTTTTTTCCAGAAGACGCAAGACAAAGCAAAAATGGAAAAGAGTGTGTTTTGCAAAAACACACAAAACAAAATGCAGTAGATTGAACAAAAACGAAAACAAGAAAAATAGAACAGATTTTTAATGCTTACCTGATGAAGATCGAACAGCCTAGAGGATGGGAGCAAACGGCAGCAGCAAAACACGAGCTTCACAGTTGCAAGGTTGAAGGACAATAGAGGTTCGAAGAGAGAGAGAAAAAGATGAGTAGTGATTCAAAATAGCAAGGGTTTGTTTTGTGTAGATGGAAGGACGAAAAGGCAGGAACTGTTCAAAAAACGCGAGACACGAAGACGGCGTGACAGCTATACCTGGCTAATCAAAGTCTGCCACGTGTATACAGAATAAGAAGCGATTCAGTTTTTGTGATTGAAGAGACGTTTTGACCGGATAGGTGCAGCTCGGCTTGAATTCAGTTCGGCTGGAAAGGCTAAAAGAGTTTTAGCTCGGCTATAAAGGCTTAAAAGTTTAACTCAGTAGTAAGACCAAAGAGTTTTAGCTCGGCTGATGGACAGGTAATCCCTATCATGCTGTGCAGATGGTATTAAGGGGCAATTGAGAGGGTAATTTATGTGAAAATTGGGCCGAGCTGGATAATGGGCCGTTATGGGCCACAATACGAAAGGCTGAGTAGAAAAGCCTTGGCGGTAGACCGGTCCTAGAAAGGCCTTAGAGTTAGTGTGGCCTAGAGGGGCCTTAAAGTTACTCTGGTCCAGGAGAAGCTTGAATCTAGTTCGGTATTGTTATCTCGGTTTGGAAGAATATTACGGATGACTCGGTTGCCAAGTTGCCATACTCAGAGTTAGTCCCGTCACGGCGTAGCACAGATAGCTCGGTCAAACCTAGCTATTTATTTTGAGAACCGAAGTAAGAGCAGTGAAAGGAAGAACCGACCTAAGTGTAGTTCGGTATAATCTGCAGCCAAGCATAGCCATGCTTACTTCGGTCATATTAGAGTCTGACCATGGTAAAACCATCTCACTTGGTTTGTGCAGTGAGAGGGGTGTTGAAGGATAAGCATTATCTTTCAGGAGTATGAATCCTAGGAGGACTTTACATGGAGGAGTAAAAGTCCTACTAGGATTGTGCCACACGGAACCTACAAAAGCTCGCAAACATCACCTATGGAGAGGTAATTGAACTTTGATTTCCGAATACACAGAGCTTTTGTCTACTTGTCTATTTTTCTGACTTAGGCATCGGAGAGGTTTCCGGTACACACCCGCCGGCTAGCTCACGTTTGTGTTTTCAGGAAACAAAGCGACGATGCACGGAGGAGCGCAGACTTGATCAACAGGATTATACGAGAAGGTTTATTTCTTTCCCGTACATTAGTGATATGGGTCCAAATCGTCAATTATAAGGTCCTTTTTACCTTGACTGTTTGTCTATTCCTGTTATTCGTTTCCATTTTTTGTTGAAAAGAAAAAGGCAAGACAATGAAAACTGTGAGCTTAATTTGAAGTCCTATGGCATTTTATTTGTTTCCATTTTTTCTTAAACTTTTTGATAGAAAGCATAAATTCTATAAAGAATTTTGCATTATACATTACCTTGATATCTATATATGATGCTTGGTCATTCTTGTTTGTTTGTTTGTTTCTTGTAACTTTTGTTTTCTCTATTACAGGATTTCTATTACCATATATCTCTTTTTTGCCATTACTTTCGAATTTGTTATAGGAAAGTGAGAGTGACTTCTGACCATTGTACAAATGAATGTGATTTTTTTTTTTTTTTTTTTGGAGTTTTCCTTGATTATGGTTAAGGAATTTTATTTTCTATTATTATTTTTAAGGAAAACTCTTCAGCTATAGAAAACATGAAATGAATAAAGAGAGTCAACAACTTCATTTTTCAAATAATGGAACATTCTTTCTGATATAGAGAAAACTTCTTGAGTTGTTCCCTGGAATAGTTTTAACACATGATGGAATATGTGCATACTTATATTTCATTGGCTACTTTATTTTAGTCTGTATTCTATATTAATAGGATAAAAGAATTCAATATACATGTTATGGTTACAAAATTGATATTTTACATGTAAGGTAAAATAAATTCCAGAGTCTGAAAATTTGTATCTGGATCGAACATTTGTGTGAAGAGAGATATATTGGAGAAAGGTGGTTTCGTGCAAATATTTTTGTGACTGATTGTCCAAATAAGAATATTATATATACATACAAACATATATATATATATATATATATCATGAGTTAGTATTTCATTGTTGTTTTGGGCTTTATTTTTGATGTTAGCATTTATAGATGGCCTTTGTTTATCAATATTAAGATCAGCCATAGGAATGAAACATGAATTTCTGATGTTCATTTGGAATCCTTTCATGGTGTTATTGTGTCTGTGTTGATCTGCTGATGAAATGCCACTATTTTAATATTGGCCTTGGCCAATGATTTTGTTGGCCTCTCTACAACTTTTTATTTGCATTTTGGCAGGTTATCCACCAATGCTATGACTAACAAAAATAGTGTTAATATCATATCTATAAGATTTTGTTAACAACATAAATAAGTAACAGACTTATGAGGCCACTAGATGTGTTTAACATGTAGTTTACAACAGTAACAAAGTTTGTTTATTCTGGATACAAATATGTGAATACATTTGACTTGCTTATGCATAACTTTGTTTGTTGGCTCATCTAAGTATAACAAAAGAAAAAAAGTTTGTTGCTTATGTGGGCAGGGATCTGTTGTTGAACAATGTTACTATCAACTATTTTGTAGGGTGAGAATGATTTTTCTATCTACATTAATTTTATTTTATTATTGGATTCTAAGTTATTTTGCTCAAACTTGTAATGTTTGACATTAAAACTGTCAATGTAAAAGCTTATTTATGTTTGACATAAAAACTGTCACAAATTTGCCATAAAGGGTATTGAAACTTTTCTCTTTTTTTTTGGGTTTTCTTTTTTATTGATATTAACTTCTTTATGTTGCCTTTCAGATTAAACTGAAGACTGCACCAACTGATTTTTGATTTCCTACAACCAATTAGACCAGACACTGCTTCACTCGCTACATTGAATTTCACAGGCAAACTTTTTTAGTATTATAGCATTTTGAGGCATTCATGAATGAATGGACTTTATATGAAGAGTTTTAAACATCTTACCAACTTATTGTAGAACTAAGTGATTGTCTTTTATTTTTATTTTATTTTTATTCTTCAATCAAACACTGCAGGCGCTTAGCAGCAAAAGGAGAGGAGTCTAGTGAATGTCAAAGATTTGCCAAATATTACCGGTCCCTTTGCCTAGCTGAATAGGTGAGTGCCATTGCTATTAAAATAACTTTTTTCTTGGTTTGTTTTGACTTAGCAATTTCTTCTAATATGTTTCATTTTTATGCTTCTTGATTCCTTAATATACTAATATTATGTGGCTTGGCATTTTTATTTTATAGTTTAGAGTATGTGCTTATATGTTTACACCAAGTCTTGATGAATCAGTTTTCTAGATAGAATAGCTACTTTATTTATTTATTTATTTTATTATTATTATTATTTTGAAAGGATTGAAGTGCTAATTAAATTTGAGTTATGATAAAATTCTTTAGTTAAAATGATATGCGATCCGTAGAATCAAGAAATGCTTTTAGTGCACGCACATATATTTTAATGCTAGTGATGGTTTGTGAAAAAATGTTGAGCAACTAAAAATAATATATTGATAAAATGAGTTACAAATTGGATTGGTGTGATTTGGTTCTTTGTTCCCATAGTTCATCCTGGCTCAGAATATTGGTTAACCAACTTCCTCATGTTTAGGCCAGGATTGGGAATGATAAAAAACTGAACCAATTTGAGACTTCAACAATCCTACTTGTGAAAACAAAGGCAGACTTTCACATATAAACAAGTTTATAGTTATCTTACTATATGAGACTTTTTTTTTTGGTGCTCCACTCAGAGAGAGTCCTATATTGCTTGGGAAGCAGAAAAAGTTTCCTACTAACTTATGTAATGGCATCCTCAATGTCTCTCTTTTTCCACGTATTGGGTTATTGAATTGGGCTATTGGCTTAGTGAGCTTAGCTACTGACACCTGATGATGGTATTTTTAGCATGGAAGAGATGCTTATCTTCTGAAGACAGCTAGGAATAAATGGAGTTCCCAAGAAGTTTTTGAGTTTATGATTAAGAATTTTACACTAGTCTGATCTGTGTGTGGGTGCAAGCACACAAGATACACATACATGGAGACCAAAGAAAAAGACAGAACAAAAAGAAAAAAAAATCAATTTAGATAGCATAGTTGTTTAGAAATAGGTCTGTTGATCGTAGTTTGCCATATTTAGAATTTGTTTTGCCTCAATCATAAGCTTTGGTTTTCTTTGATATAAATGTGGGATTGGCTATGATTCAATTTTCAAAGTCACAATATTAGTCATTTACTGATCATTGTGAAGACTTGCTTGAATATGATAATTAGGGCTAAGAAACAATCTTTACCATGAAAATGTTACTTTACGGTATAGAGTTTTGCGGCCTCTTTGAATAACCATGTGGTAAGCCAAACCTCCTGCAACACTTGAAGCCCCTATCCTTATGTTCTGGATTTAAAAATAAAATAAAATAAAAGAACAAATAAAACACGTGTTTTGCCCTGATTAGTTCAAAAAAACCTAAAGTTTCCTGATTAAACTGAGATTGGTTTATAAAAAAATAAAACCATAAAAAAATGGTTTGTAATCCCCTTTTATTGTAATATTAGCTTTTTGGTTTGATACTGATCTTCATCGACATAGTCCTATCATTTGTATTTCTATAGTTTCTGATTACAACACTTTATAAATGTGGTGTTTCCATTTGTGTTTCTTGTACTCATTCTCGCAGATTATGAGACTTCCAAGTCAAGCTGTCAGGTTTTCTAAAGTAGGCTTTGAGCTGAGCTTCTTCCTTGTTCCTTAGGCTGCCCCTTGAGGGGATGATATTTCAACATGGCCCGTAATAAGGAAAAAGGCCCCTCAGCAGCGGTTTTGAATTTAAGGATAGTTTTTGGATGGTTTAGAACTTAAGATTTTTTTTTTTCAGGAGGGGGGGGGATCATTTTGAATGTTTTGAACGGTTTGAACTTAAGGATAGTTTTTGATGTCTAAAAACATAGTTTTTGGATGGTTTGGAATGAATAGATAGTTTTTGGATGTTCAAAAGTTATAGATCTTTTTTTTTTTTTTTTTTGAAACAATATTTTAGTGGTTGATTGATATATATATATATATATATATATGTTTGTAAAGCTTGTTTATAATGTTTTCTTATATTGTACAGGTGAAATAAAACCTGCTATTTTATTGTTTTTAAAAAATATACATATTCTACGACATGCAAAAAATGCTGTGAAATTTAGGCTATCTACGGTAGGCAAAATAGGTCATTGTATTAAATTTTCAACGACTAGCAATGAACATCGTGGTTAGTCCCTTTAATTAATGGCATGCAAAAGTAGTTGTAGAAAAGTCAAACACGATACACAAGATCCACTGTTAAAAGTTCTGACTTTCCATGATTGGTCATAATGTAATTCCAAAAAATGAAGCATGTTCAAGATATAACAATCCATATGCCAAGAAAAATCACGAATTTCAATATATAGCACACATTTAAGCATAGGCATGATTCTTAGGCAAGAGCATCATTAAAGAGTATACATTGCAAATCATATGAAGCATAATCAATCTTTTTCATATCAAAGCAATAACAGTATTAGCTCAAAGGATATAAGATAGAATTTTTACATCAAAAGCTTAAGAGAGTGTAGGAGGCATACCTTTGGTTCATGAGTTAGAAGCTTTTCAATCTTCAATTTTCTTTCATGGGGAGTTCATCTCAAAAGGGTTTAAGAAGTATGTTAGCAAAATGATTTCTCCCCCTAAGTTGGTGTTACCCTTTTCTAATATGATTTTGTGTACATATAGCATTCATAGAACAATCACTATTACTCAATAAAAATACAGCACAAATCACTTCTTATCACAAACTCAAAAGGTGAAAAATAATTCAATGATCAAACAAGAGTTTGGAATGCTATTTTTCAGAATTTTCAAGTTGTAGCACATAGCATAGTATGCATAAGAAAATAGTGTTATGCTCTTTGTTTTATTAAGAAATGATGCAACAATATCATTTAATCACATAACATTATCAAGAGGCATTTTCATCAATTCAATCCACATACTCAAGTGTGATAAAACATTTTACTTAATATGGAACACAACATGAATGTTATAAACAATTAATTCAACAATTTATCAATCAAAAGCATTTCATGAGATGTGTACCAATATAATCCATATTCAAAATATATTCAATAGGATAGATGCAATGTCTCTACAAACGTATGATACTTCTTTTCATTTAGACATTGTTGATAGATCATAATCAAGGAATTTCACAACTCATTCAAATATTCCAATGTAAAGCATATAAGCATGGAATTTTCATATTGAGTATATTCTTGAGATCACAAATATAGAATTCAAAAAATAAATAGTATACATCTCAAAAACATGCTATGACATCAAAATTAATTCTACAAAGTTATGACTCAAAAAGGAATTAACATATTAGTATGAAGTCATATATAAGATGTGAAAAGTATGCTCACAAAAAAAATTTATTACTTCTTATCTCTTTTTCATAGCAATGGATGACATGATATAAAATGTTAATGAATATATGAATCATTCATATTCTAATAGGCATTCATCAAAATAATATAATTCTCATTTTTGAGTTCAATGAATGTTTGAAAGAAACTAGCAGAACATGACTTGGCAAACTTAGTATAATTAGGTTACATGGAAGCAATGATTAGACACAACCTACTGTACACAAATCACACCTTAAAGAATATAGAACTTTAAGCTTAAAGGTGTGTTAGGAGTTATACCTTCATTTACCTCTTTTGTTCATCTTGGTGATTTTCATTTCATCATCCTTCTTCTTGTAGGAGCTGATTTTGCTCTTTAGATTGAACACTCTTGTTGTGCATTTCCTCTCGAAGTCTTTGGTGTTCTTTGAGATTCCACCTACAAAATATCTTGATTTCTTTCTTGGTACCCATACTTTCTTGGGTCCATGGGGATTAGTCTCAAAAACATTTAATCTCATAAAAGGTTTAGGAGGATCAAAACCAATGCCTACTTTGTCAAAAACACATCTTTTATTTCCAAGAAGCTTGTTGAGGTTTTCTTTTCCTTTTACAAATTTTTCAAGAGTTTTGTTTAAATCCTCAATATTGTTTTTCAAAATGTTTTTCTCATTGGCAATACACGTAAAGTCATTTTTCAAAGTAGCATTTTCCATTTTTAAAACACTCACATCATTTGAAAGAGAAGTAACTAATTTCTTTAATTTAGAATTCGTAGCACAAACATTTCTAAGTATGTCATGTAATTCATTGAAAACACTTTCAAGTTCTACATAATTAGAAATTACCTCATCTTGAGTGGATTCTTCTTCTCCAAGAGCCATGAGACATAGGTTGGCTACTCTCTCATTTTCTCCCCAAATGGCTTCCTTTTTGCTGCCATCCATCATTAAAAGTTCATGAGCCATGAGTGAGCCTAGGAGTTCTTCAATGCCCAATTTTGTTAGGTCATTTGCTTCTTGGATAGCTGTAACCTTAGCTTCCCATTCATTTGGCAAAGACCTAAGTATTTTTCTTACAAGCTCACCATTAGTATAAGATTTACCAAGAAATTTTAGAGCATTAATAATATTGGTAAATTTATAAAACATCTCAGAAATAGATTCAAATGATTCCATAGTAAAGAGTTCATAATCATGAATAAGCATGTTAATCCGAGACTCTTTTATTTGGCTAGTTCCTTCATAGGTGATTTCATGTTTATCCCAAATCTCTTTAGCAGTAATACACCCAGAAATTCTATTGTACTCATTTACATCTAATCCACACACAAGAATAAGCTTGGCTTTAGCATTAGCTTAAAGGAGTTTATAATCACGCTCATCAAATTGATCCTCAAGTTTAGGCACACTGATATGGTCTACTACCTTGATAGAGATTTTAGGACCTTTAGTGATAATGAGCCACAAAGCATAATTGGTAGCTTGAAGATACAAAGTCATTTTTTCTTTCCAATGAATGTAATTACTGCCATCAAAGAGAGGTGGCCTATTGCTAGCTTGTCCTATAGTAGAGTAAGTAGAATATATGGTTGCTATGGATCAAAAATTCAAGATTGTTAAATCTAAATAAGAGCCCCAGGCTCTAATACCAATTGTTACCCAAAAGACAACCTAAGAGGGAGGGTGAATTATATTTTTACAATTAAAATTAATAATACCCTAATAAAAATTATGACTAGCACAATAGATAAATATAATTAATGAAATAAAAATAATTAAAACAAGTGTCTTAACAACTATGTCAGTTAATGATTTTAGCACAATAAAAATGTGAAATATAGCTATGGCAATTTAAAATAAAATAAAGAGATAAGGGAGAGAGAGACAAAACAAATTTATAGTGGTTCGGCTTCAACTCAGCCTACGTCCACACCTCAAGCTTCACTTGAGATTTTCCACTATACTCTAGTTTCACAGGGTGCTAGCAACCTTTTCACAGATAGAGCAATCCTCCACAAATTTTACACAGACTTTCTAAGTCACGAACACTGAGTGTACTACACTCTTACAAGGTTGAAAAGAATGTATTTTTGCTTTCACAGAAAGCTACAAGAATTATCTCTCAAAGATAGATATAAAAATGAGACTCTAATTTTTCTGTAATCCTCACACAAGAAAGATGGGCTTAAAGCTATACGTCTTAGTGTATAATTTTTTAAAGAGGATGTAAAAAAAAATTGAAAAACACTTCTCAGATAATTTTTCAGAGAATAGATGTGAGTGATTATAGATCAAAGCATATTTTCTGGTTTTTTTTGTAACTTGTTTACATTAGAGGCTTTGGTATATATAACGAAACTTATAGCCATTTATAGCCGTTGTATTCATTTGAATTTATAATTGTTTATAGCCATTGTATTCATTTGAATATCTTCCACTCCATCATTACTAATTTAAATATATTCCACTCCATCATTACTAATTTGAATATCTTCCACTCCATCATTACAAATTTGAATATCTTCTACTTGAACCTTTTGAACTGCTGCTGTGCTGGGCTGTTTGAACCTTTTGGTCTGCTGCTGTGCTGGGCTGTTTGAACCTTTGTTTTGGGCTGTTTGAACCTCTGGTTTAATCAAATATTAAATATATTCTAACAACATTTAGGATAAAAGTTTTAGGTAAGAAATAATGTGACAAAATAAATTTTGATGCTATTTTTATCTTTCAAATAAATTAAAATATAATTAAATAAATCATCAAAATAAATTTTGGATTTAAAACATAATTAAATAAATCATCAAAATAAATTTTGGAATCTATTTTTCTTTTTCAAATAAATTAAAATATAATTAAATAAATCATCAAAATAAATTTTAGATTCTATTTTTCTCTTTCAAATAAATTAAAACATAATTAAATAAAGGGGAAATTATCAGAAAGTCCTATTTACCAATCTATTACTCCATCTAGTCCCACATTTATTCTCTTGGATTGACAAGTCCTGTTTAGTATGTTTTGTGGACAATCAGGTCCCGTTTTAAATTTATGTGATGTGTGTGTGGACGGGTTTGACCTTCTTTTGTTTTTTCTTTTATAGGTGTATATTGGGATTGAATGCAGATTTTGTGGGATACGTTTCCTCATCTACGTTTGGTAATTGGATCCATGTTTTTGGGTTATGGAGTCACACAATACTGCGTGGACCAACAAATGTGAACCCAACAAATCATCAATTATTGTGAACCATAAGTACATCGGACGGTGAAGTGACCATTGGTCTGGACCGAAGAGTGGGCGTTTCCCGCTGAGTTCAGGCGAAAGCCATTCTTGCCGGCGTTCTTCGGACCATTCAGCGTGCCGGTCCGAGATAGGAACCAGAACTCAATTACTCAGTTTCCCACAGTTTGACCCTCTGTTTTGCAATTGCCATCTGTGACGTTTCGACGTGAACCTTAGGGTTGACGCAGAATCCGATCGCCTGTTCCGGCGGGGTACGACGGGTGATACTTCAATCAATCCCACCGATTCTCGTGTTCACGTCACAACCCACGTCGTACCTGCAGTACCTGCCAATTGATGGTTGGCCATAGCAGTACCTGCCAATTGATGGTCCAATAAGCATACACTCCGTCGATTTCAGATCTGGTTTTGAATCTGAATTCACCGGTGTCTTCGATTTCTTTCGATTTTTGATTTTTTTTGAAGGGCACGAAAGGCCTCTGCTGAGAGGGTTAATGTTAGGTTTGGGGATTGGAAGAGGAAGAAGAGGTGGCTGAGGATTGAGAAGTGAGAGAGAACGGCGGGGTGCGTGAAGAAGACCGCCATGGAAGTTCGAAGGAGTGAAGTTATCAGAGCTTCGTGAAATAAGAGGCTGGTTGTTTCTCTTAGGGTTTGTGAACTGCTTGTTGGGAGAGATTGATTGATCTGGAGACGAATGTAACAAAGCTGCCTCCATAGCCGATGTGTTCCAGAGTCAGATTGAAATTTGACAATGTTCTAAGAAGATAAAGTGAAGGAAACAAAGGCAATGATCGTGTTCACGTCACAACCCACGTCGTGCACACAAACAAAAATGTCAAAATACTTGTGTTCACGTCACAACCCACGTCGTGCACATAAACGAAAATGTCAAAATACTTGTGTTTACGTCACAACCCACGTCATCGCAGTGTTCATCCATGTTCAAAACATGAGACCCAAATTACCAAACGTGACTCACTGTCGTCACAGGCAAAGGAAATGTGAACTTCGTTTGCTGCATAGAAACGTGAATGTGAACTTTGTTTGCTACACAGAAACGTAAACGTGAATGTCAATCCCAGATCGACGTGAACAATGGGCACAAGATGATCGTCAATCCGTCAAGTCGGTGTACTATGTCGGCGTGAACAATGGGCACAAGATGATCGTCAATCCGTCAGGTCGATGTACCATGTCGGCGTCGTCATATGGACCCTCAAACAGAGTACAAGACGCTGATGAAGAAATCGGGCAGATCGACGTGAACAATGGGTTCTTCGTATCTGGTAATCCATCTTCGAAATTGTTGGGACTTGAGGGATCCAAGTTTCTTGAAATCTGGTAATCAACTTGAACAATGTGTTCTTGGGCACAAGCAATGTGAACTCATGATTTAGAAACAATGGGCAACTCGTGAACAATGGGCCTTGTAATTCCCAGATTTAGGAACAAAAAGATTGTATGAACTTCAATTGTAGAAACGTCACAAATGGCAATTGGAAAACAAAGGGTCAAATTGTGGGGAAGCCGAAACGTGACACAACCCACGTCACAGAAAAACAAAAAAAAAATTGTGTCAAATTACTTGTGTTCACGTCACAACCCACGTCTCATGTTCTGCGTTTTACACACTTACTAAATTAAAAAACAGTATTAGTGAAACCTCCACACGGGTTTGAACTTAATGGCATTATAGTCATTCAATGTACATAAGGACCAAATGGTGCATAAGAAAACATTTGGGACCATCCACACCATAAGTTCAAAAAAGGGGATTTACCAGTCAATTCCCCTTAAATAAATCATCAAAATAAATAAGTCTAACAATTACTATGTGATGCGCACACAAGTATAGACTATTTTGCAAAACTTGGAACACTTTGATTCATGTTTGTTTGAAAATTGTTTCTAATATGTACCACTTGAAAAAGTAATCGCATTTGTCCATTACTCAAATTATTCCAATTCGAGCAATTAGGCTTTATCCACAAGCATTCAAGTAATTTATCAATTAAGCACTTAGCCTTATAGCAAGCATGCTAGACATGGCAACAATCACATTCATGCAATATGCTAAAGCACAAAAATGCTAACCTAGTACTCCGAGCAAAAGAGATGAAAGAGTTAGAAAAATGCGTGATCCTAACTAATGCAATATGGCTAATGCAACACATGCGATATGCAATTTACTAGGCTTGGCTACTAATATGGCGTATGAATCAATTTGATAGCATGCGGTCTAAGCACGTATTCAAAGAAGTATTGATTAACAATGCAAGTTAGAATGATGCACCGAGCTCAATGCATGCAAGACAATGGATACAAGGCATGAGAGATGCTAAATGAAACATGATGCCTTAAACTAACCATCATAAGCAGTTAAATAAAAGGGAGAAAGACGTGGGGTTGGAAGACATACACGTTATTACAAGATTACGCCCTCACGCAAGAAGGTCCAAGTAAACTAACCAGCTAAGATAATTACTACGAATTACAATTTGAATGAAATAATTAACTAAACTAACTAATTAAATATTACAACAATTAACTAACTAATTAAACTAGCTATTACAAATTAACTAATTACAACTCGAATATACTAGGAGAAAAGTATTAAGCTAACTACTTTAACTACTTTACCTCGGGAAATGAGAAGTGCTTATGCATGCACGGATTTCCACCCGAAAAGGACACTGTCCTACTACCAGGTGCCTCTGTTGCACAGTATAACACTTGCATTGTTTTTCAACTCAAATCAACTCTGTTTTTCTAGAAAAAGCACACTGCTTGGTTTTGCAAAGATGGCCAGCAGGCTAGAAGTGGTGGCCTGCTGGCCACTAATGACTGGATTTTCCTGCTGCAACAGAGAGCAAACAGAGCAGGAACATGGTAGTCTCAAGGGTTTGTTTGTACAACTTACCTCTCCTTATCATTTGAACAACTCTAAGCAGTAGTAAACTTGGTTCACAAACCATCAATGAATGCAATTTCATTGCATGATGGCCTATGAACCAAAGGGTGCAAGTTCAATAAATGCAATAAATAAAGACTCTCAAACCTCCTCCCTATCATGGATTGATCAAGGGAAGTGGTTGACAATGACTCTTGAATCGTTTACATCACTAACAAGTATGAAACGACTCAAGACTCAAGGGTTCAATTAACGTCCGATTAAACCCAAACCAAGTTATTATCTTGCATCATTTTTAGTCTCCAATTTTATTACTCAATTTTAATTACTAACCATTCCTTAGTAAATTAAGTCCAAAAGTGAGCTTTAAGTCCTCTAATGGAAACAAGTATTAAACCAAGAGTTGTTTTAGGCATGAGAGAAGTGTCATGCCGTTGGTAATGAACCCCCAAAGGGATTAAACCATTAAGCACAAGACCTCAATCTCATGCTTTAAACAAACAACTAGTTTGAACTAACTTTCAAAGCAAAGCAAAGCAAAAGCCAAGAAAGGAGGGAGGTTGCAGAGGTGATTAAAAGTGATCATAAGTATGGAAAGTCATAAACAAATACTATCAACTCAGATGGGATGGTGGCTAAAGCCTAAAACACCAAACTTATGAGGACAATTATACTATAAGCATGCAATACAAAGCCCAAAAGTAATGAATACTTAAAAACAGTCCTAAAACATGCTGGAATTAAGCTAACAAAAGCTAGAATAATAAGCTAAAACATAGAGCTATGCAAGCTAGTAAACAAGAGACAAGGAAGGGAGGCTAACCCCTCCAATTTTGGACTTCAAAACATGTTTTTAGCCACTGAAATAACTCTAAAAATAGTATTTAAAAGCTCAAAAAAAGATAGTGTAAAGGTGGGAAACACAAGGGTAAAGGCTAGAAGAGCAAGGTGGAAAGAAGGGCAAAACACCCCTCCACCCTTTAAGGCCTTAAACCATAAGTTTCAACCCAAAAATACAAAGTTTATACAGCCCAAAAATAGTGGAAAAATAGTAAGAAAAGAAGCAACTAAAGCAATGAGACAAGCAAAGCCTTATACCTCTTAAAGAGAAGAACACTTTTAAACAATAATTCAACTCAAACACACCCTCAAGAGCTCAAGTTAGGCTCAAAAGTACCTCAACTCAAAGATGAAAAGATTTGTTTAAGAGTGTATAGGCTAAAGTTCAAGAAATTTCAAGACAGAGAGAGAGAGAGAGAAAATTAATTTTGTTCTAATTTTTCTAACCCTAAAAAAAATGAGAGGAGGTCCTATAATTATAGAAAAATAGGCCACCTCCTCAGAAATATCTATCCATACATGTGTAAGTGGATGCAAACATCTGTGCAAACAGTTGGCACAGCTGGTAGAAAAATATCTACAAAACACACTTGTGGCCGGCATGCCACTAATTCTGGCCGGCAGGCCACACTCTTGGCCGACAAGGCACAAGGGTGGCCGGCAGCCAAAAGGGATGGCCGACAGGCCACAAAAATAGGCCTGCAGGTCCCAAGTTTTTCAGGTTTGAAAGGTTAGGGTTTTGGTGCAAAAATAAGGCACAAGGTTTGTAGGGTTTTGAGGCTCAGAGCTGTGGCATTCCACTAAGGACTTTCAAGCACTTAACAAGCATATACATTCATCATTGGGTGTGCAAGTGATGGTGCCCAAGTCATAAGGGCGGTCAAAAATGGGGTGTCTACACAACAGTTCAGCAAAATTTCAACAAAAATTCCAACAATAGTTCAACAACATTTCTACAAAATTTCAGCAACATTTTAACAAAAATTTAAGCAAAAATTCAGCAAAATTCCAGCCATAGTTCAGCAACATTTCTAAAAAATTTCAACAATATTTCAACAACATTTCTGTAAAATTACAGCAACACTTTCAACAACATTTCTGTAAAATTACAGCAACACTTTCAACAACATTTCAACAAAAATTTCAGCAAAATTTCAGCAACATTTCATCAAATTTTCAGCTACATTTCAGCTGCATTGTCATTTCAATACAAGAGAAATATAGCTAAATCTTCACCCCCAATGATCAAAGAACACAACAATGTTTTCTACATACACGTGAAAGGTTTTCAATATAACATACACAAATACCATATCAAACAAAAAAAAAATCAACTCGAAGATATTGACGTATGATCCACATGATCATGCCCATGACTACACTCATGCCCATGCCCACAGCTAGAGGTATGCGCGGTGCAGGTTAGTGCGGTTTAAGAGAAAAATAGAAACCATACAGTGGGTGGCAGATTGATAAAAGTGTCATTAGAATTTGCCATTTTTCTTATTGAAAATCGGCAGTTCAGTTGGCAAATAATGGCGGATTTGCCTTGGCAGTTCAGGCGGATGGGTGGTTTATAAAAAATATAATTCAAATTACAGAACTTGAATGAAAGAGTAAAAAGATCTAATTTATAAATTAACTAAAATAGTCATAATTAACGTAGGTACACATTTTATAGAAAAATAAAATAGGAAGATCCCCGATGCACAAATCTGTTTGCATATATGTATAAATCTAATATTGCTAAAACTATATTGTCAAAATGTTTGCAAACTTGAAAAACAATTTTTAGACCAAATTATCATCACTGAAGTATTTAATGACAAATCTATCCTATACATATTTACTCCAATGGCAGCATTTGATCGATAATGGCTGACCAGTTCTTTTTCCAGCACCCAACATCGTATTTATGAAGGTTTCTGATTTGTAAATATGGGTTAGTTGAATCCAAATCATGCAACATTTAGATTAAAAGGAAATAAAGGGAGAAAAAACTAGGGTTTTCTCATAAAAGTACCTGAAGAAGTAGAAGACCAATGACACCAAGCACAGGGCCTGCAGCTCCAATAAATCCGATGGATTCGCCAAATAACAGGGTAGCAAGTATAGCCACTATCAATGGCTATGAATCAATTATCACTTGAAATTGTTCATTCAACTCTTAGTCATTTTTTCAGTTTATTACCCATTACCATATCAATTGAATAGATTAATATCACTTAAGAGAAGTGAGCACTATTATGTCAAATAACTCAGTAACATAGTAGAAATCATAACCAACTTATCTGATTATTTTGTTGGCAAAAAGGGAAATTATAAAATAAAAAATAATAATAAAAAACCTCTTAGTTATATATATAGGGAGAGACAGAGATACTTATATCATTTGAACATAGTAGTATCACTTAAGAGAAGTGAGCACTATTAGTCAAATAACCCAGTTCAATTGCAACAAAAAAACACTAATTGAGATATTTATACTTAGCTTTGACTTGGTTGAGGATAATCATATGTGTGTATATATATATGTATGTATGTCAATACAAAATGGCAAAAATCAAATAAAACTTGGAGCTTAAGTTTGCAATTGATTTTAAAGCAAAACAGATAGAAAGAATTATGCATATATATAATAACCCAAAAGTAAATACATAGGATTATGAATTTGATACACTAAACCTTTCAAAGAAAACCTTTGAACATTGAAATTTCACACGTACACACACACACATATGTATGTATGTATGTATGTATGTATGTATGAAATCATGGGGTTAGGGAAGGAATTGAAGAACTTACAGTGAATGAGAAAACATAAACCAAAGAGAGAGAGAGAGAGAGAGAGAGAGAGAGAGAGAGAGAGAGAGAGAGAGCAAAAGGAAAACATACACCAAAAAGAGAAAGCAAAGAGAAAACATCAAAAAGCAAAGGGAAAACATAAATTAGAGAGAGAGATAGCAAAAATATAAACCACAAAAAGAGAGCATAAAGAGAGCCACATACCAAATCGGGAAAAAGCAGCAACGGTAAGAGGAGAAGAAGCGCTGGAAATGCCAATGACGACAACTAGCAAGAGCAGCGGCGGCGCCGCTCAGAAAGGAATGGAGGAGGAGCAAGAGGGGAGATGGAGAGGCGCTTGAAACCCTAAAAAGAAATTGACCAACTCTTTCTCTCTCTACCAAAGCAATTTCATGAGTTATATGTACACAGGCAGCGTGGGTCAGTTTGACCAACGGGTTGGAGTTTTGAAACCGCCACTTGCGTCGCCCGCCAAGCCTAGAGCCTCCACCCGCTAGAATTGAAAAAATGTGCGGTTCAGTACAGTTCAATGCGGTTTTGGTGGTTTCGGCGGTATTGTGCACAACCTTACCCATGGCCACGACCACGACCACGCCCATGCCCATGTAATACCTTCAAAAAAGAAGAAGAAAATACTTTTATATCAAAGGAACCATAAAACAAAATGGAACTTAAAATGAATTACAAAATAAAGGTGGAAAGATGAAAAATAAATTACTTGACTACATGCAGGACTATTCGAGGCTTGTGAGTCATAACCGCTTGCATTGTTAAGCAATGCTTGATATCTTACATGCATGGAACACAAATGGCATTAAAAACGGCATATTACCTGGCTGCAACAATAACAAAGGCATATTCAATTTAAAATGGTAACAATGACCTACAACTAGACATAATAAAATGTCTTGTTAAACTAACTTCTATCATATGAGGGATACATAAATTGAGACGAAAAAGCATTAACTTGAGGAACACTCGTCGAGAATAAAGCAGGAAGTTGATAAGCACTTATTGAAAATAAAGGAGCTAGTTGAGGAATACTCGACGAAAACAAGGGAGGTGATAGAGGACCACTCGCTGAAAATAAGGAAAGAGGTTGAGGAGCAACAGACATGGGAGGTTGAGAAGCATTATGTGAATTTGTTTTATTTTTCTTTGCCAACGCAAGCTCCAAACCACCTGTTGTCCGCCTTCTTCCCTTGCTAGTGCACTATCTTTTCTTGAGTCCTTTTGGTTAAACTACATTTGTATCCACTAGACCATCCAGTTCAAAGCATTTGGGGCATGTGTTGGAAGGGCTTTCTTGTTCCATAGTATTTGAAAAAGGCATATTGCATTTTGCACTTAACATGCTTTCAATTATTGCAATTAATTCATCCGATTTCTCTACTGTCGAGTTATATGTTTCCTCACTTTCAGAAGCTCTACACGCCATTGCTCTGAATATTGCCATCAATGATCTATAGAGTGAAGTTTGATGCAATCTTACATCAACCTTAATATCATGCCCACACCTATCTTTCACATTTTCAGCTCTTGTTTTTTTAGTCCATCTCTTGAGAATATATTGTGAAGGAATCTTTTTGAACTTGAGGGTGTCTCTAAAGATCTTCAAACAATGGCTACATAAAATGCCCTTCATTTCAAACTTCCTACTATTGCAAGTCAATGAACCATCACACTCCACTCTCACCTTTCTCACCTTTACACCATCACTATCAAAAACCGTATACACAGTACTCTCACCATCATGTTCAGTTTCTTCAATGTTTACTTCAAGGGACTTGAGATACTCATCCTGAAATTCTGCATATATTTTATTGGTGTAAACATCTGCAGCTTGCTCCATCATCTTCACTTTTATATTCACCCTTGGCAATTTCTGGCATAGAGCATAATCGGCTTGTAACTCTTTGTACCTCTTCTCACAAAGAACTCGATCAAAATGCATGAAAAATTACATTAAGTTATAATCAGATTGAATGAAATCCTTTAAGAAAGCATTAAAGGATTCACTAAGTTGGACGCTACTCATTCTTGCACCCCCATGCATTTCTGACATATGGCCAACCCCATTTTTCCTCAACCCCATTTTTCCTTGACCCCAAATGTTAACTTCAACCAATGATTATCTAGCACTTCATATTTGTCAAGCATTTCCTCCCATTTTAACGTAAACTCTTCTTCATCCTCAATGCCGTACATAAATTTGGATAAAACACTCTTCATCCTCTTATCCTTGACCTTCTTATCCTTGAAGATAGAATTTGCATGCCTTAATGCATTTTGCATCAAATGCCAAGTGCAAAGGCAGTGGTTTGTGTTAGGCATTACAACAGGTATGGCCTTAGCCATTACAACATCTTGATCCGTAAAAATTATTTTTGGAGCCTTACTTGACATCGCCTTTAAGAATCTTCTAAAAAGCCGTATAAAAGAATTGACGGTCTCATCATATATTAAAGCTACGCCAAATATAACAGTTTCCCGATGATGGTTAAATCCAACAAAAGATGCAAATGGCCTATGTGTAACGCCCTCAAAATTAAACCCATTAAATATAAAACAAGGCATGCATTATTAAAAGAAAAACATTATATTATTTAAATCATCAGAGTATTACGAAATAAAACATCAAAATAAATGCCCTACGGGCTTACATCTTGCCAAGCCAACACTTGGACACAATTTCATGAGTTCTAACTCAAAACAATTAAAGCCCTGGGCTTGAATGTTTACATAATTCAAATAAAACAACTAAAACAAATAAAACAAGTCTTCAAGTCCAAATCCTCACAAGCTAAGTCTTTGGAGGTAATGAACCACCTGAACCTGAAAATGAAGTTCCCATATAGGGTGAGCCACACCCAGTAGAGAAATACTAAACCAAGCATAAGAATTAACTAAAGCAGTAGCACCCGATACATGGTTAACACAAGATAATCAATTTACAATTTATCGACACAAACGCCTACGTTGTCTATGACACATGGTCTATGACACCTTTTACTTTCCATTTATACAGTCATGGCTCAGAACCTGGCCAAACAACTCAACAAGGATAACAAATCAGGTTAAACCTTTCTCACAACATAATAAACACACATGCTGGTGTTATACCAATCTCAATCAAATTCACTTCCTTACTTCCCAACTGATACACATGGTGGTGATGTATCATATCAACAACAAATAGAAATATTTCTATTATAATTAAGCACACACATAAGTGATGCTACTGGAGTCCATCCCCTATCTCCTCCCAACAAATCCGGTTTAGAGGTCCATCCCCTATCTTCCCCTAAACCGTGGAGTTCATCCCCTATCTCCTCCAAAACAAATGCATATGCAATGAAACACACAATTGCCATATACAACACATAATCAATACATGAATGTTCTGTATTAATTCAACAGTCAAAATAAATGACTTAATTTCAGTTATACCTAAGCCACATGCAAGGTCTACAACAATCACGACTATCCTCCACCGATAGCCCAAAACAGTTATTTCTAAACAAGAAATAAATACATCAATGAATGTAAATTCAACATTCTCATAGGTAAGTATTTAAACTACCCAACTATATCATCAATTCACTAAATTTCCCCAATTCCATGAATTAAACTAAATTCCACATTCTTCCCTTAAATTAATTATACAAATTAATCTAAACCAAAACCCTAGGGTTTCTCCCAAAATTACCAAACTACCCCCACATACCAAAATACCAGAACTTAGGATTAAAGCGTATAAATGGAGTAGGAAATCCCTACCTCGAAGAAATAACTCAAAAAGGAGAAGATGAAGATGACGCCCAAAACTTGAAAGTGCTCCAAACCAACAATTGCTCAGTTTAAATGAAAGCCCTCACTCTCCTCTATCTTATTTGTAAAGCAACTAGGGTAAAAACACACCCTAACTAGATCAAACCTAGGAGAGAAGGTGTGTAGGGAGAGAGAAAACTCGTAACTAGGGTTTCTGGATCAAAAAGTTGTAAAAAAAATGATTTAAAACTGTTGCTGCGTATTTAAACTGGACAGGCTCGCTCGAGCGAAGACATGGTCGCTCGAGCGACCAGACACAAAAATCCACGCTCGAGCGAAGAAAAGCTCGCTCGAGCCAAAAACTCGATGCTTCAGGTCTGCAACCCAGAAGCTCGCTCGAGCGACGAAATGCTCGCTCGAGCGAAGAACTCGAAAACATACACCTCGCTCGCTCGAGCGAAGAAAAGCTCGCTCGAGCCAAGAAACACATCTCTCAGGTCCTAAGCCCAGACACAGACTCTCGCTCGAGTGACCAAACCATGGCTCGAGCGAAGAACAAAAACAACAGCTCGCTCGAGCGACCAACTCCTCGCTCGAGCGAAGGTCCAAAACTCTAGACAGCAACACTTGGTTTCCAACCCAACCAACCTGTAACAAACCGGCCCAACTCAACCCCTAACTCAAGATCAAAGAATTAAAGAACAACAACAACAATACGTAATGCCTGGATCCACGGAACTTAAGTCCGGATACAACAATCTAATGGGAAAAGACCGGGGTCGCTATAACCTCCCCCCCTTAAAAGAATTTCGTCCCCGAAATTAAGCATGAGTTTGTAAAAACAAGTTTTTCTCAATTCCCAATGATATTATAAAACAATAAACAACAACTTGACCCAATACCGGTCACTTCATCTCTTATCAAGAGGCATCTCACAATATGTATAAATCAACATATATTCAACTTGCATCAATATTATGCATTATTCTTTCAATGTTAACAATTTCCATATCATTATTCAAGTTCATGATATAAACAGCACATTCAATATATAAATGTTATACTCCACTTCCATAAAAAGGCAAGTTCAAATGTTAACATTAAACCCAAAACATTCTCAATGTTTTCCAACTTAAGACATATATAAAATTCTTAAGTTGAACAATATTATATAATCTAAATACAAGATTACAACTCAATAAACATATCCGGATATTTCTCACGGACTTCCAACTCACGTTCCCAAGTGGCTTCCTCCACTCCGTGATGTTTCCACAAAACTTTCACCAAAGGGATGGTTTTGCCTCGCAAAACTTGATCCCGCCTATCCAAGACCCGAACCGGTCTCTCCTCATACGAGACATCCTCATCAACAACTAAGTCAGTCCAATCCAGTACATGCGATGGATCCGGCTCATACTTCCGAAGCATACTCACATGAAACACGTCATGAACTCCGGATAACTGCGGTGGCAAAGCTAAACGATAGGCAGCCTCGCCAATCCTCTCAAGGATCTCTCAAAAGGCCCAATAAACCGAGGGGACAACTTCCCGCTCTTCCCAAACCTCATTAAACCCCGCCTAGGTGATATCTTCAAAAAGACATGATCACCCACCTCGAATACCAGAGGTCTCCTCCTACGGTCGGCATAAGATTTCTGACGACTCTGTGCTGTAACAAGCCTCTTACGGATAAGCTCAACTTTCTCCGTTGTTTCCCTCACCAACTCCGGACCCAACAGAGGTGCATCACCCACCTCGGCCCAACAAACGGGAGATCTACACGGTCGGCCATACAAGGCCTCAAACGGTGCCATACCAATACTAGACTGAAAACTGTTGTTGTAGGCAAACTCCACTAATGGCAAGTGCCTCTCCCACGACCCACTAAAGTCGAGAACACAACCCCGAAGCATATCCTCAAGGATCTGAATAGTACGCTCGGACTGTCCGTCAGTCTGAGGATGATAAGCGTGCTAAAGGTCAACTTAGTGCCTAAAGCACTCTGCAAACTCTGCCACAACCTGGCAGTAAAACGAGGATCTCTATCTGAGACGATCGTCACTGGGACCCCGTGCAACCTCACTATGTCCCGGATATATAAGTCGGCAAGATGATCTACCGAATCTCTAACACGCATAGGAATGAAGTGCGCTGACTTCGTCAACCGGTCTACAACCACCCAAATAGCATCACTACCCCGCTGAGTCCTCGGAAGACCCACAACGAAGTCCATAGTGACATGCTCCCACTTCCACTCGGCAATAGGCAAGGGTTGCAACAAACCCGCTGGCCTCTGATGCTCGGCCTTCACTTGCTGACAAGTAAGGCACCTAGATACGAAAGCTGCCACATCTCTCTTCATACCCCGCCACCAAAACTGGCGGCCCAAATCCTGATACATCTTAGTACCTCCCGGATGCACCGCAAGCGCGAATGATGAAACTCTCGGAGTACCTCCTCTCGGCAAGACTCCGGCACAAACAGACGGTCTCGGTATCTCACACTCAGGTCGGGATACACCGTCAAACCCTTCTCAACCTTCCCAATGGAAATCTTTTCTCGGAGAGATTCTACCTCAAGATCACCCCTCTGAGCCTCTAACACTCGAGTCACAAGTGTAGGCTGTGCAACAACAGAAAACAAGGCCGCAGCCTCTACGGATTCGCCCAGATGCAAATCAAACTCCCCAACTGCACCCAACATCTCCCACTCCCGGATGGCTATACTAGCTAAGTCACCAACAGATTTCCTACTAAGGGCATCGGCCACAACATTGGCCTTCCCCGGATGATAGTGCAACTCGAAGTCATAATCCTCAATGAACTCCATCCACCTCCTCTGCCTCAAATTCAAGTCTTTCTGTGTAAACAGATATTTCAGACTCTTATGATCCGAGAATACCTCGAACCTCTCACCATAAAGATAATGCCTCCAAATCTTCAAGGCAAAAATCACAGCTGCTAATTCTAAATCATGCGTAGGGTAATTCTTCTCATGAATTTTCAACTGACGTGAGCCATAGGCGACCACTTTCCCCTCTTGCATCAACACACAACCCAGACCCTCTCGTGAGGCATCACAATAGACTGCATAACCCAACCCTCTCTCCGGAATAATCAAGACTGGAGCGGTGGTCAGTCTAACCTTCAACTCCTGAAACGACTTTTCACAAGTCTCACTCCATACAAATTTGACTCCCTTCCGAGTCAATCTAGTCAACGGTGAAGCTAACCTGGAGAAATCTTTCACAAACCGACGGTAATACCCAGCTAATCCCAGAAAACTGCGGATCTCAAACACACTCTTAGGCTGTGCCCAATCTTGCACTGCCTCAGTCTTGGATGTATCAACAGACACCCCTTCCCCAGAAACTACATGGCCTAAGAACTTCACCTCTTCTAGCCAGAACTCACACTTCCCGAACTTAGCATACAGCTTATGGGCTCTAAGTAACTCAAGCACCACTCTCAAGTGTTCCTCGTGCTCCTCCCTCGAAGGTGAATAAATCAGAATGTCGTCCACGAAGACGACCACAAAACGATCCAAGAATTCCCGGAAGATCCGGTTCATCAAATCCATAAACACTGCCGGTGCATTGGTGAGCCCAAACGGCATCACCAGAAACTCATAATGACCATACCGCGTACGGAATGCCGTCTTAGGAATATCCTCCTCCCTGACTCTCAACTGATGATAACCCGATCTCAAATCTATCTTAGAGAAACAACGGGAACCCTTCAACTGGTCAAACAAATCATCAATACGGGGCATAGGATACTTATTCTTAACCGTAGCCCGATTCAATTTCCTGTAATCAATACACAATCTCAAAGCACCACCTTTCTTCTTAGCAAAGAGGGCCGGTGCTCCCCACGGCGAAACACTAGGACGGATATAGCCCTTATCTAACAACTCCTGGAGTTGAACCTTCAACTCAACTAACTCGGCTGGGGCAAAACGGTAAGGTGCCATAGAAATCGGCGCCGTGCCGGGCACTAAATCAATAGAGAACTCAATCTCTCGCTGAGGTGGCAAACTAACAAGATCCTCGGGAAAAACGTCCGAATACTCACAAACCACCCTCGGCAACACAATCTGGGTCTCATCACCCTCACTAATCGAAAGACTAGCAAGTAGACCACTAAGCTCACTCTGCCCCCGCGGATCACAACCCGGTGGCAAAACACTACCAACCCGGTCCCCCAGAAAACGAAAACACTCCCCGTTCACGGTACAACAAGTGATCCTCTGACGGTAGCAATCAATAACTGCTCGGTATGACGATAACCAGTCCATACCCAAAATAACATCAAAGCCCTTCATGGGCATAACTACAAAAGAAAAAGGGATTCTATGATCATCGACCTCTATATCACATTGTTTCAAAATCAATTCACCCTCAAGAGGTGACACTACACAAATAGGAGACGCTAACTGTGCTAACTCCAACTCCAAAACAGATGCAAATGCAGCAGACACAAAGGAATGAGATGCACCCGTATCGATCAACACACTAGCAACTGAATTGCAAAACAAGAAGGTACCTCTCACAACAGATGGAGCCGGTACAGGATCCTGCGCGGTAACAGCATACACGCGCCCAGACGACCTCTGATCAACCTGCTCACCCCTCGGAGCATAAGACTGCTGCACAGACTGGGACGATGAAGCCCCCTGATTGGCCCTCGAGGCCTGAACTGACTGAGCAGGCAGCTGACTCTGAGTCTGCCTCGAACCAGATGCACCAGATGTGCCACCCAACTGTGGGCAAAACCTCTTCATGTGCCCCGGCTGACCGCACTGAAAACAAGAGAGCGGCTGGCCTCTACCCTGACTCTGGCTCTGAGATCGAGCCGAAGAAGATGCTGCTCTCTGAACTCCTCCCCTCTGAGGACAAACTGGAGACTTGTGACCCAGCTGGCCACACTTGAAACAGGTAATGTCTCCCTGACTGCCTTTTCCAGAACTAGCACTCGGCACTGGAAAAGTGGATCTAGAAAAACTACTCTGAGGCTGCTGAGGAGTGAAACCTCTCTGCCTCCTGCCATCACTCTGGCCATCCTGACTCCTCTTGGAGCCTTTCTGCCTTTCCCCCTCTTCCTGCATCATAGTCTCGGTATGGGCTGCTGCATCAACCAATCGCCCAAAATCCCTAATCATAGATCCGACAACTCTCAGCATGAGGCCACGCCTCAACTTCTTCTCAAACTCAATGCAACGGCGTTCCTCAGTCGCCACCAACTCAGGTGCAAACCTGGACAAACTAGTGAATGCAGCCTCAAACTCGGCCACTGATAAACTGTTCTGCTCAAGATGGCGGAACTGATCTCTCAACTTCTCCTGAACAGCTGGAGACAGGTACTTCTCCTGAAAAGCATCAACAAAAGCCTTCCAAGTACCTCCAATACGACCTTTGGTGAACTTCCACCACTGACCCGCATCCCCTTTCAGCTGGAAAGATGCCAAGGTCACCTTCAACCCCTCGTCTTCGATGCCTAGCATCTCAAACGTTTTCGTTGTCTGTTCGAGCCATTCATCTGCCTTAAGCGGCTCGCTAGGATCACCTAAAAATTCGTCCGGGTGAGACCGGAAGAATTCCCTCTTCAGAAAAGAAGGTCCTGTATCTGCAGCAACAACAGCCTGGGCTGGATTCGCAGCCCTCAGAATGTCAACTGACGCCTGAAATGCCCCTGCTATCCCTTGGGCCAAAGCGCCCATAAACTGCTGTCCTACTGGCTCGGCCACATTGGCCTGGCCAACACCCTCCTGAACTGCCGGAATTTCCTCCGGTATAGGCACTTCCTGCCTGGCCTGCCTACCACGCCTACCACGACCTCGTCCTCGTCCTGACATCCTAATAAAGGAAATAAAGACGTTAGCACTCTAAATAATGTGCCAAAATTATAACACTCACGTCCTAATACATTGGACAACAATAAATTACACCACGTAAGCACATAATCACATAAGCACCTACGAATTTCATTCCTGGATAATGATAGTCCCGAGGCGCCACTAAAGTTTCGGTTGGAAACAACATTGATCAAGTGCCTTTCCAACAAGACTTTTAGAGACTCAAGGATCCAATCAACATCCTAGGAACTACATTCCATACCCACATAATCACATAAACATGTTATCATATAAGCATGTAATCATTACACTAAGTCTCTATCAAACGAGACGAACCCATTGTGATACTAATCACTTCCCACGTACCCAAAGTATTCAAACCCGGTACGCTCTGATACCAAGTTGTAACGCCCTCAAAATTAAACCCATTAAATATAAAACAAGGCATGCATTATTAAAAGAAAAACATTATATTATTTAAATCATCAGAGTATTACGAAATAAAACATCAAAATAAATGCCCTACGGGCTTACATCTTGCCAAGCCAACACTTGGACACAATTTCATGAGTTCTAACTCAAAACAATTAAAGCCCTGGGCTTGAATGTTTACATAATTCAAATAAAACAACTAAAACAAATAAAACAAGTCTTCAAGTCCAAATCCTCACAAGCTAAGTCTTTGGAGGTAATGAACCACCTGAACCTGAAAATGAAGTTCCCATATAGGGTGAGCCACAGCCCAGTAGAGAAATACTAAACCAAGCATAAGAATTAACTAAAGCAGTAGCACCCGATACATGGTTAACACAAGATAATCAATTTACAATTTATCGACACAAACGCCTACGTTGTCTATGACACATGGTCTATGACACCTTTTACTTTCCATTTATACAGTCATGGCTCAGAACCTGGCCAAACAACTCAACAAGGATAACAAATCAGGTTAAACCTTTCTCACAACATAATAAACACACATGCTGGTGTTTTACCAATCTCAATCAAATTCACTTCCTTACTTCCCAACTGATACACATGGTGGTGATGTATCATATCAACAACAAATAGAAATATTTCTATTATAATTAAGCACACACATACTGGAGTCCATCCCCTATCTCCTCCCAACAAATCCGGTTTAGAGGTCCATTCCCTATCTTCCCCTAAACCGTGGAGTTCATCCCCTATCTCCTCCAAAACAAATGCATATGCAATGAAACACACAATTGCCATATACAACACATAATCAATACATGAATGTTTTGTATTAATTCAACAGTCGAGATAAATGACTTAATTTCAGTTACACCTAAGCCGCATGCAAGGTCTACAACAATCATTGGCTATCCTCCACCGATAGCCCAAAACAGTTATTTCTAAACAAGAAATAAATACAACAATGAATGTAACTTCAACATTCTCATAGGTAAGTATTTAAACTACCCAACTATATCATCAATTCACTAAATTTCCCCAATTCCATGAATTAAACTAAATTCCACAATCTTCCTTTAAATTAATTATACAAATTAATCTAAACCAAAACCCTAGGTTTCTCCCAAAATTACCAAACTACCCCCACATACCAAAATACCACCACTTAGGATTAAAGTGTATAAATGGTGTAGGAAATCCCTACCTCGAAGAAATAACTCAAAAATGAGAAGATGAAGATGACGCCCAAAACTTGAAAGTGCTCCAAACCAACAATTGCTCAGTTTAAATGAAAGCCCTCACTCTCCTCTATCTTATTTGTAAAGCAACTAGGGTAAAAACACACCCTAACTACATCAAACCTAGGAGAGAAGGTGTGTAGGGAGAGAGAAAACTCGTAACTAGGGTTTCTGGATCAAAAAGTTGTAAAAAAAATGATTTAAAACTGTTGCTGCGTATTTAAACTGGACAGGCTCGCTCGAGCGAAGACATGGTCGCTCGAGCGACCAGACACAAAAATCCACGCTCGAGCGAAGAAAAGCTCGCTCGAGCCAAAAACTCGATGCTTCAGGTCTGCAACCCAGAAGCTCGCTCGAGCGACAAAATGCTCGCTCGAGCGAAGAACTCGAAAACATACACCTCGCTCGCTCGAGCCAAGAAACACATCTCTCAGGTCCTAAGCCCAGACACAGACTCTCGCTCGAGCGACCAAACCCTGGCTCGAGCGAAGAACAAAAACAACAGCTCGCTCGAGCGACCAACTCCTCGCTCGAGCGAAGGTCCAAAACTCTGGACAGCAACACTTGGTTTCCAACCCAACCAACCTGTAACAAACCGGCCCAACTCAACCCCTAACTCAAGATCAAAGAATTAAAGAACAACAACAACAATACGTAATGCCTGGATCCACGGAACTTAAGTCCGGATACAACAATCTAATGGGAAAAGACCGGGGTCGCTATACTATGTGCACTATTTAACTTATAAGTAGTGTCGAAAGTCACAACATCACCAAATTACCCATAATCCATGATCATCTGAGCATCGGCCCAAAATATGTTTGTAATCTGCTCCTCGTTATCTAATTGGACTGAGTAAAAAAAAGATGGATTCTCCAATGTTTTCTCACAAAAATATTGCAAAATGCTACCTGCCCCCCCATATTGTAAACTCTTTTGCCTCTTCGTTCTCAAATAATTTTTTTGGTCCAGTTTTGTGAATCCAAGCTACTCCCTTCCATCAGCTTCATTACCCATAAGTTCAAATGCAGCATTAAGATGGATTCTAGATTTTTCGGCTAAATCTATTTTGGTTGCCTGTGAAGCAGATATCTTTCTTTGGGATGGTAACATATGAGTACATTCTGCTGGTACAAAGATATGATTATGTTGTTCAACAAAATCACCAACAAATTTTTTTTGAATATTCCTATCCCACTTAATGATAAGTTGGGCTTGACAATCAATCCTCACTTTCTGCCTAGGATTTTTTTGTTAACGGATCTCGCTTGTCGACAACCCGAAACCCCTCCTTATTACAAACAAATTGCCTTAATGTGATTTGTCCCTCCTTGCTGTTGTTTACATAACCCCTTCTAATACTAAAGCCTAGCCTTCCTCCATAAGCATTGTAGAAATCATATGCTTCTTGTTATGTATCAAATGTCATGCAAACTCTAGGTTCCCAATCACAATCACCCCCCCCCTCCCGGTCATTCTCAACATTGTTGGGTTCCATTTCAATGTGCTAAGTCACTTAAAAAATAAATAGGTGGTCAATATTAGCACAAAAACACTAAATTATGTTTGCAAAATAATACAAACTGAATAAAAACATTACAAAAGTTGACTCATATCAGATTATATAAACAGTTATATTGCCAAAATAGTACGTTTCAAAACACAGTTATATTGCAAAAGTTATATAAACAATTATTGACTCATATTAGATTATATAAATAGTTATATTGCAAAAGTTGACTCAGTTCATACACAGTTATATTGCAACAACAGTACATTTCAAAAAACAATCAAAACCCTAGAAATAGATTTCAAAAAAATCATGTAAGAATCTCTCAATCAACGCATTCAACAATCAACAAACTTGTATTACCATTAATATTAAAAAAAATTCGAAAATTTTCAAATCAAAACCCAAATATTGGAGAAATTTTGAAGGAGTACAAACTTGTATTTTTCTTCAATCAGCTGCGATAAAGCATTGGTGACGACGGGACGGTGGTGGCGGCAGGGCGCCGGGAGCGTCGTCTCTTTCTCCTTCTCCTTCTTTCACTCTCCCTCTCACTCTGTTTTGTTTTGTATATCTGGGCAGCGAGGGAATTTTGAAAGCTTTTTTTTTTTTTTTTTTTTTGAAATTACGCCACCAAAACGACGTCGTTTTGGTGAGGTTTAATCTCAGTCCTTGGATGGATCACTCTAAGAGATCACTCTAGGAATTAACTCTAGAGGATCTTAACGCCCTCTACTCACCTAAACAAAAAAGAAACGAATAATTACCGGTAAATAAATAAATAATTAAATTTCACGATTTAATTTTTATAGCAAAATAAATTTTGAATTTTATCAATTTAATCCATATGTTTTTGATTTATTTTCAAAACTTTTTTTCTATTTTCGTTAACTAAAACTAATTAAAAAATAATATCATATATATATATATTATTAAAAGTAGTGTTTTTTCAATACTTACGTGGCATATTATAAGGATTTACTTTTTTCTAAGAGAATCATATCGGCATGTATTTTCTTAGTTACATATAAAGTTCTACACAAACCCAAACTTGATTTCAATTATATTAACTTTACGTAGTTTATAGGGACTCTATTTGACAAATATTTCTTTTTCATATTTTTTTCATGGTAAATTGAGATAATCCACAAACCCAATATTAATTTTGTGTTTCATGTTTTTCTTCTTAATTCTTAGGATTTTTTTAAATGCTAAATTGCCTTTTTTTTCTTCTTCTTATTATTTTTTCGTGCATTATTCTATACCCAATACTAATTTTATATTATGGATTTATCGTTAAAATTTTATAATGATTCTATATATGAAATTACACTTCATTTTCTATATTATTTTATGTAATCACAACTCATATTACAATCAATTCACACGTTGAGATGTGTCTATCGTTTGAATATTTTCATTATTTTTCTTTTGGGTTTGGATATCGTTGTTAAATTTCTTTTATATAGTTGATATTTTAATTTATTTTACAATTTTATAATTTAATATATATATAACATATAAAATCATTATATGATAATCCAATTACAATATATTTATATTTAATTTTTAAATAAATTTTATATAATTTCTATTTCTACATTTTTTTTTTCCAAATGAATATAAAAGAAAATTAAATAGTTAGAATTACTTTTAATTTTATGTTACTAATTCTTCTTCTAATTTAATTATTAATTTTAATATTAAAATGAGTATTTATTTTACTATTTTATAATTTAACATAATCATACAAAATTATTATATGATAATTATAATTTTATAATACGATAGAACTAAAATTATCAAAATACACAAATAATTTAACTAAAATTAATATATATATATATATAATTATTCAAATAATAATTTTATAAAACGATAACACCAATATCATTAAAATAAATATTTATAATCATACTTTATTTTTAATTTAAATTAAAATTAAAATTATTCTTTTATAACACACATTATACCATCAAATATTTTTTGAAAAAAAAAAAAAACACATGTATTGCACGGGTCAACTACTAGTTTTAATCATTAAACTCAATGTAGTGATATATAAAGTATTTAAAATATTTATTTTCATTTAGTTTAATGACTAAAATATTTAATTTTAATCGATTTTACTTAACGAAAATAGGCCAAAGATTCAGTTTAAAAATAAATCAAAAGTTTAGAATTTAAATTGACAAATAAAAAAAGGCTCAAAATTTATTTAAAGGTCAAACTATGGACTTTTTTTTTTTTTAAATTTTTCCAAAAAGAAATAACAATTCTATAAGCGTACAAAAAATAGAGAAAATATCAAATTAGTGGAATTTTTTTAAAAAAAATTTCAAATCAATGAGAAATTTTATAAATATTAATAATTAAAATTTTAAAATTTTTCATGAATATGTAATTATTTTTTCATAATCTGACTGGGATGGAATTACTCCAAAAAAATATCTAAAAATTACTCAGAAGTTAAATTGTGTGGACAAAATTCATTGTTAATAAGGTCTATAACACATGAAATTCAATCTCCACCATCCATCTCTTTCTAGATAAATTCATGAATGTTTTTCTTAGATATTGTTTGGAAAGTAGCTAAATTAGCCAAAAAAATTTAAAAATTAACCTATTCTCTCTATTTGCTTACACTTTTTTGTAAAATTTTTTAAAACTTATTAAAAAATTCAATTCCCAAACGAGCCTATCTTTTGTCAAAAGAAATTATTGGGTGTGAATTCCACGATTCACAATTAACAATTCCCCATCCGGGCTCCCAATCACTAATATAAATAGCCCACGGTTTGAGTAAATATTGAAAATAACTATGAAATTAAGTGAAAGTATCAACTAATAAGAAATTTCATACTATAATAATAGTAAATGCATTATTTAGTTAGTTAAAATTAACCAACGTCCACCCAATCATATATTTTTTTTTAATCAATTACAGCAATATTTATTATGAAATGAAATGTATGATGTACATTGAAAGTTAATAAATGTAAATCACACTTAAAGTGAATGTAATTAACAAATAGATATATATATTTTGAATATATAATTTATTTTACCAGCAAAGAAAACTTTATTGATTGCAAAAAGGTAGATATTATATAATATCAAAGATATCAGCAAAGGAAAAAGAGTAGGTGCAAAAAGTATCAAACCAAATGAAATATCCCATCCCAATTAGGTTGGCATAAATGGAAAAATCAAATCATTTATAACCACCACCAAAATAAGTAAAAAATTGAAGGGGTTCCAACCCAAACCAGAGTAGCCCCAACACAGTACAAATCTAACATCGAAGCTACAAGCCGAGATCTCATCCGCAGCACCAAGAAAGAAATCATGAAGCTCTATTTTGGTTGAGAGATTTGGGAAAAAAAATTGAAAAGGGAAATAAAAAAAATAGGTGAAATATGAATAAAGTATTTCTACATTTCACTTAATTTTACTCTTTTTTTTTTTTTTTTTTTTTCTCTTTTCAAATTCATTCTCAAATTTCCCAACCAAACACAACGTAAGATTTGGCCCGCACAGCAGCCACTATTGTGTAGCCAAATGAGCCCATTTCGGTCACATTTTGATAATATGAACCATTTATATTTTAAAATACATCAAGTAGAACATACCTGTAAAAAATAAGTTAATCAGATATTGCTTACCCTTTCATCCACTCACATTTGTATTCATTTTAATAATTTAAATTACAATTGTTATTTATTTTTATAGATACAAATGTGAGTAAATGAATGGATAAACGATATCCGATTAACTTGATTTTTTGTAAGTATATTCTAGTTCATATTTTCTAAAATGTGAATAGTTCAAATTATCGAAATGAGTTCCGAAATAGACCGATTTAATTACACAACAATAACTACTTTACACCCCACACAACAACCACCCCAAACCCCACAATGTACAAAGCACCCGATCTAATTTGGCGCAGATGAAAAACAAAGTCAATTACAGAATACTCCTTGAAATTTGTTTTGGCCTTGACCCAAAATGCCACTCTCATTTTGATGTGATCAAGGATTGAATCCCAATTGGGTTGAACATTCTGAAAATCAAGTTAAATTCTAGACATCTAGACTGACCACAAAGTTACAAATGGTACAGCATCCAAATGCTTTTTCTTTCTTTCTACTATTGTTGATAGATGATTTCTAGCCATATTGATTGACAACAGAGTTGCAAATTCATAAAATTGAGTCAATTTTTTTTAAAATTAAATTATTTGTTTTCATATTTTTTGTTTTTAGTCAAAAAATTTAATATTTAATATTTTAATTTTAATTTTAAATGTTAATCTAAATACACTTAAAAATTATAATATTTATAGAAAAATCTTTAAGAAATTATCAAATAAAAAAATATATATTATAAAATATAAAAATTTAGTATATTTTCGTATTCTTATATATTTATTAAATTTTTAAAATATTTTTTCACAAAAAATTTATTTTTTAGATGCATCTAAGTCATGCGTATTTAAAAAGTAAAAAATTTACTTAAAATATTTATAAAAAAAGCACTAAAAATTTAAAAACACGTAAAAAATTTAATTTTAATTTTAAAAAAATCAATCAAAACTATCTCAAGTGGCTATTTCTTTCTTTCTAGAATTGTTGATATTTTCTCAATGATTGTGATCCTCTATTAAAAAAGAAAACTTCTGGGAGGTTCCCGACACTTACCCAAAACGTATGACTGAGATTTCACTGTGTATTATAAATTATATTTATAAAATTAATTTAAATCATAAATTGATGATTCTGAATAAAATTTTGAATATATTGTAATGATCCAAAATTTTCTTTTAACATAGATAATGCATAATTTAATTGAGCAATATTCGGATTAGGCAACTATGTAAAAGTTTGCGTAAAAATAGTTCGGTTTTGTTTTTATTTTTTTTATATAGTTCCCGTTCTCAGAAAATTTTGATTTTTTTTTTTGTGTTGTTCTCATATGACTCTAGCACGTTGGATTAAAAATTTCAGAAGTTAATTGATTGGTATTTATTTTATGAAAATTCGCAGACTAATTGGGGTTCAGTTTAATTTATAGCGGAATTTAAAATTTAGTTTTTGGTGTTTAAACCATGACTTGAGATAAAGTTTGCTGGGTCTACTTTGATATATAATTAGGTGACACGTGATTTAAATTTAATTTAATTTGATTTTGTTTAATTACTCATATTTAACTGTTTGGTGCTTTTTGATTATGTGATTATTATTGATCACCATGGAAATTGTCATTATTTATTATATATGATTATATTATATATTTGAAAGTTGAATTTATGGAGTGTGTCATACGGTAAAAAATTATATATTTTTATAATGAATAGAATAGATGTATATTTCATAGTGAGTAAAAAATTATATTTTATAATATCTAAAAATGTTATATTTTGTAACGCCCCCAAAATAATACAATAAAGATAATTCATATGCGGAATAAATATGAGAAACAAAATACTTTCATATATCAGAGTTCACTGTTTAACAACCAGTTAAATGTCATATAGGCTTACATGTTTCCAAGTCATTGCTTGGTTACACAAATTGAGTCTCGCTCATTACATCTTAAGCACTTGGCTTTAATAATAACAAACATACACACATAAGGCATAATTAAGAAGCTCTTACTTCCCAAAACTCCATCCACGCTATTGCCTTAGAGGAAGCATCTCACATGTACCTAAAAATGGTATTCCCATATAGGGTGAGCCAACAGCCCAGTAGAAATAATCTAACACAATTTATGAGGTTTACCAAAGGTATAAATACCACGTACATAAACAATACCGACCTTGAAACATCCACAAGACCTGCATATCCATATGCCACTAAGACCAACCTTATTCCATTTTCCTTTAATTTCATTTCCAGTTCATGTATGCTACTCAATTCATGAGTTTAAATTCGTTATCTTTTAACAATCAAAATGAGACTACAACTCAATGATTTTCCAATTATGCAAAACTCACATAAACACTTCAAACTTACCATTTTACGGATATTTCGTCCGAAGGAATCGGCATCCATTTATATATAAAATTTCGGGTCTTTCACCTAGGACACTCCGGCCAATTTGCTTTAAATAGAGTCCATCCCCTTTCTCATCCCAAACAAATATACATATGCAATGTATTTATAAACATAATCACATATGGAGTACATCCCATTTCTCCTGGCAATAAACATACATATACAATGTATCTATAACATGGTCATATTCAATGACATCAACAATGGATTAGCATTAAATCGCATAATCCTCATGTAATTTCTACAACAATCATAGCTATCCTCTACCGATAGCTCAATGCAATTATTTCTGAAGAGATGTTCAATATCAAAATAAATAGTTTATTTAAAACTTCCATGGGTGAGATAATACATATCCAATATCACCATTTATAATCGCAACCTTCCAATCTCACAGTTTCAATGTTAATCCCAATTATTTATGCAAAATAATAATTTAATCAAAATTATGGCAAAATCTCCCTTTCACCAAATATCAACCCAAAGACCAAAATCAACTATTTTGGCATAACATGATATTAGATTCAAGCCTTATACTTGTTTACCTCATATTCATCAAAAACCCCTCTTTTCATTTCACACCCAAATCCTAGATTTGTCCAAACCACAACCAAATCTCATCATCTATACACAATAGCAAATAACTAAGCTAAAAACCATATTAGAATGTAGAAAATCCCTACCTCAAGTTTGAAGAAGAAACGAGTTGAAATCCCAAAAATCAACAATGCCTAAACTCGATCTCCACCGCACACAACGTAGCCCTCGCCTAGATAACTAACTTTGATGAAGGACTTGGATCTAAATCCCAATGGATTTGGAGAAATCAAAGATCTTGTGAGGTTTTTGGTAGGAAACGTAGAAAGAAGGGAGATGAAATGTTTTTAGAGAGAGAGAAATATATACCAAAAAGTGACATTCAATCAGCCCAAAGAGAGAAGAAAAGAAAAAAAATTCTGGATCTACCTAACTTCCCGTACCTCTAGCCGCACTTGCCTTTTTAGCAGTGTGCTTCAGCCCTCCCTGCCCTGTTTTCCGCACGTACGGCCTCATTCCCCGCACTTGCGGACAAGCAACTTCGAATGCGTTTTGCATTTTTGTTTTGAGGGGCACTGCCCCCTGGACCCCCGCGAGCTAACCGGGCAGCTCGACCCCCGCCAGGGCGCTGCCCTTGGACTCGCCAAGGGGCATTGCCTCCTGGACCCCCGCGAAGGGGCACTGCCCCCTCGACCCCCAACCGGCCCAGTCGAAGTGGCAAAACATAAAAGAAGGATCGAAACCGAGATTGCTACAATCTCCCTACCTAAGGAAATTTCATCCCCAAAATTATAAATTAGGCTCTAAAACATAATTGAACTATTCACAACCATGTTATCCCCACAAGTTTAACACCATGACCCATTCCTGGGTAATCTATTCACACCGACTCGATTCACAAGTCCCAAATTAAAATGAAATTTTCAAATTTCCCAAAACATTTACAATGTTTAACCAAAGTTCAAATTTTCAAAAATCGTACATAGCATATACAATGCTTCCAAAAATGATACAATATCATCAATATTCCAAATTCTCAAAACATAAGTAATGTTTATATTGAATCCATGTTCTTCCCAAATAACCATAACATATATAATGTTTTCATAAGTTAAAACATATACAATGCTTAGACTTCTCATTAATACAATAAATTCTCAATACATGTTCATGCATCAATAAATAAATCCGGATATTTCTATCGAACTTCTAATTCACGTTCCCAAGTCGCTTCCTCGACTCCGTGATGTCTCCACAACACTTTTGCCAAGGGAATTGTCTTGCATCGCAAAACTTGATCTCGTCTATCCAAGACTCTTACCAGTCTCTCCTCATATGAGGCATCCTCATCTACCACTAAGTCGGTCTAATCCAGCATGTGCGATGGATCCGGCTCATATTTCCGAAGCATACAAATATGAAACACGTCATGAACCTCAGAAATCTGTGACGGTAACGCCAAACGATAAGCAACCTCCCAATCCGTTCAAGGATCTCAAAAGGGCCAATAAACAGATGGGACAACTTCCCACTCTTCCCAAACCTCATCAAACCCCATCTAGGTGATATTTTCAAAAATACATGATCTCCCACCTCAAAAGACAAAGGTCTCCTCCTACGGTCGCCATAACTTTTCTAGCAACTCTGAGTCGTAGCTAGCCTCTTACGGATAAGTGCAACTTTCTCCGTAGTTTCTCGAACCAACTCTGGACCTATCAAAGGTGCATCACCCACCTCGGCCCAACACACAGGAGATCTACACGGTCGACCATACAAGGCCTCAAACGGTGCCATACCAATACTCGATTGGAATCTATTGTTATAGGAAAATTCTACTAAGGGTAGGTGTCTCTCCCACGACCCCTTAAAATCAAGGATACAGCCTCTAAGCATATCCTCAAGGATTTGAATAGTACGCTCGGACTGCCCGTCAATCTGAGGATGATACACAGTACTAAAAGTCAATCTAGTGTCCAAGGCACTCTGTAAACTCTGCCACAACCGAGCAGTGAAACGCGGATCTCTATCCAAAACAATCATCACAAGGACCCCGTGCAACCTCACTATGTCCCTAATGTACAAGTCGGCAAGATAATCTATCGAGTCACTTACGCGCATGAGAATAAAATGTGCTGATTTAGTCAATCGGTCAACAACCACCCAAATGGCATCACTACCTCGTTGAGTCCTCAGAAGGCCCACAACAAAGTCCATCGTAATATGCTCCCACTTCCACTCAGCTATAGGCAAGGGTTGCAACAAACCCGCTGGCCTCTAATGCTCGGCCTTCACTTGTTGACAAGTAAGGCATTTTGATACAAACACAGCCACATCCTTTTTATACCTCTCTACCAAAACTGGCGACTAAGATCATGATACATCTTTGTGCCTCCCGGGTGCACCGCAAGGCGCGAATAGTGAAACTCTCGGAGTACTTCCTCTCGGCAAGACTCCGGTACAAACAAGCGATCAAGGTATCTCACACTCAGGTCGGGATACACAGTCAAACCTCTTTCTACCTTCCCATTGGAAATCTTCTCTCGGAATGATTCCATCTCAAGGTCACCCCTCTGCGCTTTCAATACTCGGTTCGCAAGTGTAGGTTGTGCAACTACTGAAAACAAAGCTGTGAATTCCACAGACTCGCCCAGTTGCAAGTTAAACTCATTAAGAATACCCAACATTTCCCATTCTTGAATGGCGATGGAAGCTACACTGCTAACTGGCTTTCTACTCAAAGCATCGGCCACAACATTGGCCTTCCCGGGATGATAATGCAACTCAAAATCATAATCCTCTATGAATTCCATCCATCTCTTTTGCCTCAAATTCAAGTCTTTCTGTGTAAACAGATATTTCAGACTCTTGTGATCAGAGAACACTTCAAATTTCTCACCATACAGATAGTGCCTCCAAATCTTCAAGGCAAAAATCACTGCTGCTAATTCTAGGTCATGGGTGGGGTAATTCCTCTCATGTGTTTTCAACTTCCGTGAGCCATAGGCTACCACTTTACCCTCTTGCATCAATACACAACCTAGACCTTCCCGTGAAGCATCGCAATAAACTGAATAACCCAAACCCCTCTCCGGTATAATCAATACTGGAGCAGTGGTGAGTCTAATCTTAAGCTCTTGGAACGACTTCTCACAAGTCTCACTCTATATGAATTTGATTTCTTTCCTCGTCAACTTAGTCAAAAGTGAAGCTAGTCTAGAGAAATCTTTCACAAACCGACGGTAATACCCGGCCAACCCTAAGAAACAACGAATCTCGAAAGCATTCTTAGGTTGTGCCCAATCTTGCACTGCCTCTATCTTGGATGAATCTACAGTCACCCCTTCCCTTGATACTACATGCCCTAGGAATTTAACCTCTTCCAGCCAAAAGTCACATTTCCCAAACTTAGCATACAGCTTATGAGCTCTAAGTAACTCAAGTACTACTCATAAATGTTCCTCATGTTCCTCCTCAGAAGGTGAATAAATCAAAATGTCGTCCACAAAGACAACCACAAAACGATCTAAGAATTCACAGAAGATCCGATTCATTAAATCCATAAACACAGCTGGAGCATTAGTTAGCCCAAAAGGCATTACAAGAAACTCATAATGGCCATACCGCGTACGAAATGCCGTCTTCGGGATATCCTCCTCCCTTACTCTCAACTGATGATAACCCAATCTCAGGTCTATCTTAGAGAAACAACAAGACCCCTTCAACTGATCAAACAGATCATCTATACGAGGCATTGGGTACTTATTCTTAATAATAACCCGGTTCAACTTTCGATAATCAATACAAAGCCGTAATGCTCCATCTTTCTTTTTAACAAAGAGAGCCGACGCTCCCCAAGGTGAAGTACTAGGGTGAATAAAACCCTTATCTAATAATTCCTGGAGTTGAATCTTCAACTCACTCAATTCAGCAAGTGCGAATCTATATGGAGCCATAAAAACCGGTGCCGTGCCAGGCACTGAATCAATGGAGAACTCGATCTCTCGGTGAGAGGGTAAACTGACAAGATCCTCAGGAAAAACATCCGAGTATTCACAAACCACCCTTGGCAATTCAACCCGAATTTCATCACACTCACTACTCAAAAAGCTAGCAAGGAGACAACTAAGTTCACTCCGTCCATGCGGATCATATACCGATGATAAGACTCTATCCACCCGGTCCCCCAAGAAATAAAAGCAATCGCCACTCAAGGTACATACAGTAACTTTCTGACGGTAGCAATCTATAACAGCCCGTTATGATGATAATCAGTCCATACCAAATATGACATCAAAACTAAGCATGTTAATCAATACAAATGCAAAAGGTAATCGACGACCAGCAACCTCGATGTCACAACCCCGACATTCCTGTCTCAAAACAGTCCGACCACCAACAGGTGACTCTACACAAATAGGAGATGCTAACTCTGCCAACTCCAAACCCAAAACTGATGCAAACGCATACGAAATAAAAGAATGGGATGCATCCGTATCTGTAACAAGCCCGCGGGGGACCTCGCCACAGCTCGGACTCTTCCGTTTTGTTTGGATGGTGCGGTTCTCAATCTGAACCAAAGAGTCCACCTCTGGCAAATCGTTTTGAAGAAAACAGATTTTTGAAAAGGTAGTGCCAAACATGGACTGCTTTGCCAGATTACAGAGTCGCCACCTAAATATTTTTAAAATGGGGAATTTAGGAAACCCTGACTCTGTGCCGAAGGCCACGTGTCCATCATCACCAAATGTCTTGGCTCGGGAGCTTGGGTACGATCGGGGAAGGTCAGCTATGAGCACCCCCTTTCGCCCGGTCCGAAGACCGGCCTCTACTAACCGTGATATCCGATTTTTGAAAGCATTATGCGTTCTTATCCCAATTATTAACCTAGAATTACTATGTTATGCGCACAGCAAACAAGTATAGACTGGATTGCCTAATTTGGAAATAAACATCGCATGTCCGTTTTGTTTCGAAAAACGTGTTAGATTTTGTTACTCGCAAGTAGGCTAAAATACGGATTTTAATGAGTCGTTCCAACTTACGCAATCCAACCTCCACCCACAGGCATTCAAACAGTAATATCACATAAGCATTTAGCCGCATGGCAATCATACTGTCATGTTAGCATTCACACGCATGCGCTATGCTAAAGCGTAAAAACTTACATCGTACTCCGTGCCAAATACAATAACCCGGTTAGCAAACATGCATGACCTAGTTCATGTTAAGTGGCTAATGCAACACAGGCATAGATGCAGTCTAGAGTAGGCTCGGCTAACCCTAAACATGGCATGTGAAGTGCGCGAGTAGCACGTATTCAATTTGGAATTGAAAATTGCTATGCAGTTTGTATGATGTACCGAGCCCGGTGCATGTAAACAAATGCATGAATGCACGCATGCATTGCATAAGGTATGCTAAAATAAATGTGCCCTAATCTACCAACATAAGCGGGTAAATAAAAGGGAAGAAAGAAATGGGGATTGGAAGACATACACCCACTCACACACACTTATTACAATTATGCCCTCACTCGGAGGGACCGAAAGAATAATACAAATTAATTACACAAGCTAATTAAATATTACAAATTCACTAAATTAATTAAACAGATTAATTAATCTAATTAAAGCAATAAAACGCCTCGGGGTGAGGGCAGGATGCAGTGCATGCTCGGGACTGGCTCGGAATCGCACTGCCATGCACGGATTGCCTCTGTTTCCCTACTATCCTCTGAAGACTGCCAAAATCCCAGGAGTGCCTCTCAGGGCATTGGGGATCACCACCGGCTGGGGTAGGACACCACCGGCTGAGGGAGGAGCCACCGGCACTGGATTTATCCATCGGCTGAAATTGACTGCCGGTCGGCACTAAACACTGCCGGCCGGCACAAAATACCTGCAGAACCTGCAACTCACAGCAGCAGAGGGAAAAACTTGCATGGCAATGCAATTCAATATATTTATGCACTACACACACCCCTTATCATGTTTTTGACTCAAGGGGCATGTGCCTCGATTCTCGGACCACCAATACGCACTTCCATGCATGATGGCCCAAGGACCAAAGACGCAACTTTGATTTCAAATGCATGCAATGCAAACAAGCAAACAAGGGTGCTCAACCTCCATCATACTTCACTTCAAGAGGCCAAACATGTACAATACAAATGCCACCCTAAACATGTCAACTAGGCATGCGACATGGACTATGCAATATGTTTATGCAAAGGGTTCAAGCAAGCATACAAGGTAAGCATGCAAACCAATGGAAGGATGGTCTTATACATGAATTAGGCAACTCAAATAGTCCTAAAATCAGTGGCCAAAGTACCGAAAATGAAGGTTAAAATACACCCACACACATGCAAGTGTCATGGTCCAAACTTAAGGCATAAACATGATAACCCCCAAACATACTTGGAGATACCAAACGAGGGCAATAAACACACATTGTAAAGCACTGAAAATCATGCAAAACATGATGCCAAATCATGCAATGAAACAAGCCAAACAAAGCATGCAAATGGTCTAAGGCTTAAGGCAAGCCAATGAGGCTTTGAACCATACTTAGCACAACCACACATGGCAATACTTAAACACTTAAAAACAGAGTTTTAACACATAAAACTAAGTCTAAAGGACCACCTAGATGGCATCTAGATGACATGAATCCAAAGACATGCATTAGAAACAAAAACATGGAGCATTTAACACATACTCTTAAAGCATTAAAGAGGCCACTAGGGCAAGCATACAAGCACACCAAAAGGACTGAGATAGCATGCTAGATGATTCCAAATCATCAAAATGATGTAAGCAAACACATACTACACATGCATGCTCAAAGGCTAGCAAGCCTAAAATGCAAAGGGGCTATATAATGCATGCCAAGATCAACCCAAATGACTATGGACAGAGCTAGAACATGTCAATATAAGCACAACATCTTCACAAATGCAAGCCTAAAACATTCTAGAATCTAAGGCATACAACCTAGGCATGTTAGAGGATAAAAAGGCATTACAAGGCAACTATGCTAAGCATGCATAAGGGACCTAAACCAACTTAAAACAGAGTTTAATCATGGCATAATAGGCATGAGAAACAGCCAAGACATGCTCAAAACACAACCAAACATGGTGCTCCTTTGGAGGCCAAAACTTGCCCTCTTCAAGGACATCAAGGAGAGGGGGTGGCCCTCTCCTTTTGGAGACTTCAAGGCACCATCTCCACCACTGAAATCCCTCAAGATTTCAGTGGTGGAGAGGCCCAAGCACCAAAGTCTCGGAGCTCTCACAAAATGGCCTAAAAAATGGCCCTTTTCAAGGCCTAAGGGTGTCAAACCTACCCAAAGTGCAAAACACTCTTGATAAACAATAAAGAGGGTTAAAAATCAGAACTTTTATGTGTTATGGACTAAGCACAAAAACAACTCTAAGCTAGGTAAAAACAAGGTGCAAAAATGGGGTAAATAAAGTAAGTTTGTTACCTTTGAAGACCACCTTCACAAAGGTTGGAGTTGTTGGTTCCTTGAGCTCCAAACCAGTCAAGAACTTCAAGAATAAGCCCTTAGCACCTCAGTTCCAAGAGGAAGGTGAAACACTAGGTGTTGATGTGCAATAGTAAGGCACAAACACCTAGTGTACAAAACAAGAAAGAAAGAGAGAGATAGGATAGATACACAAACCTAACCTAAAACCAGAGCTTCTCCCCTCCTAAAATGTCTAACTCTCCAAAAATTCTAACCCTTGAGCCAAGAGAAGAGGCTTCTCTTGTATAGGCACCCAAGCTTACAAGTTAAGGCTCAACAAAGGCTCATCCCTCCATACACGTGTATGGAGGGGAAACAAGCACCAGAAAGCTGTCTGAAAATATCTCCAAAACAGCTGTAAAGTGGTCGGCAGGGCAAATGGTCATTTTGCCAAAAGAGTGCCGACCGCACAAAATAGTGCCGACCGGCACAATATAGTGCCGATGGCAACACCAGCCAGCCGGTGGCCTCTAGCCACAGCCGGTGGTGTGTGGGGATGCCTCACAAAGCATTCCCTGCCCTTCCAAGGCAAAACACAAGTGTTTGGTGCAAAACCAGACACAAAACAGTCAAGTTCGGAGGTCCTGAGGCAGGGCGCGTAGCCGAGAACTCCAGGGACTCCAAACAAACACAAACATGGATAATCACCGAGTGTTCAAGCGGTGACGTCCAGGTCTTGAGGACGGTCAAAAATGGGGTGTCTACAGTTGCCCCTCTTTGACAGAACTCGAAAGTCATAAGCATGACGGGAGTGAATGTCAAAGCCCAGAGACGACCCATTTTTGACAAGGCCGAAGACTTGGACAAACATACAAAGCGCAAATGGTTGAACTCGCAAGCTGCCTACGTATCCCTTAGGAATCAAACCAGCGTAGTTCAGGCACAGGCATACAAGCCGTAGATAAGGTATGCGCCCGTAGGCGGGGGCGAAGATGCAACTGACGATGCAAAAGGCCGAGCATAACTTATGATCATGCAAAAAAAGCTGTAATGAAGCACACATGCGACAGTTTTAAGCTAGCATGCACCAAACTACACTACAATGCAGAAAGGATGTAGGAGAATTATGCAATTCTCGATACGTCTCACTCGGAGGATACAATACCTGTGCGGCTCGTCTGGTTGCACCGGCTCAAATGAGCCGTACATACAATATCGTGCCTGCAAAGAAAGCAAACTTAGCAGGTGCAATATTGTTAGCAACATGCATGACAATGCGAAATGAATGCAAAATGATATGCAAAATATACAAAACTATGTATAAATAATGCGAATGATAATGCAATGCAATTGAAACTATATGCAAACTATGCGCAGGGCAATTGAATCATGATTCAATCATGAGCGGTTCGAAACCACACGAATGTCAAATAGATTGATGGAGGTAACAAGTCCGTCTCCCATAGAACGATGTCTGATCTATGAGTACTTCGCACGGACACAAGAACAAGTATTGGGTGGATGATGACATAAGTGGGAAACGACCCGCTGATGAGGGAATAATGATCCTAATGCCCGGACGCAATAATTACACTACAATGCAATGGAAATGGATACAATGGATATGGCACGCGGGCCAAACCGAGTCTTGCCTAGGAAAGGCATGTACGCATACGAACCGCGTCTAACACAGGAGATGTGCCGCAACCCTCAAACCAAGCTCATCAAGGAATAGGCGCGTACACAAAACTGTGCTTCGACGTGAAAAGTAGGGGCACATACCAGACCAAGCTCAACCTGGAAAGGCGCAAGCCATAGATGGAAGTGATGCAATGGATGCATGCAATGGAATGGATATGGCACGCAGGCCAAACCGAATCTTGCCTAGGAAAGGCATGTACGCATACAAACCGCGTCTAACACAGAAGAGGTGCCGCAACCCTCAAACCAAGCTCGTCAAGGAATAGGTCGTACACAAAACTGTGCTTCGACGTGAAAGTAGGGGCACATACAGACCAAGCTCAACCTGGAAAGGCAAGCCATAGATGGAAGTGATGCAATGGATGCATGCAATGGAATGGAATTTACAGAAAATGCATGGATATACACTATTTACAATGAAATGCATGACATATGCATGTTTTTTTTTGTTTGTTTTTGAAATGCATGACATTGCAATATATATGATGATGCATGACAATGCATTTTTTTTTTTTTTTTGTGTTTGTTGTTTTTTTTGAAATGCATGACATATGCAATATTTTATGATGATGCATGACATATGCAGTATGATGCAATGACTAGTTTGCAGCTTTCCCTATCTTACCAACAAGGCGATATACTAGGTTGGTTCAGTATCAGAATTGAGGCGTAAACACGCCGCCTGAACCTATGGGCTTCCATACAGATTTCAAGCCGAGGGTACACCCCTGGGTATTTAAACCAGACTTTAGTCTCGGAAATTCCGAACCTTTGCGTTCTAGGCATAAGCCTTCAAACTCTAGTTTTCACCGTCCCAGTTGGTCTTCTAGGAACTCACCGCAAACACAGACAGGTGCTTTACCAGGCCACCGAAAGTCGTTCGGGGCACGACAAACACCAAAGGAATTGCACCTTCAGAGGATTTAAGGTCTCCTAGACCGGGATGCAAAATGTATGCATTTGAAATGCACATGATGCATGACGTTTGTTGAAATGCGCGCCAACGCACGGCTTTTGAGATGCAAAGCAATGCAAATGGACGGGTTTAAGGTTTCGTCAGACCGTGCGTGTTTTCGGTCCCCGGACCATGCGTGCACAGGATGGGTGGATGCGCAAAATAGCGCGATTGAATGCATGCAAAATGCAATGAGATGCGCAAAATAGCGCGATGCGTTAAACAACGCGAGAGTGCACAAGACAGTGCGATATGATGCATGCTAAATGCGATGGGTGCACCTCAATGCACCGAAGGTCTTGTACCTCCCGAGGATTTAAGGTCTCCTAGACCGTGCGTGTTTAAGGTCTCGTCAGACCGTGCGTGTTTTCGGTCCGCCGGACCGGCGTAACCTCTACCGCAGCACACAGGAGAGGAAAAAACAAAAAGCTCTCAGTAGTACACGCCGAGAGAGGGAAAAACAAAAAGACCTCTCAGCGTAGTACACGCGAGAGAGGAGGCAAAAAGACCTCTCAGCGTAGTACACGCGAGAGAGGAGACAAAAGGACCTCTCAGCGTAGTACACGCGAGAGAGAGGACAAACAAAAAGGACTCTCAGCGTAGTACACGCGAGAGAGGAAACAAAAGGACCCTCAGCGTAGTACACGCAAGAGAGGAAACAAAAGGACCTCTCAGCGTAGTACACGCGAGAGGGGAAACAAAAGGACCTCAGCGTAGTACACGCAAGAGAGAAACAAAAGGACCTCTCAGCGTAGTACACGCGAGAGGGGAAACAAAGGACCTCTTAGCGTAGTACACGCAGAGAGGAAACAAAAAGGACCTCTCAGCGTAGTACACGCGAGAGAGGAAACAAAAGGACCTCTCAGCGTAGTACACGCGAGAGGGGAAACCAAAAGGACCTCTCAGCGTAGTACACGCGAGAGAGGGGGGAGAAGTACGAGGCAACGCACACGGGGGAACTTTTAAATCTTATGAAAGACAAAAGGATACAAAAGGATACAGTCGTCGCATGAATTTGAGTGCCACACCCAGAAGACACTGCCTGAGGTCAAAACGGAGGCCGGTTGAGCATCGAGAGAGATGCACTTTCTTGCACTTTCTTGAGCTATGAAGACCCAAAACCCCTCATCTAGCCTAAACAAGGCCTTGGGAACACCACCGGCTGGTGGGGAGGTCACCGGCTGCCACGGCTGCCTAAACTTCTCCACCGGCACAATAATGTGCCGACCGGCACTAAATAGTGCCGACCGGCAGAAAATGCCTGATCGGGGGCAGATTCGGCAATTCACCACGGGTTTATAAAATAGGGTTCCCAACCCTATTTTTCACTTCCCCTTCCGTCGAAATCCTCCACTCTCTCTCTCTAGAGCTTTGTTCTCTCGATTTTTTCGTCGATTTCTTCGCGTTTCACGCTCGTTTTTTTTCCGTCGGATTCGCGATATTCTTCGCGTTTCGGACATTTCCACCCGATCGAAATCTCATTTCGGGATCCCTTTGCTACTTTCGCCTTTTCGGACTTGTTCCCCTCGATTTTCTCTACATTTCCGTGTGTATTTTCATCTTCCGGCTTTTCCGGCCATTTTCGGCCCGCTCGGGGTTGACTTTTCCAGTTGACTTTTCACATTCTTGCTCGGTTTTCCTTTTCCGGCTATTTTCTCATCTCCATTACCATGGCTGACGACGTTCCACATGTCGGGACTCCCCTGGATCACGAGATGGATCCCGGGGTTGAGCTTCTCCCGTTGAGCGAGCGCCCATTTGATCCGGCGACCTACCGGCCGGCTATTCACATTCTACCACCCGATGGACTTCGCCACTCCGCGGTTTCGACCGAGTGCTGGACCCGGAGCTTCTCCTGCGCGAGCCGACCTCGCGCCTGTCCTTCGACGCTTCCGAGGTAACATCTCTACTTTGTTTTTTTTCTACAATGTAGAATTTTCTGTCGACTGCCGTAGCTAACTGCACCCGTTAACTGCTTAATTCTGACATGCCGGTATATTGTAGTTGATTGTAGATAACTTCACAACTGATATCTGCTTAGGACCGACACACATGCACACACACTGCACTAGCCTGAATCACCAAAAACACACGGCACACATGCACTTTTGACATGAACTCACCAACACCCGGGGCTTATTTGAATCTGAAAACTCACACGCATGCTAGACTTGCACTGAATCATACAAACACACAGACGCATTACACGTTGGTAATTCACTGAAACATACCGGGACCTGGCATCCATTTGAACTTTGAAAAACACGTATACATGCTATGTTTACACTGATCCGCATGGAGTAGTACTGACACATCACAGGCCGTAGTCCACCTACTGGTGCACTGAAACCTGACATTTGCTTGCATCTGAAAAACGTGCACACGTGCACAAGTTTATGCTGGACACTCAAAACACACTGACGCATTCACGCGCCGTAGTCGTAGTTTACTGTAAGCACACCGGTACCCG